>OZ038485.1:58892355-58967355 GCA_964036315.1 Acanthosepion esculentum
TTTTGAATATTAATTACACAGATGAAAAATTATACAATGAAAATTTTATATTAAAATTCGGGTAATAGCTATACCAAACTATGGACTTATTGCTGTCTCCTCATACATTTATATTTTTGTTAAAATGATCATCATATTTTATTGTTTCAATAATTTACAAGAATCTGAAACATTGCATTAAGGAAGGAATTATAATTTTCATTATTTTATCAATTATACTGACAAGTACAGAAAGTGAATTAAGCATGCTGACCTCATTTCCTGCTCAATTTGGTTTCATTCACTTCACACTAATGCCTTTGAGAAAGGCATGAATCCATCTCCCCTTAGCTATGAATTAAATAGCAGGGTAGACTGGGCTCTCTTGAAGAAGAAATTCTGAATTCAAAATCAGCCTGAAGAGTGATTGGCTCCAACTTTGAGTGGCTATCCATTTCACCACCTGCACTTCTATGATTACAGCACCTAGTATTCCCAAGCAGTCACTCATCTAGGTACTGACAATGCTTAACTTCAGTAATCGTATAAGAACCAGTGTTTCAACTTGATTTAGTTGTAGGCCATCAAAAAGTAGTATAACAGTATCAAACAAATAGTATGATATAGTACCACACAGTATCAAACAAATAGTAAATATAGTATAAAAAAACTGTGAATGAAAAGCAAATATCTGAGTTTTTTTATGCAATAAAATATGTAAGCTAAGATTTATTTTAGAAAATTCTTTTAATTTCTCCCTTTGTTACTCACCTTGGATTTCTGAAAACGGATAGTGCCCTGCTGTCTGCCTCTCATGACAAATGAGTTACAACTGCACCACACCATGTGCTATACACCCTCACTAAGTTAGGAGAATTGTGGGAGGGAGCAAACGAAACAAGTTGCCAACTAGGAATTACATGTACTTTAAAAGTTTTGGTGTAACAAAACACCCTATATGACTAATGTAAGGTTAAAGTGAAAATAAAAGCCAATACCAACTTATTTTTGCTTGTAGTCTGTGTAAAATTTGGTAAAAATTGAACATTGACCAATATCTGTGTCTAAAACAAGAAAAATGTCTGCAAATAGAAATTTTGGTTAGAGAAATTGATTTGAACTGTTTGTTATGTTTGGTCTTGATTTTTGCTTATCTTAAAAAAACAGCACAAAGCTAAATAATTGAAATAGGGATTTTGTTTTAATTTTATTCTTTCTTCCACAAAAAGGTAAAAGACTATAATCTTTATTTCGTTCTTTTTTAAGAAAAGGAAATCTTACAAGTGTGGTGGGGGAAATGTTGAAATTAGCTATTGCTTCTTTGACCGTGGACTTATTATTGAATGATGGGCAAATATGGAACTTCATTCCTGCAAAAAAACGAAGTGACATCACTTTTGTTTGAACTACTTTCACTCTTTGGCAATGTTTATTGTTTTAAAAAGTAATGATTAGAATTGGAATAAAACCTAAACATATGATAAAAGTGAATTTATACATATTTTTTGGTCTTGAGAATTTACATCAAAAATATTGAACACTATTTATTTATTTAATTGTTTATTTACAACAATAATTTTATATTTTCAACATTCTAAAAACTAATACAATTGTATTAAGAATAATTCGATACAATATTTATCATTTACCAATTTATAAAGAAATAAATATGAAAACAATTTTTTATTCATAAATTTATAAACATTTACGAAATTATTAAAATATGTGAACCAACCATAAGTAAATCCTTATTATTTACCATTTTATAAAGTTTGAATTAATTTGCAATTAGCCAATGTTTTGCCAGCCATTCCAATAAACAATAAATAAATAGTGTAAATAAACAATCTAATGTTTATTATTTTTGTTGTCAATTCTCAAGAACAAAGAAAATGTGTAAATTCACTTTCATATGTTTAGTTTTTATTACAATTCTAATAACCACTTTTTAAAACAATAAACATTGCCAAAGAGTGAAAGTAATTAAAATAAAAGCAGTGTCATGGGAAGAACCATCCTTTTGACATTCCTTTTTTTGTGGGCATGACAGTCCATGTTTGCTAATTTATGTTATTTTTTATTAATCTATTTTTCTTTTGGTACATTCTGCCAAGAAAAAAAAAACAATTGGCTATAAATTTGGTAGCTTTGTTAGTAATCATCAGATGTCACTTACCATGTTTAGTATTTTGACCAAGAAATGGAGCTAGTGGGATGTTTATTTTTATGTTTTTTTTATTATTTTGCCCTTTCTTTCATAAGTTTATTTGCTGTTCTGAGGATAGAAACCTTCATTTTTTATTTTATGTTTTTAAAAAGAAAAGGAAATTTTAGAGGTGGTGGAAAATAGCTTGTTTTAGGTAGGAGCTAATGAAACTTTAACTAAGTTAACACTTTAAGTTATCATCACAAAGGTAGTTAAAAGTGTGTCATCCCAACCCTAGTTTCTCCAATCAGCATTCCCCTAACAGTTAAAGGATAAGAAGATTGAGTTGCATCAATCGTTCAAGTAGGAATAGATTGCCTTGAAAATCGGCATTCAGAGTCTTTGAATATTTATTTATTAAGCTTCATCTGGTAAAAGGCTACAGTGGCAAGCTTACTGTGGTAGGTATAGATAACTGATATTTACTAAGCTTATTTTAGTCCGGATGAAGTCAAATTGATGTAGGAAGATTGTATTGCCCCAATCTTCTAAGTATAATGAGCTTGCCTGTCATAAAGATCAGTATTTGATATCCTGGCCTGTACTTTAGCTGAATTACTAAACATTGGCATTTTTATTAAGTGTTATAAAGAAAATCAATATTATATAGGGCACAAATTGTAAGGTTGATCATGTGATAATACTGCTCTACTCTCATTGTGAAGCAAACAATTGTTTTTAAAACTGATTTTCTTTTATGCTTGCTACTTTTATTAAATTTGTGCTTTTCAATATTTAGCTTCTGAAATCAAGCCCAAAACTGTTTTAAGAACTTTTACAAAATTTAAATTGATATAAAACAAACTAAAAATTATAACTTCAACCTTCAAATCTATTGTAATATCATACCCATGATGAAGAGGAAAAACTGTATCAAATTTATATCAGGAAAAATTTATCAAGTTTTTCTTACATAGGCAAAAAATATAACAAATATTTTATAGAAATTAAACTTTTGTTTACATGCACTGTTATTCTCTTCTATTTACTCTTCATGATACTATTTACACTAATTACAGATTAATTAAACTTACACTTTATGATGTGCATGATTATGGCTGTCCACAGCTTCCTATCCTTTATAACTCTAATGTTTTCCCCTTACTATCCCTCCCAGTCCATGTTCTAGCATCCATTTGCACATCCATGGTATTCTTCAGTAGAACCATATATCTGTTGCTTCAATCAAATCTCCAATTGTGATGTGCACTTTAATAAATTAAGAACTTCTGGCTAATATGGCTTATGGCATATAAGTGATAAAGATGAATGTTATTTGGGAAAATTTTGAGATCCATCAAACTGGGCCTAAAATAGTTACGCTTTTCTGAGGTTAGTGTTTGAGTCCCAGTAAAAGTTAATATTCTGAGTGCTTATCTTTTATATCCTTCAAAGTTTGGCATAATATAATCTTCCTAACCTCATTTCTAAATAATTTGGCTTTGTCAATACCAAAATATTGCCATTGCATTAGATTTTATATAAGAAGTGTTTACTTATCAATGGTTTTGTTCCAATAGCACCTTTCATGTAGTTACCAATGTTTTTTTGACCCAAGAAAATCAAGCTGATTGCTTATTTCCCATCTGTCTAGATCAATTCCTAACAAAATGACCTAACAATATTAGTTGTTCATCTTATGATACTGCTATCCTCCAGTGAGTCTGGACAATCACCATCTAATTTTCCTATCATACATACTTTTCTTTTTTTACACTAGAGTCATTATTGAATTTCCTGAATTTGTGGAATTGCATAGATAAACTTTCAGTACTTCTATGATTGGTTCCAAAGAACAAACCTTTGTTATCAAATAGAAGAGGAAATATATGTTTCTCTTCATTGTCTGTGGTTTAATTATTAAATGAAATAGAAAAATAATGTTTATTTAATCAGTAAAATCTAGAATTCTAATTTTTAGCTGCACTTAAGTTGTAAACAGCATTGTTATATATATATATATATATATATATATATATATATATATATATATATATAATTGGTCAAGCCTAGAATAATCCTCAACAGAATGCAGAAAGCACTGGATGGCCATTTCATCCTATCTGGGACTCATCAGCAGTACACATCCACTACTGAGTATCAAAACGGTCCGGGTTTGATTCTGCGTAACTGAGTGAGTAGTGGCACTATATCAAGTCTAGTTTGTGTCTTCTTTGTCACCAAGGCCCGTGGTACAGTTGGTATGATGTTTGCATTGTATCAAAATGGTCCGAGTTCGATTCTCAGTAGTGGATGAGACCCAGATAGAATGAAACGGCCGTCCAGTGCTTTCTGCATTCTGTTATGGATTATTCAAGGCTCAACGAATTACTATATGGTATATATATATATATATATATATATATATATATATATATATATATATTGAAGGGAAAGTGATAAACATACAATTGGAAACTTGTATATTTTATTAATACACATCATGGTCAGTACTTGGGTCTCAGCTCATCATCCCGAAACTTTGATACAGGGACCCCCTTCCTGTTACATATCGATTTCAAATTTTCCCAACCTTTTCGAAGGAAAATTGGAGGAAAGGGCAGCACTTTTTTAAATTACCAAAAATCAGGGAATTAAAATGAAAATTACAGTACATATTCAGTAATTATTTACTTTTTATAAGGAATAGGTTTTTTTATTTAAAAATTGTAATAACCACCAATATTTTTATGACAAAATTTTACTTGAAAAATGTTTTACATTTCCATAAAGATTGATCACCAATGCATCTCTGCTGAAAAAGTTTTACAAAGATTCCAACACAACACAAATGGGATCATCTAAAAAATTTGTTTTAAAAACAGTATTTCAGTTTTCAGGAAAATTTTTCATGTGTTGAAATCTTTAAACATTTTTATTTTTTTAAGCAATCATTTTCTTGATTATATCTTTCTAAAAATGTAAAAAAAATAGGGACTAGAAATTTTATTTTAATTACTAGCCATGGACTTCTGGTTACTAAAAATAATCAGAGATCCTCTTTAGTGGATGATCTTGGAATAAAAATGATTTTACCAAAAGATATATTAATTGATTACCCTCTTAATTGATTTAAAAGAACTGTTCAGAAAGAAAATTACAATTTTAAAAAAATAACCCCTACTGAAATTAGCACTTCTGCCTGCCCACTCCAGTAGGCATGGGGCCCCTATATGTTTGACAGGTTCAGAGTAGTAAGCTATGCCGATTATTATAGTTGACAATTTACAATATAACTTAGGTAGAAAAAAAGTACAAAAAGCAGAAACTGATGCTGAAACAACCCTTTTGGTGCTCCAACTTTGTTGGGTGTTCCTGCATAGTATGCACCACACTTGCCATGCAGATACATGATGTATATTATTAGTTGATGACTGACAATGTAACGTCAGTTTAAAAATAATTAAAAAAGTGGCAGATGACCATAAAACAGCGCTGAAAAAATATGGCTGAAGCCACAATGGGGAAAAAAAATTGCATCAAGAGATGCCTTTGATTTGGCACCAAATTTAACACTGACTAGTAAATAGTCTGAAGTCCCCAAGGGAGATGAAACTTCAGCAGCACTTTTGTCAAGGCAGGATGTAAGGAAGAGGTCTAGGAGGTCTGTGTGATGTCCTGTTGTGTTGGGAATACAAGTGGACTCATCTACAATATATCTATTATTGAAAAGTAAATACTTATTCTTTCACAAGGAATTATGCAAAATAAGGTTAGCACAAAAATAGAGAGTATAAAGAGTAGATGGTAAAATGCTGTCAATTTTTATAGAGACCATCATACCTCTATGAAAAGGTACCATAATGGTGTGAGAACTATTGAACTAATTTAACTGAAGATTTCATTTTTACATTCTGTAATATCTACAAAGGGTATCTGTCTATATTTCTGAGATGAAGTATTATGTACACAATTTACATTATTCGGACTATTGTCCTCATCTTTGTTGCCATATTTATTGTTATGGGAACTTACCTATAATGAGAATGGACTCTTCCTGACTCTATAAATACTGCACCTCTCTGAGAGAGAGGGAAGAGGAATGAGTTGAGATCTAACGAGTCAAGACATATTAGTTCACTCTAAACCAGACTGACAGTTAATACTAACCCATCAACTTATTGTATTATATTTCTGTTGTAATATATCTTTGTTATTTACTACTCTTGTGTTCGTGTTGTTCTTTCTTGTTTCTACCTTGGACCATAACCGTGGTGCGAGGATATTGGACCATAACATTTATCACAATGTTTCAGCCGTTGTACACTTCAGCCTTCTTCAGATGGCTGGAATATCGAACTGAAGCCTTTATTTTCCTTGCTGGGGTAGTCTGTTCTAGTTCCATGTGCTATGTCTAATGGGTGTCAGCTATCACCTCTCCAAATTCTTCACTGCCTTAACCAGGTACTGAACACACAACTCTTTTGGGTCCTGCCACTGGATCTAACCAAAGCCATTCTCCATTATCTGTGTATGAATTTCTGGGACTTATAAACTTAATGTCTTCAGCAACCATTTTTACCAGAGTTCATATTACAATTTTTATTGTTATTATTGCTTTTCTCTGGCACTCCTTATTACTGGTTTCCATATTGTATTCATTTCTATGCTTGGTCAGCTCATGAGATTTTTGTGGCCTAGCATATGTGCTGATTCCTTAAGTTTACAAATTTTCAATGATGTTCTTTGTCTATGATTTCAACCTGATCTCACAGAGGGTGGTGATCTCCCTTTTCTCTCCCTATGTGGTCAGCCACGCCTGATTTTTCCACTTCCCCTCATGTTACAGATTTATGGTGTTCTTGAAGCCTTACCTTAAGGGGACGGCCTGTCTCCCCTTTATATTTCTTTCCACAGCTGCACAGGATGGTGTACACACAGTCTTTAGTCATGTTCTCCTCTATGGGGGGGTCTTACTCGGGAGAGATATCTGCGAAGTGTCGTCCAGCTTTTGAAGGTTGTCCTGATGTTATATGGACTGCAGGTCCTTTGTCTTTTCTCTGATAACCCCTTCACATAAGGCAGGCAGACTGTTTTCTGAGTGTTGTTGTCCTCCTTTTGCACCCGCCTATCCCAGTTTATTGGGGCTGCTGCCATGTACCCAGGGTAGTTGTTACATTGTAGGGTACTGCTTATACTGACCAGTTCTTTATCTAATGTCTCTGGGTCACCACTTATGACTTTTGCTTGGTGTTGTAAGCAGCGGACGATACCTTTCTTTATGCTGTATGGATGGTGGGAGTTGAAATTGAGGTACTGTCCAGTGAATGTCAGTTTGTGGTATATGAATGTCTTGAACCCATGCTCTGTTCGAGATATTAGAACATCCAGGAATGGGAGTGTGTTGTTACTCTCTTTTTCCATCATGAACTGTATTGAAGGTCTTATTGAGTTCACATGGTCCAGTAGAACCTGGGCATCTTTCTGGTGTGGCCAGAGTATGAAGGTGTCATCTACATATCTTAACCATAGAGTTGACCTTAGAGATATAGATTCTAATGCCATTTCCTCAAAGTATTCCATGTATATATTCACCATTGCTGTTGATGGTGGCGAGCATATTGCTAAGCCCTCATCCTGTCAATATATGCGTGATCACATTCCAAAGTGTGTTGTTTGTGTACAGAAAGTCAATATCTCCATCAGATTATCTATTGGAATACTGGTCTATTCTTCTAGGAATGAGTCAGAGGCCAATCTGTCTCTGACTACTGAGAGTGACTCCTCCATGGGTACCTTGGTGAACAAACAGATACCTCTCCTGAGTAAGACCCCCCATAGAGGAGAACATGACTAAAGACTGTGTGTACACCATCCTGTGCAGCTGCAGAAAAGAATATAAAGGGAAGACAGGCCGACCCCTTAATGTAAGGCTTCACAAACACCAAAAAGCTGTAACATGAGGGGAAGTGGAAAAATCAGGCGTTGCTGACCACATAGGGGGAGAAAAGGAAGATCACCGTCTTTTGTAGGATCAGATTGAAACCATAGACAAAGAACATCATTGAAAATTTGTAAACTTAAGGAATCAGCACATATGCTAGGCCACAAAAATCTCCTGAGCCAACCAAGAATAGAAATGAACACAATATGGAAACCAGTAATAAGGAGTGCCAAAGAAAAGCAATAATAACAGCAAAAATTGCAATATGAGCTCTGGTAAAAATGGTTGCTGAAGACATTAAGTTTATAAGTCCCAGAAATTCATACACAGATAATGGATAAATGCTTTGGTTAGAACCAGTGACAGGACCTAAAAGAGTTGTGAGTTCAATACCTGGTTAAGGCAGTGGAGAATTTGGAGAGGGGAATTAACAGGAGATAACTGATAGCTGACATCCACTAGACATGGCACATGGAACTAGAACAGTCTACCCCAGCAAGCAAAATAAAGGCTTCAATTCAACATTCCAACCACCTGAAGAAGACCGGAGTGTACAACAGCTGGAACATTGTGATAAATATGGCGACAAAGATGAGGACAATAGTCCGAATAATGTAAATAATCTACAGAGGGATATGCAGGTAGTGTAAGGAATATTGATGTGGAAAGTGGAGTCAGCAAGTGGAATTAAAATTCCAATTGCATTCACTTTCACACAAATGCTCTTGGGAAAAGCATGAATCCATCTTCTCCCTGCCAGCTGTAGGTTAAATAACAGAATAAATTGAGCAATAGAAAAGTAGAATAGATTGGCCAAAATGCTATGGTAAGCAACAGTAACTGCACAAATGAAAGAATCCTGTTTGCTAAAGAAAGTTTGAACTCTTCTGAAAGTTATAAACTGTATATTTATAGTCAATACAAATGGTGAAAGATAGAAAACACTCAAATTCATTCAGGTTTTCTATATAAAAAGTGACTCCCTGAAGAGGGTTGTAAATTGGATTGACTAAAATATTGTGGTAATATCAGCAACACAAATAGTTCTATTGTCTGAACAAAGCTTGCGATATTGATTAATTTACTTTGGATAAAACTATTTGCTCTATCACAAAATTTATACAGATCAAAGTAAATATTACAGTAGAACATTGCTGATTCTCATGGATTTCTCATGGTTTTATAACACTGCTTCATTTGAACAATCAGTATCATCCCTGTGTACAATTTAATTGCCTTGATTCTAACAATAATTTATGCCTCATTGTGCTGTTTATAAAGGAGAGTTATCCCCCTTGATATCTCGTTTACTTTTTTTTAATTCTCTGCCTTTCGAACTTAAGAATTTGAATGATATAAATTATAAATAATTAATTCTAATATTTTAGGCAACAATAATTAAATAAACAAGTTTTAATACACAATTTTGAATTATCAGCATAATGGTCAGAATATGCTCTGCACCCGAAGATTGCAAGAACTGCATGAAACTCCAAGTTATCCTGTCGACGTTGGATATTATATATATTCACTAATACATATATATATATATATATATATATATATATATATATATATATATATATATATATATATGCTACAATGACAAATTGAAAGACAACTTGAAAGTTCTCAACTGAAAACCTGGAAAGCCCAAGCATCAAACTGAACAGAGTAGTGTAAGACATGTTTCATTAAGTTAAAGGGTTTTGAAGACAGAAGACTGAAGCACCGTGATCAGCTTCGTCAAGCTCTGAAGCAGAGAGACCATCAGAATTCTGCTTTAACAAATTTCATCTGTCAGAGTAGCTTTGTCGCCCACAACAAGGCTGGGCTAGTATCATACTTAAGAAAGCACAAATGAAATATATCTTTCACTTACCTGATTTTCTCCAGAATAACCCCTGCTAGCATGCATAAGTGTGAAACAAAAGGCACCATCCAATGCTGACCGTCATTTATGTTCACAATAGGAGAGTCCACCATATATATATATATATATATATATATATGTAATAATTAGGAGGATTTGATAAATGTAATTAAGTAATTCATCGAGTCTGAAACCTCAACAGAATGCTGTAAGCACTGTCACAGAATGCAGAAAGCACTGGACGGCCGTTTCGTCCTATATTTGGGACTCATCAGCAGTGCGCATCCACTACCGAGAATTGAAACCCGGACAGTTAGGTTGTCAAGCGAACACCCTACCAACTGTTCTACGGGCCTCGGTGACGAAGAGGTAGCAAATCAGACTCGATATAGCGCCGCTCACTCACATTATTCCGTGGCAGAACCCAACTGAGATTCTCTGTAACCATAGGAGTGTGTCCCCAGGAGCCACGACTACTATCACCAAGCCGCCCCAACTGGAGCAGTTAAGCTGGATCAAGCGGTGAAATATAAGTAATAATTAGGAGGATTTGATAAATGTAATTAAGTAATTCATCGAGTCTGAAACCTCAACAGAATGCTGTAAGCACTGTCACAGAATGCAGAAAGCACTGGACGGCCGTTTCGTCCTATATTTGGGACTCATCAGCAGTGCGCATCCACTACCGAGAATTGAAACCCGGACAGTTAGGTTGTCAAGCGAACACCCTACCAACTGTTCTACGGGCCTCGGTGACGAAGAGGTAGGAAATCAGACTCGATATAGCGCCGCTCACTCACATTATTCCGTGGCGGAACCCAACTGAGATTCTCTGTAACCATAGGAGTGTGTCCCCAGGAGCCATGACTACTATCACCAAGCCGCCCCAACTGGAGCAGTTAAGCTGGATCAAGCGGTGAAATATAAGTAATAATTAGGAGGATTTGATAAATGTAATTAAGTAATTCATCGAGTCTGAAACCTCAACAGAATGCTGTAAGCACTGTCACAGAATGCAGAAAGCACTGGACGGCCGTTTCGTCCTATATTTGGGACTCATCAGCAGTGCGCATCCACTACCGAGAATTGAAACCCGGACAGTTAGGTTGTCAAGCGAACACCCTACCAACTGTTCTACGGGCCTCGGTGACGAAGTGGATGCGCACTGCTGATGAGTCCCAAATATAGGACGAAACGGCCGTCCAGTGCTTTCTGCATTCTGTGACAGTGCTTACAGCATTCTGTTGAGGTTTCAGACTCGATGAATTACTTAATTACATATATATATATATATATATATATATATTTCTTATTACTATAAACATTTTTATTTATGGAATACTATATGACATATTGGTTGAGATTTGTGGTTCATATTCAATCACTAGCTAATTCCAGTATATAAAATGCCCACTTGCAAGCTTGACCCCATGCAGTCTCAATATTCTTATATTGGCCAGTACATCCATGTATTTGTAAAATCAGTCATATATGCATATTATAAATGTTTATCTTTCTCAGTTACTAATTATCAATAATATCCATTTTCAATTAATAAATTGAATATTGCACCAAAAGTCAGTACTAAATTTATAGAGAATGTAGAATTTCATTTTGGAATAATTTGGAATTCTTTTTCTTTAATTCCTTGCTTTATTTTTCTATTTAATTACCCTTTTTCCTAATTGTCACATTAATTATCTCTATAGTTTTGTCACTAAATCCATATTTTGGAACTGTTTTCTACCACTGCCTAATGAATAATTTATTGAATCTGTTATCACAACTTAATAATGTGAAGTGATCATAAGATTTTTCTCATTGTATATTAAATTATTTGCATTTCTCCATCTCCAGAAATTCCTGATTATTAGATTTCCTTGCAACCATCATTAATGAATAAAAAAAATAACAAAATGTTAAACTTCCTTTTAAGTATTTTTTGATACATAGTTTATAACCATCCAAGTATTTCCTTTAAGGCAATGGAAATTATCAAATGCTACCAGTAACCATATTAAAATTACTATGGCATTCTGTATTTATGACTTTATTAATACTCTACTTATACTTTCAAATTGTAATAATATACAGTGATGCAGTAACTTCCAGAACTAAATGTACTAATTGATTAAAAAAGATAAAATGTATTTTCTCCTTTCAATATATAGTTTTGATAAAGTGAAAATAAAAGTCTTATATAATATTATTTGTATAATTTTCTATATAGGAGTGGCTAGTTTAAATGAATACATGAATAATTCTGTTAATGTCTTTTTTGTGTTTTGTTATAGCCTAGCAACTGCTTGTTTCAACAGTCTGTTCTGTAAAATTAATCAGATTTTCTTTAACTCTTAATTTACTTTTTAACTTTAAAAATGATTATACAGTTTATCATAAATGCTTTTCATTATGTTTCATTGCTTTCAAACAACAAACATTTGTATCAAGCATTATGATTTATAAATGATTATGGACAGTTTTTTTCTTCTGATTGAAATAATTTGATATTTCATAGTGAAAAGATTGTATATATGTATTTACATTAGTGGTCCCCAAATTTTTTTCCCAAGCCACATCACTAGTACTTGATAATATGAAAATAATATGAAAATAAAATATATAAACAAAAAAAAAAGAATTGAAATACCCTTCTCTATCTATACTTCTTTGTCAACTAATTAGAAGGCAACCCTTAAACAAAAAAAAGGGAAGAAGAAGAAAAGACTGAACACAGGTGCAAAATGGCAGAAGTTTGTTGGTTCATGGGTCTTGTTATTGTGACTAGAAATCTACCAAAATAAGAGAAGCTCCACATATAACTTCTACTATAAGAAAATTAAAAAGAAAAGAACACCAGAAAATAAAAGACTTTTGGCCAATCAAAAAATACAAAGAGTCTTTTGATGTTAACCAAAACCAAGCTTTGAGCCAGTAGTCTGAAGCTCTTTCTTAAGGGACATAAACAGACAGCTGACAGGCAGTGATGAAGAAGGGATTATCAGAGAAACCATCCAAGTGTGTCATGTGAAACTAGTGGTCATTTGCTTAAGACATTTTCTACCTTTCTGAGGGCGGAAAACACTGCAGATTGATGCTGCACCTATTTCCAAAGTAATCTTACTCCTGATAGCAGCCAACAAGATGATAACTACTACCAAAGTCTAACTTGTAAACTATCAAATACACTGAATTACAAAGAACTTCCCCCAATCAAAATCAAATAAATAAATATATATTATTTGCTTATACCTTTGATTCTGTTCATTTATTTCCAAAGTTTCTGATAAATATTGCTAAGAACCTCTGGCACTTTACCACAAACATCCATGTATATCACTATACCTACAAACCTAGATTAATGGCTCATGTAGACATCAGCAGTCTAATCTGGGTGGCATGTGGTGTTCCCTGTCCAGATAAGTCAGCAAGATAAAAACCAATGTTCAAACTTCTTTCACACAACAAAATAAAATAAAACCATGTATACTTTACATTAATTGTATTCTTTGTAAAGCATATATGTTCCTTACATGTAAGTGAATTTGTAAAAATAAAATAAAAATATTACTACTTGGATCTTATGCGACCCTCCTAGCTACTTTTTATAACTACTCCTAGCCACTTCTTGCCTCTGGATCCTTCCACTGCTCCCAGGGTAGCAGTACCACACACTTTATTTTGCACCAACAATGTAAAGTCTGTAATTCCCAATAAGATTTTTAAGTGTTCTCTGAAGTTTAGAAACTAATTATTGTCATCATTCCATAAACTATTAGGATTAGTATCTTTATTTCAATCCCTAATTTGGCTCTCCTACTCTCCTGATGTATGCCACATCTGGTAATTTTCAAGATATTTTTCTTTTCCTAACTTTTGCCAATCCAATTAAGACAATTCATACAACTTACATTTAGGCAACATATACATTGTAAATAAAAAAAATAGTAAGTTGTAGTGATAGAAAAGTAAATAAATAAAAATAAATAATAACTAGGTCACCAAAATTTCACCATCTCTAAAAAGAGATGTATACTCATAATCACCAGGTCACAAAGCCATATTTCGACGAACCAATCAGAAAACCTTCACAGTCAGAATATAAGGCCATGAGCCAATAAAAATCAAAGTGGTACTTTTGAAGTGAATCTCTGATGCATATAGCAAAATGGAAAATGAGCCTAAACTAGAATTAATCAACTAATTTTGTACATTCTCCAGTGCTGCAGTCATCATAACACCCAGAGCAAAAATACAACATTTTGCATGACTCACTGGTGACTTTAGATAACTATCCATCCTGTTACATTTGAAAACATATACCTTTTCTTTTACCACCTGTCAAGCAGGCAGCTACTACATTTGGATATCTATATAAATACATATACATATATATATATATATATTTACTTCTTCCCAGACAAACTCTCTCTCTCTCTTTCTCTCTCTCTCGTATGCACCAGGACTTTTACACTTAACTCTTGAAACTTCAACCATCCTTCTGAATTATCATATTGTATTATATAAAGACTTATCTTGTATTAATCACCACTCTGTGCATTTTCTATTAATCATTACACAAGGCCAATATACACCCAAATCAAATATAGTAATATCTCATTGGAATAAAATCCACAAATCATCCATAAAGGCGTATAAAAGAAACAAATTTTGCAAGATCTATTGCATAGGAAAGTTATCAATGAATAGTTGCTAATGTTGAGTTTTTATTCTGGATTATTTCTTTATTCTTTTTCAAAGTTATTTATGCTGAGATTATATCAAGTGCTCTGATCCCATATCAGAACTTTCTATTTCTGTGGAGACTTTGTTCTTTTTAAGGTAGGTATTTTACTTTTCTTGTATTGAAAGAGCAGATAAAGGTTTTGTCTAAATTTTGTTAGATGGAGTGTTTTAAGGCAGGAGAGTACACATGAAAAAAAATTAAAAAAACAAAGACAAGGATATTAGTCCAAAGAACATTACATGCAAATAGTTTTGTTAATATTTTGCATTCCAAAAATATATTCTTTTCAATGAATCATGTGCATTCCATTTTGTATTGTTTTCCATATATATCTTTAATGTCCCTCCCAGGTGAAAGGTGTAACACCTTTTGAAGTCTTCTACATGTTGACTTGTTTCACAACAGTATAGAAAATTAAGATTTAGAATTTTTCAAGTTTATTTTATAATCACATAACAGTCCATTTCAGATCTCTTCATTGATCCAACAGGTACAATAAATACAATGCTTGGGGTTGTATATTTTCATAAATACAGCCTGATAGTGAAGTAGGTGAGCTGATTTCCAGTTTCCTTTAAACCAAATCTTCATTTTTTGGCTGCTGTACCCTCTAGCCTAGGGGTTCTAATCTTTTAATCCATGCCCCACGTCATCATCATCATCATCATCATCATCATCATTTATTCAGTTAGTGCATTTTGTGCTGCTGTGGTAACCACTCCGCTCTGTTGTAATTGTGGTTCATGGTGACATTCAAGGCAAAATAGTGCAATAGCTTGCAATTTTGTTTTGCACCAGGGATGTTGTGGTTACTCTGTCCCTCCTCTCAGAAGTTCTTCTACCCACTGCTAAAGCTATTGTCCTCTGAGCAGATACTAATACCCCTGGACTGGTGACTGACCAATGACTACTTGGCACAGATGGGTTGAGGAGAGGCATTCACCTTCACAAGGTTGGGTTGGGAAATCCTTCCAACTACCCCCACACAGTTTATCTGGCTGGTCAGTGCCATTGACCAGGATGTGGTCGACATAGTGCTCATGCAACTTCTTTGAGCCATGTATGAGAGTTGGATGTAGGCTGTGGACCAGTACAGTTCCACATCCCAATTCACCTGAATAAAGTAGGGTTGACCGCTTCACTGCAAAGGTACTACTACTGATGATACACCCCATAAACCCTTCATCAGCAGCTAAAAAAATTTAATGTGCTACTTACTATAAAAGTTGTTTAATTATGTATAATATGACAGAAAGTGTCATCTCTTATAGTGGTTTTCTAAGTCTAGCTTAGATGTGGCAAAAGGCCGAAAGTATGGGGTACCCAGTGAGGATCAAGCTCACTATTCAGTCATAATTGATCTAGTGAAACAAGCTTGCTAACCATTATACCACACCAAAGTGCCCAAATGTCATCTCCTATGCTTTTATATATGTATAAGTGTTGTGGAGTAAATAAGACACCCCTGGTAACATAAATAAACTAGGCAAGATGACTTAAATAAAGAACTCAAAGTCAGTCAGAGAAGTTTGTTGGAGTCAGTTGTGGAGAAAGAATTGATGACATCATGGCAAGTAGCTTAAGCCAGACATAATATTATAACTGCTACTAGTATGTTATAACAGTGGCACGAGGGATTGAAACTCATACAGTGTGGGTAAAGTACTTTTTCTTCAGCACACATGATAACAGTGATGATGAGTAATTGGAACCACATTGGTTTCATTATTTTTTGTCTTTGGTGTGTGTAAAAAAATGAAAGAAGGGAAAAATGCAGATATTCTTTAAATATGAAAGAATTATTAGCCCAAGTGGTAAAAATACAACAACAACAGCAACAACAGCAGCTGTTGGAAATCCAGAAACAACAACAAAATTTAATTGAAATAATACAGAAGAAAATGGAAAATTCTCCAAGTTCTTTCATTCCCAATGTAGTGGCAAATGTTATAACTGAATTCTCTTATGAGAAATGAATCAAGACATTGAAAAATCCTGCAGAGATTGTACTCTGGCAGTAAAATCACCTACCACAAAATTATAACCTTGGCCCAAAACAGATACTTTGTGGTCAAGACTGCACATAGATTTCACAAATCTAATAAACAGATCACATTATCTTGTGGTAGTGGATAGCTTTACTAAATGGCCTGAAATTTGTAAGTGTAAAAAAACAACTTCCACAGTTACAGTGAATTTTTTACAAAAACTGTTTGCAAAATATGGCATTCCAGATGACATAGTCTTTGATAACAGTATACAATTCACTGCTTCCAAATTTAAAGAATTTTGTAAAATGTTCTTGATTGAATATACTACCAAACCATATCACCCAAGGTCAAACATACAAGCTGAATGGTTTGTGGGTACTATTAAGAGAGCTTTGAAAAAAAGCAAGTAATGAAGAAGTGAATGAAGAAGCACTATAAAAATTATTGAGTGTATACTGGATAATGCTAAATCACAATACTCCAACAGAAATGTCACTGGCAGAACTGATATTTGCAAGAAAAATTAAATCAATGTTCAATAAGTTGTTACCAGGTCAAAAAAGTATAAGAACAGATAACAAAAAAGACACAAATTTTTTCAAAATTGGTGAAAAAGTGTTTTTCAGAGTATATAAAAATGGAAAAGAAATGTGGAAGGTGATATAATAAGGTCATGAATTGTAAAAATTATATATATGGTAAAAGGAAAAAAATGGGAACCCAAAGGCATTGGAATCAGTTAAAGAAAAGGTTAACTGAAGAAAGGCCTACAAGAAAGGAAGAATCTATGCAATGATATTTTTGACATACCAATACCCCAAGAATTCATTGAATGTACAAGTATGATTACCAGAAAAAAAAATGTATAGAAAAACTAGAGGTTGTCCTAAAATGAAAGAAATACAAAGTTCCATATGTGGTGAACTCTCCAGAAAGAGGAGGAGGTGAATACTAAGAAATAAAATAAAACATTGACAAGTGATGTAATGGAATAACCTGTCACTCCCATGAGTAACTACATTATAAGTAGTAACTACCTATAAGTAGCAGTAAGTCAACGGACTACGGAGTCTAGCTGAGATCTGTTGAGTACGACTCAGAATTACACGAGAAGTACCGACCTTCCAATAGCAGCACTCACTACTGGATTGACTTGCGATGATCGTGTGCATAACTGTTACCTTATTTCTTATTGTATTGGTTTTTACAATAAACTTTTACTTATTTTATCCACTGTGTTTGTCAAGTATATATTCCTATTAGCATGGAATATAACAACTAGTAAAAAGAAAAAAAATCTCAAAAGTGGGGATGTTGTGGCATAAATAAAACACCTACAGTAACACAAATGAACTAGGCAAGACACCTTAAATAAAGAAGTCCGAGAAGTCCATTGGAGTCAGTCAAGGAGAAAGAATTGATGACATCACAGTGAATAGCCTAAGTGAGACATAATATTATAACTGCTAGAAGTGAGTTATAACAATAAGTTAATTTTAGGAAGTGGACTGAGTCAACATTTTATCACTCCTTCATTATAAACTCTAAATAAGAGAAAATCAACATTCTAAAATGTGCCCTCCTTAAAAAGAAAGAAAAAAGAGCTGTGAAAATGTGAAAAAATATAAATGATAAAAAAATTAAGATTAAGGAAGGAAATAAAAAAATTAAAAAAATTCATTTAAGTGCTGAGATTGGATGGATATTGATTAAAAACAGAAAGGTGTTGAAAAAATATCATCAGCTAAGGGGAGATAATCTTGTCGAAACAAAATATTTTTTATTCAAAAATTGTTTTTTTAACAATCCTTAAAGTTAATCCTTAAATCACTGTAATTAATGAAGCTGCTTTTCAAAAACTAGGAAAAGATAAATTTATTAATGTTATTGTATTCTATACATATATATTCTGTATATTTGTTAGCATACATGACTAGCCTTAAATGGTGCACTTATTACTGATTGTCAAAGAAAACTTATTAAATAAATTTAACCTATTTTCTATTTGGATTGGTTTCTTTCTGCATTTAAAAATAACAAATTTAAATCAGGCTTGTTCAGCATAAATTCAGCTTTCAAAACTAAAAAGAAAAGATTATCAATTTTAATTCTTTGTAGAGATTCAGATCATGAAAATATATGCCAAGTTTCACCCAGATTTATCAAACTTCTTATCTATCTTAGGAACATACTAAAAAAATCACAAGCACACAGATTTACTACTTTTACTACACTGACTCTACTTTTGTCGTGCATGCAAAGTGATTAAAAACAAAGGGAAATGAACAAAAACTTAATAAGAAAAGTGAAAAACTCATCAAATAAAAGAAAAATAAAATAAATAAAAGAAAAAAGAAATTTAAACAGAGGAAAGTATGTTTGATGATAGAATTAAATTAATAGACAAAAAAAATCCATAACTGAAAGAACAAAGAAAATGATTAGAAGAAAAAAGAGGAAGAGTAGGAATTAATCATGAAAAGAGACGGATGCTTGAATCAAGAAAGCTACAAAAAGTAGTGTAGTAAAAGCATAGGAATAATGTAAAGAAGTGAAATGTGCAAGAATGAAAGAAAAATTGAGTGAGTTGAGAATGCAGAAAAGGGATAACTAAAAAGAAAGAAAGAAAGAAAGAAGAGATCAGAATGTTTGATCCAGAATTGAGAATAAAAATAAGAGAAACAAAGAAGAAATAGACATTGATAAAGCAAAAAGAAAAATATTAAAAAAATTAAAACAAGATACAGTGTAACCCGGATATAAGAGAAACCCGGATATAAGAGAGATTTTATCTGGTCCCAAATTAGAGCCTGTGTTAATGTATATATAATAGACCAAACCCGGATATAAGAGACTTCTTCTCCGGTCCCGACAACTCTCTTATATCCGGGTTACACTGTAGAAGACTGATTTTGGCAAAAAAAAAAATATAATTGTATCTGAACCTGGTGAAAAGAATGAAAGAGTACAAAATAGAATTGATTGTAAAGACAAACGACTGAAGAAAGATACCAAGCGAGAGAGGGGAAGTTGGGAAGGTGAAAAAGATCTATAAACAGAGTGTTTTTGGTTCTGCTAAGCAAGAAACAAATGGTTTAGGGTCAAATTTTTTGTGCAGTGCGGTATAGTTTGTTTGCATGCGTGTGTGTGTGAGGGATAAACTCAAAGAATTGCCTTCACTGATTCTGCACTCTAACAATAAATTAGCCCATATAAACAGTCATGAAACAGAAGTTATTGCAATTCTGTGTTTTTAGCAAGTAAGGAAAATCAATGCAACAAATATCAATAATCAGTTGTATTTGTTATGTTCTTTACTTAATGCAGCTCAAAACTGGAATAGAAACTTCAGAGCCTCAAATCAATTATTCCTCATTAACATTTTTTCATCCTGTTATATAATTATTAGGAGACTCAGTGGACAGTTTCTGTGCTACACAACATTAATATGAGAGCTGAAACAATTTTAATATAAAGAATATTTATGAAAATATAACGAATTAGAATAATAATAAGATATGATTACCTTCCCTTCTTCATATTTTCTCTCCTTGTATAGGATATGATGAATCAATAATTAATCCTTCTTTTCAATTTTATCTTCCACTAATATATACAGTTTGTTGTGCTTCAGTTTAACTGTTTGTATTGAAAAATCCCACAAAATCTTGCATGTTTCTAACTCAAGTAACCAACTAAACCATTTAAGTTTGAACTTGCAAGGAAGTTGAAGAAAGTCAAAATCATACTATTTGTTATTGGTACCCTTGGTATGGTAACTGACAGAATGGAGACTTAGATAAAAAAAAAAATTGGCATTGGTTGCTCAGTGGAACTGTTATAGAAAGGTAGCCTCTTAGGATCAGCAAGAAAGTGAAGAACACTTAGAGCCACAGGAAAATTGCATGATACCTTAGGCTGTTGGTTATGGCCTCCTATCTATGCATTAATTACCAGATATTAAGATAATATATGAGAAAATATTGATAATATATATTGTTTAAAATTTGATAGATTTATAGGAAAGAGTGCTTAATATCAGAGACAGAGCATATGTAGAGATAAACAGAGTGGATATAGAAATCAACATTGCATGCTGGCTGATGATCACTTAAAGTGTGAAGCAAACAGTCACCATACAGAGTTGATTTCTATGTCCATGCTGTTTATATCTATCACTTTTCTTTAATGGATTAACTCAAGGCACATTCTGGAGACTAAGACACAAAGTATTAAGATGTTTTCTGTAAACAATAAGGAATTGTCACTTTCAATGAATATACTTAAAATGCAGGATATAGATATACAGTAGGAGAGGTAATGCTTAAATTGGGTAGAAGGAAATTGTTAGCATGGGAAGGCAATCTATCTAAAAGAAAGAACACTCTGATTTCAAACCTTGTGATCCTACTTATATATTTGGAGTTGAAGTCACCAGGGCTCTTCAACATTACATACAGCATCATTCTGGTAACTCCTGAATGGTACTGGTGCCAAGCACTAGTGGCCCCTTAAGAAACATTGGAGGTAAGAAGAAAGACATGTTGCTAGAATAAATATCTGTTTCCTATGAAAATATCCTGCTTGGGCCTATACCCAGGTGAGGACACTCCAGTGTTACCTGGGATCAACTGGTAAAATAGACACTGATCTACTAGCATCTGAATTAAAAAGAAAATTCCTCTCCAGTTGCAGATCTATGGTTTCTTAAGACTAGTGGTGGAGTGGCCCACCAGGATCCTGGGAAATTTATCAGTGGGCCTCCAAATAATGGTCCATCACTTTAGAAATAACTGAAAAAAGTAAAAACTAAAAAAAAGCAAAGAAAAATATTGTGTAAATGCTGGGAAGATTTAAATAAGGCTTCTTTGATGCTATAATTTCTTTCACTAGATAATAGATAATAGATATCCTCAATTCCTTGTTTGATGAAGTGTTTTGGGATTTAGTGAGTCCTTTTAAATGGGTCCCTTTTCATAAGTTTTCCCAGCATAATTTTCGGCCCAGTCTGCCAGCAGTCTTGAGATTGATAGATGCCACATGTTCATCTATCTATCTATCTATCTATCTATCTATCTATCTATGTCAGTTGTTTGATGTCTGAGTACTTTCAACTTTCATAAATCATTGTCAAAAGGTTTTTTATTGATAATGTAACTGTTATATTGTATGTATGGACTATAATGGGTATGTCCCAATCCTTATAAATACAATGGAGTATATTGTATGTGGATTCACTGTGGAATTCACTTCCCGGTGTACTTGTCAGACTCTCTGCCTCCAGGCAGAGAAGAACCCAGACAAGGCTATGTCAAAGGGCAGAGTCTTGTCTGGGGATTATAAAAAGCTACCCGACCCCGTGTATATGGAGTCTATGGGGAATTTTTGCCCAAGCTTATGGGCTCAGTTCAACCCACATTAAATTCAGCCTTGTGCCAAATCTGACCACATGGGGAGGTTAGTGAAATCTTCACTGTGGGATTCACTTGCAGTTCATCTTGATTCACTTCTAGCAGTTGATTAATTACTACACACCACTGGCAAATCTTGTATGTTGTTCCTGTTATAAATATTATCGTTCCATTTCCAACCTTCATTTTGGTTATTCAGTAACCTTTTTCCTTGTTACAGCAGTAGCTATATGCATGTATTATATTGTTCTTTTATGGAAGCTTTTAGTTTTTTTCAGATATTTCATCTTCATAATCATGTCACATTTTTAAAATATTGTCTTCACATGTCAGTTTGTGTTATATACTTTTTTTTATTTAATTATATAATATGGTGATGGTGTGATGGGTTCATGCAGAGTCAGTGCATACTGCCACTGAAACCCCAACCAGGGGGACCCAAGCATTATTGGGGGCCTCCAGACAGTGCTTTGTAACTCTCACTATCTTATCAACATTTGCTTATTTCTACCTACATTTATATGTCACAAATTAAATTAAACACAACTATTGAAGAATGAAGAACTTTTGCAGATTTAGACATTATTCTGGGATTTTTTTGGCCCAAATCATTTGTTTTGTTCATGCTTAGTCTCAAAAAAACACGGAATATAAAATTCACTATTTTTTATCCATAATGTTGAATGTGTTAAAATTATTCAACTATGTAAAAAGAAAAATTTCAAGTTGATGATAAAAATTGCCACAAAACATTGTTGATTTACTTAGGATGGAATGATCTATTATGACATGTCTCTAATTTGTATTGAGATATATTGTATTTATTTTCAATTTTTCTTGTTAAATTGTTTACCTATATTGCATATAATTCCTTATTATACATAATTAGGTTACAATAAAATTTGTATTTTATATGAATACTATCTTTATGAAAATTGAGATGTAGTAGGAGGGCCCTGTATCAAAGATTGGAGGGGGGCTTGAGACCCTTGTACCAGCCTTGAATGCATGACTGAGTGATGGGCATGTGATCAAGTGATGGGCATTTGGCCAAGTGGTTAGAATGTTTGCTTTCAGACCATGTGATCTGGGTTTGAATCTTACCATGGTCGATTTGTCAGAAAGGTGGCTTCTTGATGTTATCAGCCTGGGAAGGCATTCTCACCATGCAACACCATTGGAAAGTGCCTGAAAACTATATCACAGGCTGATCCACGTCTTGTGAGTGAAATTGGGTAGGTAGAATTGTTTGTTGATGGTTATGCTAGCACAAAGACGCAAGTCAACATGACTGAGGTTTGAGCGTACTGGCATTGTTCAGACTGGCAATCATGCCAGATTATGTGGTCCCTCCCAGAAACTTTAACTAAGGTCTTCTATGCATAGTTGCAGTATAAACCACAGGTGGGCTTTGTAGGTGTTGAACAAACACAAATTTGCTGAAGCAGACATCTGCAACAGGGAATGACTAGCTACCCTAGCAGCTGGGCGTGCTTAGGAAACAAGAGCAACCAGCCTTTACATATATACAGACATACATACATACATATGAATAAAAACAGACAAGAGGAAAAAACATTACTTAGCCAACATGTTTTGTCCTTTTAGACATTCATTTATTATTATTATTATTCATTTTGTCTCTGCTACAGATACACTCCATCTGAGAATATTTACACTATATATACATATATATATATATTTAAAGTATTTCTTTTACCATACACTATCAGATTTTCCTGGTTTAGAATTGTAAAAAACCTAAACATATGAAAGTGAATTCATACATTTTCTTTGTTTTTGAGAATCAATAACAAAAATAATAAACTTTATTTATTAGATTGTTTATTTATATTATTATATTATTTATTGGAATAGTTGGCAAACATCAGCTAATTGCCAATTGATTCAAACTTTATAAAATGGTAAATAATAAGGATTTCCTCATAGTTGGTTCATGTATTTCAATAATTCAGTAAATTTATGAATAAAAATTGTTTTCATATTTATTTCCTTATAAATTGGTAAATTATAAATATTGCATTACATTAGTTCTAATTGTATTAGTTTTTAGAATGTTGTAAATATAAAATTATTCTTGTAAATAAACAATTTAATAGTGTTTAATATTTTTGTTATAAATTCTCAAAAACCCCAAAAATGTATAAATCCATTTTCATCATATTTTTAGGTTTTATTCCAAATCTAATCATCTTTTTTTTTAAACAGTAAGAATAAACATTGCCAAAGAGTGATGGTAGTTTAAAAAGTGGTGTTATGAAGTAGAGTAATTTCTGGAATAGATGTTGTCAAGTCAACAGATGGTATGTCAACTGGCATTTTTTAAATTTTTTTTAAGCTTTTCGCCCCAAGCAAGGCTGGAAGCCACTAGCACGCAAGGGGTTACAGAAGGTTTGGAGGAAGAGCAGATAGGAGTGGTAAAGGAGAGGATGTGGAGAAAGATAGTGGATCGATCAAGGCAAGGGGGTTACAGAAGATTTGGAGCGAGAGCAGATAGGAATGAAAGGGGAAAGGATGTGAAGAAGGGAAGTGGATAGATCAAGGCAACTGGAGATGTCGATTGACATTACACTTAAATAGTTGGAGATTATATTTGTCAGGGAAACAGGAATAAGGAAGGGAGTTCCACAGGCGAGATGTGCGAGACATGAAGCTATTGGAGTAGAAGAGATGTCTACATCTAACAGTTTCAACGGTGAAGGGGTGGGAACGGGATGCCAGCCTCGTAGGACGTTTAAATTCATGAGGCCTAGGAACCAGCAAAAGCAGCTCATCGGAGCAATTACCGTGAAAGTATTTGTAAAAAAGACAGAGCGAGGCAACGTCGCGTCTGTGAGAGAGCGACTGCAGACGAGATAACAGATCAGGGCCAATTACATTGCATATCCGTCTCTGGATCTTATGAAGAACCCTGAGGCAAACAGCAGGGGCTCCAGACCATATATGGCAGAAATACTCCATGCAAGGGCGAATGGTTGATTTATAGATTTGAAGGATCGATTCCAGGGAGAAAAATTTCCTGGCTCGGCACAGGGAGCCAACTTTCCTTGCAGTGGATGAAGCAATTGACTCGATGTATTTGTTCCATCTCAGATCAGCGGACAGCGTGAGACCGAGCAGCCGCAGAGAGGAGCTCTCGAAAAGTTGGTCTTCAGACATTCTAATAGGATGCAGGGATGGATCCCTGTGGTGGTTAATAGAGAGCAGTTTTGTTTTAGAGGCGTTAAAGTTAACCAACCAATTCTTGCCCCAGTTCACAACCGATTGTAGGTCCTTTTCAAGTCGAACTGCCAGGTTAACTTTGTCAGCATCACTAGATTTGTTATTGAGGCAGGAGTAAATTGTGGTGTCATCCACATAGATGCCGACTTGGGAATCTATGGCGTCAGGAAGATCATTTATGAATATGAGGAACAGAGTAGGGCCTAGGATGGAGCCCTGAGGAACATCTGCGTTAGTGGGATAGGAGCTGGAGATGAATCCATTTAGAACGACCTTCAATTCACGGTTTGGAATGATTGTATTAGGTCAAACAATCAACCTGTAATACCATAACCCTGAAGCTTGCGAAGAAGGCCAGCATGCCAAACCCTATCAAACGCTTTGGAGATGTCTAGGGCCACGGCACGAGCTTCACCGTTATTATGAATAGCTTGGTAGACAAATTCAGTGATGGCCGTAAGCCCATCGGCTGTAGATCGGGCAAAGCGGAAACCATACTGCTTGTCTGAGAGCAGATCATGGGATATCAGGTGATTAATCACTTTGGTGTTGATAAGGGCTTCGAAGACTTTGCCGAAGAGGGGTAGGAGACTGATAGGACGGTAATTAGAAGGGTCGGAGGGGTCACCAGAGTTCTTAAAGACAGGAACAATGGATGAGGACTTCCAGCAGTCAGGAAAACAAGACTGCTGTATTACTTCTGCTTTTATAGCAGTATCTCATTTATATACAATACTACAGGTGTCATGGGAAAAAAACATCCTTTTGATACAATGTCTTATTGCCAGCACGTTTCTCCATGTTTGCCAATACATTTTTTTGCAAGCAAATATTGCATTAACAACTTTTTGGAGATAATGATTTTTCCAGATACAAATCCTACTAACTGACCAATACTTGGGGAGAAGAGATGGATTCATATCTTTCTCAAAGGTATGTAAACATAAGTGAATGTAATAAACTTGACTGGAATTCAAACTCGGCTTTTCAATTTCTCATTTTGAGCTGCTATCCATTACACTACCCACACATCCTAATATTTGCAATGGAAACCTGATTTCTCAAATAATTTTTAACCATTACGCTGTAAATACCAGGCTTCTGCAGTTAAATATGCAAACATCTTTGTCTTCATTGACTTTAATGCTTACAATGATACATGGCTGAAACATTCTAAAGCTTCTGATGTTACTAGCATTCAGACATGAAATTTTTCTACTACCCAATCCCTTACTCAATTATGGACTTCCCTACTTGTTTCTCTAGAAAAATTGAGCAACAGGCTTTTCTACTGGATCTATTTCTTACTTTCTCTTTTTGCTCTTGCCGAGCTTTGCAACACTGCACTCTTGGTAACTTGGACCACTCTATGGTAGCTATTGATATTTTGTTCCAATCATCTATTAAACAGGAATTCCCTATCCATAAGCTCTCTTTCCATTACCAGCATGCTAATTGGGACTCACTCCGTGATTTTCTTTGTGACAACCCTTGAAAATTATGCAACTGAGGTTTCTTCTTAGGTCAAAGCTAGCATTGATGCTTTCATCCCTTCTCAGAAATACCAGGTGAATCCTCAATCCTCTCCATGCTTTGCACCAGCATGCTCAACCACAATAGCACACAGGAACCACTATTTTCAGCTATACTAGCATGACAGCTCTCATTACAACAGGTGCCTATTTGTTACTGTTTGTAACAATTGTAAGTGAGTCCTCAAAAGAGCTAAGTCCCTGTTTGCCAAAAGAATGAGACACCACATAGCCTTTAACAACTTTGGCTTTCATGATTACTGGCAGCTCTGTAATAGGGTATTAAATAAGTGCAAGGTCTCTATTCCTCCCTTTTCAATCAATTTGAGGTGTTATTCTCTGCTGATAAGGCTGAATGCTTTGCCCATAAATTCTCCTCAAACTCTACTCTTGACTCATCTGTGGTATCCCTACGTAACTTCCCACTTAGAACAGAATCTCTGTTGAGTGATATGCATATAACCCCTTCCGTGGTTTCTGCTATCATCTCTAACCTTAGATCTCCACAAAGCATGTGGGCTTGATGGTATCCCTGTAATAGTCATTAAGAAGTGGGCTCCCAAACTAGCTTCTGTTCTCTCTAAATTGTATAATAAATGCTTCGCTGCCACCTTTTCTGCCTGCTGGAAGTCATCACCTGTTGTTCCAGTTTTTAAGAACTCTGGTGAACCATCCAACCCTTCCAACTAACAGCCTATTATCTTTCTACCTCTTTCTGGGAAACTCTTTGAGGCTCTAATCAATACTGAATTGGTTCATCAGCTCTCAATGCAGGGCCTTTTAACATACAAACAATATGGCTTTTGTTTCTCCAGGTCAACTGCTGATGTACTGATGATAATTGCAGAAAGAGCCTATTAGGCTCTATATAAAAAAACGGTGAAGCCCAGTATGTAGCATTGGACATCTCAAAACCCTTTGACAGGGTTTGGCATACAGGTATTCTCCGCAAGCTGAAAAGTTACAGTGTCTCCAAATACATTTTTGAGCTGATCCAGTCTTTCTTATCAAATTGTGAAATGAAAGTTATCCTGAATGGCCTCTCATCTAGATCCTTTTATACTAATGCAGGTGTCCCCCAGCACTCTATCCTTGGTCCTACTCTGTTTTTAATTTTCATTAATGACCTTCCTGATGACATCAGCTCTCAACTTGGCATCTATGCTGATGATACAACCATTTACTCTTGCCTTGATAGTAAGGCTGATCAGTCCATCATGGTCAGAATGGCAGTCAATGTCCAAAACAACCTCAAGTCCATCATTAACCGGTGCCAAAGATGGCTTGTTAATTTTAGCACTTCCAAAACCAAACTTCTCTCATCCTCTATGAGACCCTTCTCCACCTTCCATCAGCATGGCTGATGCTAACCTCTAGGAATGTGACTTGTTGTGCCTTCTCAGGCTAACATTCTCAACTGACACAAAGTGGAAAGACTATATTGAATCCATTGCTAGGTCAGCTGCTAAGAAAGTCAGTTCACTGTCATGCGAAACAATCTATCTTACATGCTTAGAATATTATTGCCATATATGGTCCAGTGGCCCTGCTATTTACCTTGAGCTTCTTGATAAGATCCAAAGAAGAATGAGGAATATTATTGGTCCTGATCTGGTGGCTTGGCTTCAGTCACTTACCCACTGCCATTAGGTTGCCTCTTTGGGCCTTTTCTATAAATACTTTCATGGTAATTGTTTGGATGAGCTCTTTGCTATGGTACATAGACTTTATGAATTTAAGTTCAGTACTAGACTGGCATTGAGATCTCATCAGTTTATAGTTGAACTGACTAGATGCAGCCATAAGTTCTATGCTAGCAGTTTCTTTTCTGGTACTTCTTGTTTGTGTAACTCCCTTCTGGCTCCATGCTTTCCTGCCAACTTTAATCTGAAAAAATTTAAATGCAATGTCAATTGCTATCTACTGTCCCTCTGATTAATCTTTTCTCTTTCTGCTCATTATTAATGTTTCTTTTCCTAATTATTTCATACACTGTAATCGCTTGTGTTTTAGTGGCTATACTGCCTTGCATGGGGTAATACCGATTAAAAAAATAATTTTAAACCTTTGAACTATTAATACATAATATTGGATTGAAACAAAAGTTCATAGCATTTTGAAGTGAATTTCATTGGCAATATTTAGATATTTTTATAGAGATTTATTCATCCACATATATGCCATTTTGTTCCACTACCTTTCACCATCTTTGAGTCACTTTCATGATTCCATCCTCTAAGAACTTGGCATCTTTCTGAGTGACAAAATTGTCTAAGTGGTTTTTACAGGTTTCTAGAGTATTGAAATCCTTCCCATTAAGATAATTTTGTAGGGATTGAAATAAGTGGTAATCCAAAGGTGCAAGGTCATATGAGCATAGTGGATATAGTAGGGTATCTCAGGCAAGCATTATCAATTTCTGCTGGGTTTGAAAAAAATCTGATTTTGTGAAAGGAGCTCATAATACACATCTTCCAATCCCAACATGATATACAACATCACTTTCTTTGGAAGCAGATAAGATTTTCACTTTCCACAGGACTTTTTTCATTCCACATTGTTGTAAACATTCCATTTTCCATTGCATGTGATAGTTATTTTCAAAAATGGGTAATTTTGTTTCATGTAAGCATAGAATTGAAATGCAGTTCATTAAATTTTTTCTATTAATCCATGAGGTACTAAAATATCAACAATTCATGTATGCGAGTGTTTTCAAATGCCTTACAATGCTTATATGAGATATATGGAATATTGCTACAATGCTCTGTGTCATGTGACCTGGATTATTTTGAATCATTATTTTAATTTGGTCACCACCCACAACTGCAGGCCTACAAGAATGTTCTAGGTTTCCAGATCAAAATTTCCACATACAAACTGTACTCTCAACTATTGCACCATTTCCATAAATAGCACATATCTTTTTTGCTGTTTGTAAAGCATTGTTTCTTTTCAGAAATAAAAAAAGCATCAAATGGTAAAAAGGCATCTTATTTTCCTCCATTTTTACTTTTAACAGAAAAGCATTTAAAATTCGCAGTCTACACACAAATCATGTAGAAAGACATGTTGGAATTTCATCTTTCAGAATATGTATATATGCAATAAATTTCAAGCATATATAAAACAAAATCATATGTTCAAATGCTACCTATTGAAAAATGTTGCAAACGTTTGTTTCAATCCGATACAAGCATTTCAAAGTTACATACATCATATGTTAAAACCATTTTTGGGAGATTGATCTCTTTCAAGGAACTTTTTGCTATAGACTAATTTCTCATTTTATTAATTAGAGTATGGCTGAGTGTTTTATATAACATCTTCATCTTCAATGTTAAAACAAATATCAACCAAAGGCATTAAGATATTGAACAATAGATATTATATAATTATTTGTTCCTTGTTTCCCTAGCAACAGCTTTACCATATCATTTCAAGGACACCAGTACTCATGATCTCTGCAGTTTTTCTTAGCTCTGTTGTATTGCTTTGCAGGCAGACTGAAACATCAGCCAATCTTGGCAACATGACTTTAAATAATGACTTGCAGAACAAATTAAACCTTTACCAAAAATACAATGTTGATACTAGCAGCTGCCAATGGAAACCTAAAACCTACTATTAAAACGCTGAAAAAGGAGATGAGTGTTGAAAATTATCAGAAGTCCCTTGATAGACTTCAGTTTCATAGTGATATATTACCACTGCTGTGTTTTGGTCAGCTGAGTACATATTAAATGTTATAATTACCAACTATCTTCATAAAATATTACTTTAGCTAAAAAACTAAACTTCATGATTAAATTTTATAATTCTTAACTAATTACAAAAAATTATGATGTATTTTATCCCTTGCATAATTCGTATATATGTATGTGTGTGATTTACTGACTTTAGTTTAGTCTGGTACAAGGCCACAAGTGTGAAGCCCGGTAAGGATTAAATTCACTAAGGTAGTAATTGTTTGCAAAACTTGCTCCTCACTTTCTCTCTCAATGATATATATTGCATCTCCAAACATCATTAAATACTTATGTTTTGAACACATACACCACATTCTCTCACAGAGTGACCTGTCACTTGTTGAAACTTAGTATAATCTGTGCACACATCAGCCAGCATATCATGAACAACCAAAATATAACTATGAACATAAGACATTAGTGGATAACACCAAAATACTCTACATTACCCAATTCAAGGAAAGACTCAAAACCCTAGAATTTATTATTATACAAATAAACAGCCCACATTCAATAAAATATTATTCACCACAGGAGACTTTATATTGAAGTGCTATTATTAGAACATGATTGTATACTATATTCTTCGAAATAACATTATAATGGTGAGGATACCCCCTACTTATTGAGGCATGTAAACCCACAAGAAGGCTTAAGGTAACCAATGAATTAAGTGATAAGTGATGAAGATCCTATTTTTAATTTTTCTGTTTCTCAGTCAATTACTGAAATCATTGATTTCCCTACTTGTTTCCCAAATAAATGTAATCAACATGATTTGTTCCTTATCTCCTCTCCTAGCTCTTGTCAAGCTTCACAACACTGTCCTCTTGGCAACTATGATCACGCTGTAGTATCTATTGATATTTATTTCCACTCATCTTTTAGAGAGAAACCTCCTATTCATAAAAACCTCTTTCCATTACCAGCATGCTGACTGGCATTCACTTCATGACTTTCTTCAAGATGCCTCTTAGATTGATATTTTTAACCTTCCTACTGAGAATTGTGCCAATGGAAGTTATTCTTGGGTCAAAGCCTGCATATATGATTTTGTTCTTTCTCAGAAATACCTGGTGAAACATCAGTCTTCTCCATGGTTTACACCAAACTGTTCTGCCACTATAGCTCACAGGAATCCCTTTTCTATCTATACAAACATGACAATTCTAATCACAACAGACACCTATTCGTGAGTGCATGTGATAAATGTAAACGTGTTCTCAAAGGAGTTAGTCTTTGTTTACTGATAGCATGAGGCAATGTATTGCATCTAACAACTTTGGCTCTCATGACTACTGGTGGTTCTGTAATAGTATATCAAATAAGAGCAAGTTTACTATTCCTTCTCTCTTCAATCAATTTAAGGTATTAACATCTTCTGCTGATAAAGCATAATGCTTCATCTGTAAGTTCTCTTTAAACTCTACTCTTGACTCATCTGGGAAATCTTTGCCTGACTTTTCACTTAGAACTGGGTTTTAAGTGATAAGCAAATTCAATGCTTTCTGCCATCATCTCTGTGAACCTGATGGAGTCCCTGTAATAATCCGTAAGAAATGTGCTCCTGAACTGGCTCCTGTTAATTCTAAACTGTTTAATAAATGCCTTGCTTGTTGGAATACCTCGTCTGCTGTTACAGTTTTTAAGAACTCAGATAAACCGTTTGACTCTTCCATTGGCTTATTAACACTCTACCTCTTTTTGGTAAACTGCTCGAGGCCCTAATCAATGATAAATTAATTAAGCATCTCACATTGCAGGCCTTTTTTTCCGATAAGCAATATGACTTTCATTTCTCTAGGACAACTGCTGATGTATTAACGATTATTTTGGAAAGAGTCTATCAAACTTCAGATAAGAATGGTGAGGCTTGTGTTGTTTCTTTGGACATCTCGAAAGCATTTGACAGGGTTTGGCATACCAATTTTCTTCACAAGTTGAAAAGTTATGATATCTCCAGATAAATTTTTGAACTGATTTAGTCTTTCTTAATAAATCATGAAATGGAATTTATCATGAATGACCACTCTTTTATATCCTTTTGTACTAATGCAGGTGTTTTCAGGTCTCTATCCTTGGTCCTACTTTGTTCTTAATTAACAAACTTCCTGATGGTATCAGCTCTCAATTTGGTATTTATGCTGGTGTTACAACTCTTTAATCCTGTCTTAACAGTATGTCTGATTAGTTTGATACGGTCAAATTGGTGGCTGATCTGAAAAATAATCTACAGTCTGTTGTTAACTGGGGCAAAGAATGGCTTGTATATTTTAACACCTCCAAAACAAAACTACTCTCTGAGAGACTCCTTTCTGCCTTCCATCAGCATGGCTAATGCTAACCTCCAGGAGAAGAACTCATTGTGACTTCCCAGGCTAACATTTTCGGCTGACATGAAGTAGAAAGACTATATTGAATTGATGACTTTTCTCTCCAGAATCTGTCTTACATATCTATAAGTCTACCATTTGTCCATGCTTAGACTATTGCTACCACATATGGTTTGATGCTCTTGCTATATATCTAGAGATTCTTGATAAAGTCTAAAGAAGAATCAGCTTCAATCACTTTCCCACTGCTACGAAGTTGCTTCCCCGGGCCTTTTTTATAAATACTTTCATGATAATTGTTTGGATGAGCTCTTCACTATCATACCTAGACTTTATGAATTTATGCACAGTTTATTGGCAACAAGATCTCATCATTTTACAGTTGAATTGGCGAGATTTAACCATAAGTTCTATGCTAAAAGTTTCTTTTCTTGTGCTTCTCACTTGTGGAACACTCATTTTTGGCTCCATGCTTTCCCACCAACTTTGATCTTCAAATATTTAAATGCAATTGTTAATAATGCTGACTCTTGTGGTCCTACCAAGGATTGAACTCACCATCCTTGGCTAAAAAACTTTTGAAGATATTAAGCTCCCATGTTTCAGCTTAATTGATGTGTTCTAAGAAGTGGCAGTAGCAGGCTTGCCACCCCTTCTTGCCTAAGTGGATTTAACCATTAGGCATTATTTAAGTTTATTGAAATTTCTCCCCCAGGTGAGGGGGGGGGGGGCTTTTCTATTGTTTGGTGAAATGCTATCACTTAGTTTATTGATCAAGATCCTGTTTTATCAGCCATGTCAATCATTATCTAATGTTTCCTTGATCACTCTTCTATTGTTCTTGCTCCTTAATAATGTTACTGCTCTCTAATTCTTTCACACCCAGATACCCCTTGTGTCTTAGTGGCTTTATTGCCTTGCTTGGGGTGAATTTGATTAAATTCTATGAAACTGCAACAGTGGGACTACAGACAAAATAAGAAAAGAAATAATAAAAACCTTCAAAATCCTAGTGTTTACAATTGATATAAAATCCAACCAAAAATAGTAAATTTTCTTGATAAATTCTTCAACTTAAACAACAGAACATACAAATCATACAGAAAATTAAATAACAACCCAATATGCATTAGCACAAATCTCCCCCCATTGTATTTAAACAAATTTCTAGCAGCTTAAAAATATTGAATGAGAATGAGAAAAAAAACATACAAATCAGACCTGAGAAACCGTGTATATTCAAACAAACTAGAATACAAAAATGAAAACAATCCAAACAAAAACAACAGAAAACGAAATATAATTTGTTTCACCCCACCCCCTACAACAATATAATAAAACAAAAATATGCAAAATATTCTTCAAGCTAATAGAGAAACACTTCCCTAAAAACAGAAAATTATAAAAAATTATCAATAAAAATACAATAAAAATTAGTTATAGCTGCATGGATAACATGGAGAAAATAATAACTAAGTACAATAACAATAACACCCAGCAAAATAACAGCAATAACAATAACACCCAGCAAAATAACACCATCAAATGTAATTGCAGAAATCACTTATGTAATTGTCCACTTAACAATAAATGTTTAACCGATAACATAATATACAAAGCTACTGTACTTAATGACATTAATACAGATGAAAACATATATATAGATGCCACAGAAAAAACATACAGTATTAACAGTAAAAACTGTAAACTATGCTTAGAGGAAAATAAGTAATAATTAGTTTTAGAAACAAAAATAAACTCTTAAACAAGAAAACTGAAATAATAGGTAAATGTGGGCATATAAATATTTATTTTGCCATCTAAGCACTAATTAAAAAAATAAAAATAATAAAAATTAATAAATAAATAAATAAAATATAATATAATCTTTAAAAAATAAATAAATAAAATATAATATAAACATAAAATGAATAAATAAAATGAAATTAAAAATGCAAATATAAATAAAACAAATAAAATAAATAAGCAATCTTAAACAAAATAAACATAAAATAAAATAAAAAATTGAACAAAGAAATAAAAATAAACAACCAAATATAAAAAATACACACATCTATATGTGTATGTATGCATGTGTGCATGTATATATATAAATATATACATACACACACACGCAAACAAACAAACATAACCTTCCATAATTAATACATCAATATATAAGATGACACCAAGGCAAAAACAAATAAACTAATAACCATTAAATAATACTAACCATTAAATAAAAATGAAACATTAGATAAATTATAATATAAAACAAATATTTAATTTATTACCTAAACACTATTTAAAAATACATATATGTTCATGCATGTGCATAGGTTGGGGTGTGTGTGCATGTGTGTGCGTGTGAGCAAGACTGTATATTATAAATCCTATATACATATCTTCAAACAACAAAGAAAATACTCCATAAACTAAACAACTCATAATTTATACCCTAAAATTTTGGGAAAATTTTTTTTTTTACCATTTAAGCACTAATTTATATATTAATAGCAAAAACAGATACACCTGTCCATATGTTTGTGTACCCACGTTTGTATACATATATGTGTATGTATATTCATATATATATATATATATATATATATATATATATATGTATATGAATGTATATGTATGTATGTATGTATGTATGTTGCGGCATTCACCCTGGATCGGTTAAGCCGGCTCCTTCCAAGTAATTCACTGCGTCTCGAACGAAGGCCGACCAAGCACAGCGATCCGTCGCCAATGCTGAAACGAGCGACAGGCATTCCCGATTCCAACGGCGGTGAATTCATGAAACGGAGTGACAAGGGAGTTTGAACTTTACACGCGGTCCCCATACCTCGCGTGCTATCCCAGTGGAGGGAGGAATATGCTCTTACTTGCCGCAGAATTTCCACAGACGCAGAGGCAGGAGTAACCAAGAGGCCGCCGGATGCCGGTACAGACGCCGATTGGTTTTGAATTCAGAGTTGACCTTCTCCTAGACCAGTTGCCATCCAAGGCTATAGAACCTAGTCTGTCCTGCTATTTACCCATAGTTGGAGGGAGAAGAAGAGGATTCACACCTTTCCCAAGGGTGTTAGCACGTAAGTGGATGTAACGGATTTGACTGGAATTCGAACTCGGCTCTACGATTCCTCAATCCAAGCCGTTATCCATTACTCCACCGTGTATATGTCTGTATGTATATGTGTGTGTGCGTAAACATATAAATGTACGCATATGCATACAAATTCAAACAATAATAATTAAAAATTTAATTATAAACATAACCTCCTACAATTAATTCCTACCACCAAGATATAAGAAAACAAAATATTGGCCAAGTGAAGACACATATAAATATTTACCTTATCATTTAAACATTAAAAAAAAAATTATTCATGTAAAAATGAAATACAATTTTCCTAACTCAAGAAAACACTAGAACATTCAAGAATTAACAAGACGTCAAAATCGCTACAACTGAAAGAAAAAAAGAGAAAAATTAAAATAACAATAAGGCGTGAGTGTAAAGTGAAAAAAAAAAAGACGAAAAGGACAAATAGCCATGACATTCTACATGTATGCACATACAAGCAGATGGTACATGGGTGTGTGTGAGCATACGCACACACACATACACTATAAAAAAAGAGACTAAGAAAGGAGATGGAAAGAACTCTTAAACAAAGTAATAATGGGAAACAAGAAAAAAACTAGTCATTGTAAAAATAGAATGCATGATCATCAGTAAAAGAGAAAGCCCAAAGTTGGGGTTGTCAAAATCAAGTACAGAGATTTATTTATCTAGGTAGTGTAGTAACAGATGATGGAAAACTTGACGCAGAAATCTGAATGTGCATAGGAATAGTGAAAGATGCCTTCCAGAAACTACACAATGTATTAAGACATTGGAAAATTTCATTAGAAACAAAAACAGTGCTGAACTTTTATGTAATATCTATTTTTTTTATATGACATTGAATACCAAGCAATTTCCTCACAGATGAAGAAAAGACTTGAAGTAGCAAGAATGTGGTTCTTCCCAAATACTACCAAGAAATCCATGGACAGAATATGTGAGTAACAAGGAAGTCTTATGGAAAATAGGAACTGAAAGGGAATTCTATTTATAATCAGAAAGAAACAGCTGAAATTTCTGGGATACTTAATGAGAAAAGAAAACCTAGAGGATTTAGCACTCACAGAACATGATGAAGACAAGAGAAGATGGAAGGAAACATCAAATAACTTCCTTAATCAGTTTGTGTGAATGGTGATTTTCAAAGCATATCTTAGATGTGGCACAAAGCAGAAAAGTATGGTACAACCAGTGAGGATCAAACTCACTTTTCAGTCATAATTGATCTAGTGAGACAAGCTTGCTAACCATTACATCACATTGAAATGCCCAGTGATTTGCTAAGCATAGCTTAGCTTATTTGTTGCACAAGTCCAAGATTAAGGAGCATCAAGTGAGGATCAAACTTACTCCTCAGTTGTTGTATTTGATCTAGTGAGACAAGATTGCTAACCATTACATGATGTTGAAGTGCCCAAGTTTGTGTGAATGTATGGCAGAAAAAAGGACAAAGCGGCATTAGTAAAGGGCCCAAAATTACTTAGAACAACAAAAGACTTGGATTTATGGGGAGTCATGACTGCTTAGGTTCTGAAAAGACATGGTTCATAAATATACTATTATGTAATTCTATTCTGTAGTCAAGTTATTAATGACTTATGGATAAAGTTCGTTTGGTTCTGAGACAAAAAGTGAATGTCATTTTTTAGCTCTTCATCAACAGTTTTGAAAGAGTCTGAGAGGATTATAATCTGATGGCATAAAATTGGTAGACTGGGACAAAACTTTCAAAATAAAGTGATTGATTTTTTTCTTAAGTCTATTTTCCAATGTGTAATCATCTGTTATTTTTTTGCAACTGGTATCAGTATATTTTGGCAGTGATTTTTTTTATTAGAATTCAAAATTTCATGATGGATGACATCCATCATATTCTACCAAACATAAAGCATTACCTTTCTTGGTTGTAATACTTATTTTGGTACTATGAAGGTGAGTGGAATAGTTCATAGGCTGACTATGAAAGAGTGATACTAGAGATGTGAAATCTTGCATGCATTAATTTCAAATCTTCTTATTAATAACTACATTGTCTCTTCCCAGGTAAACTGATATTTGACTGTTCAAAGAAGACTTCAAATGTAACTAGTAGTGACTTCTCTTGAAAATGGACAAAATTTGGTATTGTAGTGTTACTTGCAGAAAAAAGTTTAACCCCCTGACATGGTTGCTACATTAAGGAGTGACACTCCAGATCTATCAACAGTGCAAAAGTGGGCAGCTGAATTTAAGAGGGGAAGGGAAAGTCTTGAATATGACCCAATGTCTGCCATCACCAAGAAAATCAATGATCGTATTCACCACGTGGTGATGGATGACAGGCGATTGACTATAAATCAAATAACCAATGCTATTAGCATGTTGAAAGTTTCTGCTCAGTGTCTTCTGAGACTTTATAAAAAACACTTTCGGCTGATCCCATCACAGGAAAATCTGATATTGTTTGAGGCAGATCCAGCTGGTTTTCTTCAACGTTTCCTAACCCAAGATGAGTGTTGGGTTCCTCACTTTGAGCCAGAGACAAAGTGATATTCCATGCAATGGAAACACCTCTCCTCACCTGCTCCAAAGAAGGTCATGATCATTTCATTTCCAGGGAAGGTGATGGACTTAGTTTTTTGGGATGCAAAAGGCATTGTGTTTATTGACTATCTTCAAAAGAGTCACATCATCAATGTCAACTTGCTGGAGCAATTACAAAAAGCTATCAAGACCAAATGCTCATGAAAACTGAAGAAAAGAGCCTTGTTTCATTTGGACAATGCTCCAGCACACAAGTTTCAGTGGCTGCTGTGCATGACTGTAACTTTGCACTGGTTGATCACCCTCCCTATTCTACTGATTTGGCCCGATGTGACTATCATCTGTTCCCCAGAATGAAAAACAACTTGGCTGGGAACCAGTATCATAATGATGATGACTTTTTTATCAACAGGATGAACAGTTTTCTTTAAACAATCAGATGTCAGTTTACCCAAAAAGACACAATGCAGTTATTAATAAGAGTTGAAATTAATGCATGCAAGATTTCACAGCTCTAGCATCACTCTTTCATAGACAACATATGAGCTTTTCAGACCACCCTTGTAATACCATGTTTTTCATTAGGCCTTAAACATTATCTCTTATGCTGAATATATGAAATGTAATGGGATGCTAAGAAAGACACCCTTCTCCACAAAAAATCTGATGTTTGGTGTGTTAGATTTTTGGAAGTGGGTTGAACTGAGAACTTTTCATCAACCCCTTGTAAAAGATCCACTTTTCAGCATTAGTGAAAATTCTTTCAAAAAGGGTTTATCCATGTGCCTTGTTTTTAATGAAAAACAAATGTTGAACATATGAGACTCATTGAGTAAGTTATGGAATTTTACTGGGCTCATTAAGATGGTTCAGGATTGCTATAGGGGTAGTATTGAATTGTTGTGACATCTCAAGCTGTAAACTAAGGATTAACTTCAATGACAGGCCAGGGGACATTCTTTTCAAATGATTTTGGCCTTCAAAATGAGGACAATATTTAAGGTCAACATTTCCCAAACAAAATTTACTGAACTATTGCTGGCATTTCCTGACATTTGATAAGCTTAGGAATACTTTTCAACTTGTACATCATGCAACGCTTTGTATATTTCTCGTTTGTACTCAGTGGGCTGTTAGGAAGAGGTTTATGGGATGCTTCCAAATTATTCTAAAATGAAGAAAAGATTTAAGCAATATGTGATAAATAACATTTAACTATGCTAAAGTTATAATTAACTATGAGGTAAAAAGTGCTCTACATAAAAATGACATTACTTATTTACAGCCTAATTCTATGAATTCAAGTTGATGCCTTTTTATCTGTATAAACATCTGATACCTAATCAGCAAATATGATAAATAAGTGTATAAAATATTGCTGTTTGCAAGGTAAACTATTGACTATTTTCTATATGAGCCACAATAATGAAGAGTTTATCATAAAACTTTATGTAACTGCTGCTAGAAAAATGCAGAGAAGGTATTTTTTAAAATAACACCCAGAAACTAGTAAAACTATACTGATGATACTAATTGACTAATCAATTAATGCACCTGAATACATTATAAATCTAATTGTAAGAAAAACTAAAGACTATAAAATCCATTTACATCCAACTTATGCAACCATCCATAAATAAAAATAACTATAATCTGAGACACCACATTCTTGAATGCATATAAAAAAAAAAATTATTACACATTATTACATGCTGTCACATGATTTGCTGCATTTAGTAATATTTAATTTAATTTTACAAAAATAATGATGCTTTAAAAAAATAATGATACAATTTACTTTTAAAACACACTTAATTTTCTTTTCACCTGTACACCTCCTGATGATCACTCATGTAAGTCAAAATATTAGTAAATTTATCCACAAACATCAACTATATTTGTGAAAGGAATCATTAGAAAAAAAAGATTATTAGGATTAATAGACACAAAATGTCTATTGTTTTTAACAATACGTGCTTTAAAAAACAATTGTTGCCCAAATACACTGAATTTAAATATGTATGTATTGAATCCATTCTTAAAAAATCTTAACATATGTTTATCTAAAACAAACAGTGTTTATGTAAAAATGTTCCCAAATCAACATGAGGACAAACATCAAACATAATGTCTACTAGACATACACACATACACACTTAGGGATATACATTATCATCTGAATCCCACATGGACAAACTAGAACTATTATACACTTACATACATAAAACAATATTTATGTTTTTCAGATAGGTTTGAAATCCGTTAATTTCTTGTAGCTCTTGAAGGACTTGTCTCTCCTTGAATTTGGAATGCCATAAATTATAAATTAGACTAATGTTGTTTAACAAGTCAAATGCACATTTTTTCTCTGTATCTCATTCTCTGGTAACACTTTAATAAAAATGAAACATGTTAAATTGATAAATGTTTCTTTGTTCTTTATCCTATCATTCTGTCATGATCTGGTCCATATTTAATCTGTATTTGTCCCCAATACACACACACACACACACACACACACACACACACACACACACACACACACAGATGAATGTGAGAAAAAATTCAGAATTTCAGCTTTTATTTCCTTGTATTTACATTTAGATGTCCTAAACAACTTAGGACATACCACCTTTTATTTGAACACACCCATTTTTCAAGTGAGCAAGCAAAACTATTGGAACACGTGACTGACAAGTACAATTACAATTGTTTAAACAATTTTTTTAAAGAAGGAGAAGGGCTTCCTAAGTAGTTAATTAATGAGAAGGGAGTCCCTTTATTCAAAGATAAGAAATAAAATCAATAAGAGCCACTGGACAAACATAGGCATACCAAATACAACAATTCGGAATGTCCTGAAAAGGAAAAAACTCCTGGCATACTGAAAAACAGACATAGAAAAAGTTGGCCAAGGAAAACAACAGCACTTGATGATATAAACATTGTCAGAGCTGTGAGGAAAACCCCAAAACAACAGTCAATGACAACACCAACAACCTCTACAGTGCAGGGGTGAAGGTTTCATGATCTACTGTTTGAAAAAGACTTCAAGAACAGAAATATAGAGGCTATACCACAAGATGCAAACCACTCATCAGCAGTAAGAATCTGAAGGTTAGATTGGAATTTGCAAGGAAGTACATTGATTAGCAAAACATATTCTGGAAGAAAGTGTTATGGCCTGGTGAGACCAAGATTAATCGCTACCAAAGTAATGGAAAGGACAAAGTCTGGAGAAAGAAAGGATCTGCTTATGGTCCAAAGTATACAAGCTCATCTGTGAAGCATGGTGAAGGCAGTGTCTTGGCATGGGCTTACATGGCTGCTTCTGGAACAGACTCATTCATATTTATTGATGATGTAACTCATGATGGTAGCAGCAGAATAAATTCTGAAGTCTACAGAAACATTTTGTCTACCAATTTACAGAGAAATGCATCCAAATTCATTGGGTGGAAGTTTATCATGCATCAGAACAATAATCCAAAACATACTGCCAACACAACAAAAGATTTCATCAGGGGAAAAAGTAGATAATTTTAGACTGGCCAAGTCAATCACAGGATCTTAACCCATCAATAGAGTATGCATTTCATCTCCCGAAGAGGAGACTGAAGGAAGAAACCACTTGAAACAAACAAGAAGTGAAATAGGCTGTGTTAAAAGTCTGGAAAAATATCACAAATGAAGAATGCAATAGTTTGATTGCAGGCTTGATGCAGTTATTGCAAGCAAGGATGATGCAACCAAATATTAAATGTTATTTACTTTAAGACTATCTGTTCCTTTACTTTTGCTCACCTAAAAATGGAGTGATCTGATACAAAACGTGGTATGTCCTAAGCTGTTTAACACATCTAAGTGTAAATAACAGAAAATAAAACCTGAAATTCTGAACTTGTGTCTCATATTGATCTTTTGACCTTAAACCCAAACAACAACAGTGAACAACAAAAAGGCCTTGTCATTCCAATACTTTTGGAGGGGACTGTGTGTGTGTGTGTGTGTGTGTGTGCATGTATGTATATATATATATATAGAGTATGTATGTATATATATATATATATATATATAGAGTAGAAATAGTGATCAGTTAGATGCCTTGCTAATTCCTATATATACATTCTTTTATGGTCACGTGATCTACTTATTCAAAATGGGATTGCCCGTGCTTGCTGTCTGGTGATCAGTGTCGGTAGTGACACTTTATTCCTATATAACAATATTGAATAGTGTTTTTTGAATTGGGCTCAACTTCAAATCAAGTAGATGCTAATGGCGGCTTCAGTGCATATATATATGTGTATATATATATATATATATATATACAAATAATGAGAAAGAACAGTCAGATTAATAATCCAAAGTTCTTTAGCATTTATTTTTTTAAAGTGCTCGATACAAAGTAGAGCATAATATTATAATATTATTATTTAAACATATTTTTTCATCGCAACATGGAAATTTCTGTTTCAGAACATAAAATTATTGTTCCATTTTCAAGTGATATTCAATAACTTCAGAAAAAATGATTTGCTTTTGAAAGTGAACTGGTATTATATTGGAGAGTTTAAGTTGGAGGGGGAATAAGATTTCAAAATCTAAGCTAAAGTAGAAAAGTGAAAAATGTAGGTTAGAGGTTAGGTGTGAGAATGTAATTTATGCTTGTCTAAATGAGCCGTCATTTCTTAGACATGGCACCATTGCTTCCGGTTAAGAATATATTCATAAGATACAATGAAATAATACAGAGAAGTATATGTATTGAACAATGGGTTAATTTTGGCATTTTATTTTTTAAATTATTTTTTTATTTACTTTAGGACTGTCTTAAAGGGGCCTCTAGTATGATTATATAATTTATTTTATATATATTTAATTATTATGATCTAAACTGCAATACTTATTATATTCAATGGTACATTAGACATGGCAATGTCAAAATTAAAAATCAAGGAATTAAGTAAATATTATATGTACCATTATATAAATAATAGCTATATTATTATAATGTATAGATTTTTTTTATGAAAAATCCTATTAATTATGTTTTAATGTGAACATAGTACAATGCCTACAAAAATGGTTAGTTCATTTTGTTGATTTAATAAATCATTATTTTTAAGAAAATTAATTAATAATAAACTAAAATGTAGGCATAGAGGACATGGGTCATTTAATGACCTACAAATTCTCATTTTTTTAATAGTTTCCATTTTACTGTGGGTGTCCTATTTGTTTCTTTTAAATACCAAAAATATTTAGAGAGGGATGTTTGGTTATGATACCTATTGTTGTTGAAGGAAGAATGATGTTCATACCATCTCAATTTAAAAGTATTTTTTGTGCCACCAATATAAAATTTTTTAATACCTGGATTTTCAACAGATGAAATAGTGCATTAGTAAACTATAGATTCTGTAAGACATTTATTTTGCAATGGACAATTTATGGGATTTCTACAGTTACATAATTTATTATCAATATTATTGATTTTCATTCTGGAATCAATATTATTATGATTTTGGTTTACATGTTTATTTAAAATTTTATCATTATGTTTTTTTATAATTTGTTCTAAAGTTTCAGTACAACTATAACTTAATTTTAGCATATTTTTATTAAAAATCTTCCTAAGAGGATTATTACTTGAAAAATGTTTTTCAATCAAAGCAAGAAACTTTTGCCCTAACTTACTACTAACCATTTGGTTAAATGGGGGTGTGTACCAAATGATTTTTCTATTTCTATTTCTTCTCTGGTTATTGTTATTATCCTTTTTATATTTAATATAGGGGAATTTATAGCCTCTATTTTTTAAAGCTTTATTATAAAAAATTGCAATGTTTATAAAATATATCTTCATTTGCAGAGTTAATACTAATTTGTTTCTCTGTGGATGAGGGTACATGTTTTATTATAGATGAAGGTGATTAGACAGGGTGGATACATAAAGGATTGATATTTGCTTTCTTATATGGTTGGTATATATTATTTATTAAGTCTAATGTTACATTGAGGAAGTTTACTTTTTCTTAATTTTGTATTAATAGCAACTTTTAAATTTAGGCACTTAAACTCTCTATGTATTAGTTTTCTAATCTTGTCAATTTTGAAGTTAGCTGAATTACTCACAGCCATAAGTCCATCATCCCTATATAATTCAATATCTTTTATATTAATTTCATGATGGGCAGTGAGATTGTATAAAATAAACAATCCAACAAGATTTGAAGACTCTGCAGAGTCCAATGATCCCATTGTAATATCAAAATGGTCTCCAGAATTTTTTTTTATCCACTGTTCCTTATTATGAATGAGAACTGATTTTTTTCATTCATAATATTACTTTCATCCTAGTATACAGAGACAAACATATGAATATATTTACTCTATAATAAATGATTACTTTATAAAATATAATGATATTTGATGCAGTTATCAATCATGCAACCTGGTTTTTCGTTCTCTTTCACTTCCAGTAGCCCTTTGTGACTTAGTGGCATTATCGCCTTGCTTGGAGTGAATTGATTACAAAAAAATATCTGACATAGTGCAAGCTAAATTGAATATTGATTGTTAGTGGCAGTATGGTAAAGGACATCAGACATAAATAAATTTCTATTAGTGAGAACAAAAGTAAAAAGTAAAGTTTATCATGTAATTTTGGCATATGGTCAGTTCAGTGTTGGGTTATACTTTTAATGAGTCTCAATCTGATTGATTTGTAGGAAGCAATAATTATTTTAGATTTGCTTTTATTGACATGAATAGGTTCCAAATAAACTTCCTGTACATTCTATAGGCATTAATTTGGATTGGTTGGAAAATATTAAGCTTTTAAATAAATACTTACTGAATTCAGTGAAGCAAGATAATGAGTTACTATGTCATTAAGTAGATATTATTATAGTCTGATGGATGTGTGGAAAGTGGATATCAAAGTGGACAGCGGAATTGCTGAGTCAAGTTCAAAGTCCAGGCTAATCTACTGCACTCTTTTTGTGCACAAAGGCGTTTGGGAAAGGTATGAATCTGTCTCTTCTCTCTCTATGGGATGAATGTCAGATTAGAATAGGTTCTCTAGACTTGAGTGGCAACCAGTCTAAGAGAAAGTAAATTCTGAATTCCAAACTGAAGAAGGCAATGGGAAACCACACTGTTATTTTTCCCAAGAATGCATGGCAATTCACTGATAATAAAAAAATTAATCTGTGAAGAATCCTGATCACCTACTCTCTTGTGCCTAATAAATCATGGGGAGGGGGTCAACTTCAGTTTTCCAAATGCTTTTAACAACTATATGCTTTTATTAAAATGCATGTAACTTTTTTTTCTTCATACTGACCCACACAACTTATGTGTTAAAACAGGAGATACTAGCTTTACCAGCTTATTTTGACTCCCACCATTAAACTAAGTGTAGTAATATGTAAATGAGGTACTGTATAAAAGGCAGTATTGCTATAGCTACAGGAGAGTTATCTTCTATTGATGACACTATATCTGTCAGAGAGAATACCTATTGTAATGAAAGGATACTTAACCACGATGGAGGACACTGAATATATTGAAACCTGGCTTAGGTGTCTTGTAATGTTGATGAGAGTGAAAACGTTAAAGGACACCAAAGCTAATGGAGTAGAAAATGAAGTTACAGATTTGTTTTTGGCCTCAAAAGTTTACGTTATCATCTATCCCAAAGTGTTGGAAGACTTAGTCTATGAAGAAATTACTGCCATCATAAAACAAATATACAACAAAAAAAAAAAGATCGGTCATAGTGAAAAGAACTAAATTTCTCAAAAGTAGACAGACTGGACAAAACTATTATGCAATATGTACAATGATTGTAAGAAGCGTTGAGTTTGAAAGAATGGGTTTGGAACAAATGTCTATCCAAGACGAGCTAATTTTGATGAGACTGATTGAAGGAATGTTTGATGTCCCACACAAGTGTAAAATTCAAGAGTGGCTTCAAGCTCATAATATGAATCTGGAAGCATGTATGGAGTTCTTACAACAATTGGAATTGATTCAAAAATTTAATGCCTCTGAAGTCATCATGGAGACTTATAGTGCTACTAAAAGCTTACTTGTATATAGATACTGCAATAAGGAACATGAAAAAAAGCAAAAATAAGTGTCCAGCCTTTGGGAAATAGGAAAAGTGTAAAAAGAGGAATCATTTCCAGATGGTATGCACATATGAAAAGTGAGTGGAAAAAGTGGAAAATATACATCCTCTGATTGAAAATACAGAATTTGAGATAAGAGCACTGGATAAAAGTAGGGAAATGGTGCAGTTGAATGAAGTAACTTTATTCATGCAAGTGGATACTGGAAGTGATATTACGTTGATACCAAAGAATTTTGGGGAAAGAATGAGTAGGCCAAAGTTAAAGAAACAGTTCGATGGGTCAATCATCAAAAATTTTAGAATACATTGAAGGCATGTTTGAGATAAAAAAACAATTTGAAATAATACCCATCATAGTGGTGGAAAATATCAAAAGCCACAGTCTTTTAGGAATTGATGTGTTAAGAGTGGGTACATTGAAGCTGATAAATTACAGGGAATATGAAGTGAGTATTCAGCTTAAAGAAAGCAGCCAACCCATATATTTTTGTGTTACCCTTGGTGGTTGCTAATGGTGGAATAAGGAATATTAGAAAAAGTCAGACAGGCTGGTAGCCATTGTAGCAATATGCAAGCCCAGTGGAAATTTAAGAATTTGTGGCGATTGTAAGGTGGGCATGAATCTCCAGATCTTTTCAGATTCATTCACATTGCCAAACATTGAAACAGTGTGCCATAAGTTTGCTGGTACTTTGCTAAAGTTGACCTTAAATCAGCATATAATCAGATAAAAATTGATAGCAAGTTTCAAGAAGTTACCACAATGGACACACCTAGTGGATTAAGATGGCTTCATATACCATCTGGTATAAAAACATCAAGTCACATTTTCCAAAAAGCCATTGAAAAAGTTTTAGAGAGGAATAAAAATATAATTGTAAACCAGGACAACATTGGCATTGGTGCAAACAGTAAAGAAGAGCTCAAAAGTAAAATAGAGCAAGTTTTGAGAAAATTAGATAGCACAGGTATAACAATTAATCGTTTTAAATGTGAGTTTAATTGTGAAAAAAATTCATACCTGGGATATCCAATATCTAAAGACAGTATATCACTGGATGATAAACTCATTAATAAGATATCAGAGATAGCTGCCCCCAGAAATTAAAAAAAAAAATGAGTTAGAATCTTTTTTAGGATTAACCAATTTCTATAACAGATATCTGCCGCAATATAGTGACCTTGTGAAATCATTTAATGAAATAAGGAAAAACAATACTGAGTTTCAATAGGCAAAAGGACAGGAGGTTGTTTTTGATAAATTAAAAAAGGCACTTATAAACAAACCAGTTTTTAAAATTTTTGACCCAGAGAAAGAGTTGATGTTAATTATTGATGTTAGTCATTGTGCTATAGCTGCAATATTGTCACAGGAGGATCACCCTGTAATGTACTTATCCAGAAAACTAACATTGGCAGAGGCATATTATTCAAATATTGAGAAGGAGGCATTGGTGATTATGTGGAGCATGGAAAGAGCTAGAAATGTTTTGTTGGGAAGGAAATTTCTATTAAAATCTGATCATAAGCCTTTGGAATTTATATTCAATGCCAGATGAGAGTTGCTAAAGGTCACATCTGCTGGGATATTAAGATGGGCAATTAAGCTTGTCGTGTTCGACTTTAACATTGTATATATTAAAGGAAATACTATTCCGCATGTGGATGCATTGTCTCAGTTAAGTCTTGAGAGTTAAAATGTTGAAGCAAGTGAAAATTGTGAAGATAGGATTTTGCACTGGATTGAAGCAGACATAAATCGGCTTAGGTTGGGAACTAGGCAGGATCTACTGTCAAATAGAATTATGGAGACAATAAAGAGAAATACATGGAGTAATTGCTCTATGGCTGAAAGGCTGTATAAAGAGTCAAGACACAAATTAACAATAGAAAAAGAAATTATATGTAATGAAGATATCATAGTACCTCCACAGTCTCTGACAAAAGAAGTAATTAAAGCTATGCACAATGATATACATGGAGTTATATTGGCTATGCAAATGAGGTTAAAGTTGCAAGCATGGTGGCTAGGCTATTTGAGAGATGTGGAAGAGTATGTTAAAAAATGCCCAAATGTGCAGAAATAAAGAAATTTAGGCAAAATATAATTCACTCTTGGCCAAAGGAAATGGAGCTGTGGACACGAGTACATATGGATCATGCCTACATTAAAGGTATAGGACTATTTCTGATATTAGTTGACTCATATTCAGGTCGGCCTGAAGTTATTAAAGTTGTAAATAGAAAAGCCACTACTGTAAAGCAGCTGTTCAGGATAGTGTTTTTGAGAAATGGAGTTAAGAAAACCTTGGTCTCAGACAATGCACCTGAATTTTGTGAAGAAAGTTTGTGCACGGTTAAAATGTATTGGCTGTATTCCATACAAAACACCACCTTACCACCCACAATCCAATGGAATTGCAGAAAGAATGGTAAAAATGGAATTAAAGGCATTCTTTCCAGTGGATTGTGATATAGAAGGTTATTTATCCAGATTACTCCTAAGTTATAGAGCTATTCCACATGCAGGCAGAAGACAAAACTCATCCGCATTGATGGGAAGACAAATAAGAGCTCCGATTACCATGTCATTTGCAACGAATTAAATTGTGTGGTACAGAAAGGACAAGAATTCAAATCCTGAAAAGGCGAATTTTGTGGTGCAAAAAGGATTTAACACAGCTGTGTTAACAACGAAACAACAGGGCATACTGGCTCATGAAGACCAATTTAGAACCACAAGAGAGCATGAAGTTATGGAAAAGGAAGAGGAAGCAGAACAGACAACATAAGAAAGGATGAATGAATCCAGTATTGAGAGTGATCAGGAAGACCACCAGAGATATGAAAGTGAAGAACAGGAGAGGGAGGAGAGAACAAGTGCATCCAGTAGTAGTGAGGAACAATCCAGAGATATCATGATGATTCAAATGAGGAGAATCAGTTAAGACCTAGATCTCCGATTAAAAAGAAATCAAGAGACTCACTCTGAGAGACAGATTATGTCTCCCAGGGTTGTTCATAGAAGAAAAAAAGATCAACTAAAGGTATAAAGCCTCTTAGGTTCGTGGAGGTGTAGTGATGTGTAAATGAGGTACTGTATAAAAGGCAGTATCACTATGGCTATGAGAGAGTTATCTTCTCTTTAAGAGACTACTTTTGTCAGAGAGAATACCTATAATAACACTAAGAATTTGCAAGAAACTTCTAAAGGCATCCCAGTTATGAGATCTCCTCCCTACACCTTATTAAGCCTGAGAAAGTATGTTCTGAAAGGATTTAAAAAATTCATATTTTAATTGTTCTTGAATGTAAGAGAAACATTGTTAATACAGACTTTAAATTTGGATACTTAAAAGACACTGAGAGATCCCCTTTTGATATTATGGTATTCCAAGAAGGGTTTGCAGTTGTGTGCAGTCAGTATTAGTGCTACAGTCCAAGACCATTCCCATACTTTACGTAGCAAGCTTATATATAACATCTACTCCTAGATGTATGCTAATTAGCAGTAGCACTATCCAACTACTACATCTTCCTGAAACAAACAGGCTTTATACCCTGATTTGATCTCAAGTTTTTTCATCTATTTTGACTTCCTTCTCTTCCACTCTCTATTTTCTCTTTATTAATTGTGTATTTCTCTCTATGAGCGATCTACATATGTTTTGCTTGTTTGTTGATGTCCTCTTCTTCATCATCGCTGCTTGAATCATCCAAATTGACTTTGTCTTCCATCAATCATTTACTGTTGATTTATAGGGTCTGAGCTGGAGTCTCTTCCTAGTTTAATTTCCTGTTGGTTTATAGACTCCAAACTGGACTGGCTTCCTAGTTCAATTTCCATCTTGCCTTCATGTTCTTGTCTGGATCTTATTTGATTTGCATGGGCCAGAATATTATTGCCCTTTTTAATTATTAATGCTGTATTGTGTCCCTTCTGCATTATAAAATTTGCCTTTTTGGGTGCAGATTTTCTAGTTTTCTTTTACCACATTTTTTCATTAATAGAGTAATGATAGCATGGTTAATGAGGTTCTAATTTGTCTCCACATTCATGCAGATGGACTTTCTAATCTGTCAGCATATGGTATAGTTCTCTAACTAAGTAATAATAATTATAACATATTATATTTATTATAATATATTTATATTATAATATTTATAATATATATATATGATTCGCACTATTTACATTATTCAGACTAGTGTCCTCATTTTTGTTGCCATATTTATCACAACATTTCGGCCGTTGTACACTACAGCCTTCTTCAGGTGGTTGGAATGTCAAACTGAATCCTTTATTTCGCTCACTGGGGTAAACTGTTCTAGTTCCATGTGCCATGTCTAATGGATGTCAGTTATCTCCTGTTAATTCACCTCTCCAAGTTCTCCACCACCTTAACCAGGTATTGAACTCACACTCTTTGGGTCCTGTCACTGGATCTAACTAATGCTTTTATCCACTGTACCATGTGTCCTTGAGGACACATGGCACAGAAGAAGGCCGGAGTGTACAACAGCCGAAACATTGTGATAAATATGGCAACAAAGATGAGGACAATAGTCCGAATAATGTAAATAGTGTACATAATACCTCATCTCAGAAATATAGACAGATATATATTATTATTATTATATTATATTATTACTTATTATTATTATAGTTATAATTATTACTTATAATATTATTATATTATTATTATTACTTATATTATTATATTATATTATTATTATTAATTATAATATATTTATAATACAATATATTATATTGAATTATAACATATTTATATAGTAATAAGTTCTAATCTGTCAGTATATGGTATAGTTCTGTAACTAAGTAATAGTCTTGGTAAGAAACTATCAGCCTCATCTCGTTGAAGAGAAAATGCTCTCAGTCCATTTTTATGTACCATTCTTTCTGCAATTCTATTTGATTGCAGATATGGTTGGGTTTTATATTGGATACATCCTATTTTCCATAATCAAGAACACAGACTTTTGTCACAAAATTATGGGGAATTATCCAATGTTTTAGGTGTCCCTTTTCTACCAAATATTACCTGTAATATTTGCCTTATATTGTACTAGTTTTTCTGTTATGAATGTGAACATCAGGACAACCAGAAAAAACAAACCAAAATAAAACACAATCCCATATTGTTAATGAGTATGTGGTCTATATAAATACAAGATCAAAGTTCTGTCTCTATAGACCATGTGTGTACTTTATTCTGGCAAAAGGTTTTTATTTAAGCACATTTTGGACATTTGTGTATGTGATTTTCAACATAACATGCATATCCAGCCCACATGTCTAGTTTCAAAACCTTCTGTGTAGTGTAATTCAGCAATGCACTTTTCATTACCTCTTTGCTACACGTTTTAGGTGGTACTACTAAATCTCCATTACATACAACACCATATGGCTTTTCAGCTTTTGAAGAATTATTCCATTTATTAGTCTTTTTGTAGATACAATTTTACTTAATATTGGAGCCTGTAATGTTTCTGAGGCAAGTCACTTTATTGGTAGAATGCCAGTTTTTACTCAGTGCAAAAATTTATCTTCCATGTTTTCTAATATGCTGTTTTTTTTGTGCCCTTTTGAAATATAATCTGGATGATGCATTTACATGGGGAACAGCCTTTCCTTTTACATATTTGATATCAAAATTGAAAGCCAATCGAATTATGGCCCATCTTAATATTCTGGAAGATGTAACTTTCTGTAATTCCTTTCTCGGGTTAAAAATGAACGTTCCAAAATACCTTGGTCACCCCATTTTACATTTTTCACAACTTTCAGGAGTAATAAGTGAATTGGAAGTCTGTGAGATTCAAAATATGAGGGGTTACAATTTTCTTTTAATTTAATTCTTGCTTTATAATCTTTTAACATTCCATTTTTGGTATTATCTGAATTCATAGCATGAATAAATGTTAAAAAAATTTTAGATTGCAAACTGATTTTCAAGTAAGCTGTGAAAAGCCATGATCAGCCATGTCTTGAAGTGGTACAGCACATAGAAGAAAAAATATATATGAAGAAAACAACAAGAACAATGCATAATACATTCTTTATTGTAGTTAGAATTATTGTTCAATGAAACAAGGCATAATATCCATTACAAGATTTCAAATTAGTGGTGGGAGGGCATCTTTTTGTTTAATTCTACACAAAACATAAAATTCTAAGTTTTAAATACACTTTTGGACTATTGTGTAACTAAATGGGTTGAAAAGTGAAAATTATTTTTAAAAACATTATCTGAAGGATTACTACTTTTTAAAATATTTCCAGAGTAATTTTGTTTGGATTTCAATTTCAGCAAGAGTGAAAAATGAAATTGATGCATTGTCTTGGCAATATATTATTATTTGATGAAATACACTAGGTAAAAAAAAACCCTACCAAAATGGATATATTTTTTCTGAAATGAATACAAAAAAATACTACCCCGTTTTTAAAAATTTACAAAAAATCAGGAAATTATCCAATTTAAACTAAATTTTCAATACTTTATTCCTTAATGAGTGAATTGTATACGGTGTTCAAGGAATTTTTTACAGATATATAAAGAAAAATTCCAGATGTTATTTCAGTAAAAAAGATTATGCAATATGTAAACATACTAAAAATAACATTCTGAAGCTTACCAAAATAATTCAATAAAACTCAAAAAATAATATTTTTGAGAATTTGTTTTTGAATAATTTAATAAAACATTTTCTTTCAAATTTGACAAGAAAAAACTACACTGAATAATTATTTTTTTAAAAATTTACTTGAAATATTTCTGTGTAATTTTGAAATTCAACCCATTGCTTAAGTTCATAACAAGAGATTTTTTAAACTAAATAAAGTGTGTTTGAAGAATCAAAAAATGTAAATATTAAAGCAACTTCTGAGTGTGAACATTTTTTTAAAAGAATTTTATTTTTTCATTTTCATACAGAAGTTCAAAAAGAAATAATTGTGTGACTGAGACTCCCCAGTATCAAATCAATTCAGTAAGTCTTCAACAATTCCACCTGCATTTTTTAGAACTTCCTTTTAGTTTAATAAATCTCAAAATCAGAATAATTGAAAGATCTCGTTGGATGCAATTAAATATTTTATGACAACTAACAGGTAAAAAAATAATCAAAAAATAATAAAAGCAATGAATGAATTAAAATCAAAGATATCACATAAATTAGTTTTTATTTTAATTAATTTGTTTTTTATATTTCTTAATGTAGAATAAAATATAAAATATTTCATGAAAAAAAAAAAATTATATTATTAAACTATTGATTATATAAAGTTAAAGATTATTTTTAAGCATAAACAATTCCAATTTCTACGTTGCAGTACTTTTGATACTTTGTACTTCTTAAAAGTGGCAATAGAAGTCTACAGGCGCTTTGAGAATGACAGTGAGTAGTGAGTGATTGTAATGTAAATTAATGTATTATTTTTTCGCTGTTTTAAGCAAACCCCAAAAGTAATCATTCTTACAAAAACCATTTAATTCTTACATTTTTACTCTGAAAAAAATCTCTAGGACAAATATTGATTTTTAACAGATTTTTAACTTTGTTGTTTTCGTTTTTTTTGTCTATGATAGAGGTGTACTGAGTGTACACTGAGTAGAGATGAGTGATAAAGTAACTGTGCAAATATTTTAAAAATGTCTAAAACCTTTATTTATATAAGTTAATTTTAATTTATTTTTTCACATATAAACTATGTATGATCTTTCAAACAAACCTAAAAGTTAACTTCAAAGAAGACAAAGTTGTTTTAAATACATTTTTTTAGGAAGTTAGTGGTGGTACGAAAAATAAACTGTTTTTAAATTTTATATTTTAACACCCATCTTAAAATATTTCGTTAATTGATATTTCTTAATTTAATCATTTTCTTGTACACCATCAGGATGAGAGCTGTTTCGACTTGAAGGTTCTCATCGTCAGCAACTTTGTAAATAACTCTTCTTAAGTTCCCTGTCCTGTGCTAACTCACGAAAGTGCTGCCTGCATGTAGTTTGAAGCTTTGAAAAGTTTGTTTTTTTACGAGGAATGATGGAAATTTATTGATAGTTATTTAAATATATTATTGTTCAAAAAATGTATGGTGGTTGTTCGTCCAATATGGATGTTAGCTTCCATTTGATAACAAAACAATTTTCATATTTACCGTTTCAAAAGCTGTACTAACTTGCGCTGTCTAACACCGAAATATCAAAACAAATCCTTCTTTGATTTTGGTTTCTTGGAGACGACAGTAATACACTTTTTCTTTTTTAACTAACTTCTCGAGCCAAATAATTCCTTCTTTACTTTTTTTTTTTAATAAATCCTCTCTAACAATAACTTTAATGATAAAATCTTTATGTCGTTGGAGGTATTTTCAAGGTCTTAAATAAAAAATACCAACTTTTTAACAGTTGACAACCGTTTTTGTACAAACGCTCATTTTTAAAGATTTTTTTTAATCTACAAAAAAAAGACCAAATTAAGCAGAATAATAACGGTCGAACGCTTTTAGAGAGTAATTAATTAATATTTTTTTGTGTATCGTAACTAAGGTGACATTCCCACTCAGTTTTACTTTTATATTTTATCATTAATTTATAACTGAAGATTCATTTTTTGCACCAAGAATAAATATAAATAAAATAAAATAAAAAGAATTCCTTTTCTTAGCTATTGACTGGGTAAACGTGTTCGTTTTTTTTTACCTATACCAGCAAACGGAAACCGCTATATTACGTTGCGTCTGTTGCTAGGTAACAAGCTCTTGACGTGCGCGTTGTTGTTTAACATTATCGAGCACGAAATAACACGTGTACCTTGCTATTGAACTAAAGGACATACAAAGAAAATTCTTCGTTTTGTAAGTTAATCATGTCTGTACCCTTTTCAAACACCAAGTTGAGGGTGCCCAGAGGCTTTGAGGCTCTTCTAGAGGGTTTCGCTCGTGAAGTTCTACGGGCGCAGCCAAAATGTATCATTCAATTTGGAGCAATGCATTTCTCCAATCTTCTTAAGACTCGAACAGGCAAGTTTTATTTTTTTATTTTATTTTTATTTTTTTATTTTAGTTTTATTTAAATTCTATCGCAAAGTCTTTTTTTTTTGTCGTATGTACATTAAGTGTCATTATCTTGAATTTTTGTCTTAATTTCTTTATTGCATTTTTGTTTTGCTTTCATTTTTCAATTAATTGGCAAAAAAATCATTTAATTTTTACTTCACTTCAGTAATTTTAATTTGGGTTTTCTTCTCTTTTAGTTTTTACATTTTTTTTTCTAATGAAACTTCATAAAAGTTAATTTCTTTAAAATTAATTCCTTTGTTTAAACTTTAAAATTTATATTTGTGTGTTTTTTTTCTCTTCGATTCTTAGAAGAAAAAAAAAAGTTTTCCGACTGGTCTACGGTTCAATTTACGCTAAAAATTTTCACTTGACTGAAACAATTATTAAAACAGAAAATGAGGACATTTATTTACAACAATCATGTCAATTGTTTTTTTTAAACCAAGAAAAAAATATTAACGCAGTTTATTTTTTTTTCTCTCAAATATTGTCATAATTTCTTAACACAGTTTCTGTTTAAGAAAAACAAAATCTAGATGATTTTTAGACCTTAATTTTCAAGAATGATAAAATAAAATTAAATGAAAAATGCAAAGGCAAGTAAATTTCTAGCATTATAAATACGGAATATTGAAAAAAAAATAAATGTCTGCTTTATTGATAAATCTTAAAAAGAAAAAGTTGTGGTAGTTGAATAAATTGCGTATTTACACCAGCGTCAGTTCGGTGTCCGAGCCTAAAACAAAAAGTACCGGGTTTCGAAGGTTTCCTTTTCTTTTTTAGCTTTTATTTTAAACTTTCTACTTGAAAGATTGACGCAACACAATCTTTCTACTTAGACTGGGGGAGGCTTCTATGTCAATATTAATCTGAAATGTTCTTTAAGAATTAATGCTTAAGTGAATTCTTTATTGTCTTTTGTTTTCATATTTGATTTGGTATTTTAGTTTTCGAATTTCCTTTTAAAATTGCGAAAACACTTTAAAAACAATGTTAATTTTCTGTACTCTAAAGGGAAATGACTGGCAGAAAAATAATTCTGTTATTTCCCTTTACAATAGTTTACGCGAAGGTAAAATTAATTTGTAACTGAAAGCGGAAAAATGTCCAATAAAAAGAGTCTTTTAATAGCGATTACAATTCGTTTTTTTTTTTCGTTTACCGTCATTCATTTTGTTAAATTTAAAATAAGTACTCTAGAATAATGCCTTGTTTTGTTTCTTACAAGAAATTGTAAGAAATTTGAACATATGATTCCCTTAAAAATTTAAAATGCAATTAATGTTCTCCAAAAAGTTATATAGTAAAAATTTTGTGATTTATTTTTTTTTTGTATATATATTCCCTTTATTAAGTTATGAATTCTGTTTATTTGTTTTATGTCACATTGATAATTTTCTCGGAACTTGGCAATTAAGTTGACAAATGATAAAAGTAAGTAGGATGAGGTAGAAAATGGCACTTTTTCAGTTTAAACTCAAATGCATACTTGGAAAGATACATCATAAATAATAGCTGGCCTTGCAATCTTGGAACATAATGACTTGTGCAAACTAATTTCGAATATTGTTCAAATGATTTCAACATACCAAATCCTGATTTCTTTTAGTTTTTCTTATATTCTTCATAAATTTTTGAACTAGCCTCACATTATCTTCCTTCCTTTTGTTTAGAAAAGTCGTTCATCCAAAATAAAATAAAATATCCTCTAAAATTATAATATAATTTATTTTGAGTATTCTTAAGAAAGTAAAAACAAGAAATAATTCAACATTTGTGATCAAAAAATCTCAGAATTTGTAATCTAAAATTAAAAATAAGTTTTAAAAAGCGTTGACCTACTGACTTTGTTTGGATCATTAGAAATAAAACGAAAATTATAATGTAATAATATTTTATTCCACCTTTTTCTTATTAATTTATAAGTAAAATTTGAAATTTAATTTAATTCGTGAAAAAATTACTTATGAGAACATTTATAGAAAATTAAAAAAAAAAAAATCATGAATCACTGATAAAATGACCACTAGTGGAAGGGAGATTATCCCAAAATTTAATCCCTCCGCTGTCAGCCAAAACTGACATGGAAAAAAGATTTTGAATAATAAAACCAATCACTACACTTCCAGGTGATTTAGTGACAGTTTTACATTTGCGCCAACTTAAAAAAATTCTTTCTCTTTTCATCACTGGTCATCACCAAATAAAGACGTGTAAATGAAGCTAGTCATACTGTATTACTCTCACCAAGTTGGAATAAAAAGACAGAACTTCACTTTATCCTCCAATAACAGAGAATAACCAAGCCCTCCAGTCCAGTATGTTTAACTTCATTCTATTTCCCAAGAACAGAAAATGATTCATCTACTGTTGTTGTTCATTAAATGAAGAAATAACATTGACAAGTTTCTGTTCTTACTCCATGTATTATTTCATCTTTAAAAAAAACATTCACTACAGTGGTGAACTTAACAGAAAGAAATTCAGTGCAGCCTTACAAGATCACAGAAATACATCATATAGCTATGACTTTGTCCACAACAAGAATGTAGCGACAATGAAAAAAAATTATCATGAACTTTAAAAAAAAATTAATGAATAATTTTCTTTATTTTTCTTGCATACAAAACATTTTCCTTCTGTTATCACCAGACACACTCCTTGTTGGCTAATTTCTTTATTCCTCTGCATTGTTGGTCTGGCTATAAGTAAAATAATAATAATAATTAGGAGGCAACAGAATTAAATGTAGAGAAGTTGGGATTGAATGTAATGATTATCAGAAATAAATATGGAAAAAGAACAGATGAAGAAAGTTTGTTTCAAGAAATTAGATCAGTTGAAGGGTTCTTAAGGACTTAAATCTGAATATTAACTCGGAGATAACTTAGTAATTTATTATAACTGGATACATACAGCCCAGTATCCACCCACCCACTACACTTGCCGCATTGGATAAAATTTATGATGATAAATTACAACCTTTGCCAAAATTTGGAATTATCTTTTAGGGCCCTGAGAAAGAGTTGTTTTCATAATGATCTATTTATTAAATTTGAGTACTTTCTCAGCAGAACAATTTTGGAGAAAAGAGCTTTTCAAAAGGAAAAAAATTGCCAATGTGCTGTATGGTTTGTTTAATTAGACATATTCACCAGTAGTCTTATAGTAAGTGTAGTTTTTGGAAATGTTAGTTATCAAAATGTTAGCTAAGTGGTTAAGAGCCATGTAATTGTGGAATTAATGGTAAAATTGTGATGACACATCATTAATAACAAGTTGGCTTGGGATTACCATATAAATAATGCAAACTTACTAAATAATGGAGTTCATCAAGCCTGCTAGAGAGAAGACATATTCCAGATGTGACAGACACAGGAAAGTAAGATAGTAAGCAACAGTAGAATTGGTGAAAGGAAAACACTAGTTTGAAATGACAATGTAGTCAACATTTTGAATAAACAACATCCTATTAACATTTTTGGTCTTTGTAATTATTTTAAAATTTCGGTCAATCTTGGGAATCTGTCAACTTTAGTTCTGTGTAAGATATGGCTGGCTCAGAGTTGCAATGTTTCAACCTTGAACTTAGGACTTCTTCAGATCCTCTAAACACATGAGTAGATGAGTTCCCCATCCAAAATGTTGTCAGTCTATTGACCAGAACACAACTCTTTATATCACCTCCAGTGTTACATATGGTTTCCTTAATCATGATCAGTCCAACCAGTGTTACATTTGGTAGCTGCAACCAAGATACCAAGAGTCTAACAGTTCCTCCCCTGCGCATGGTGTTACATACAAAATCTTTAAGACAAAAAATGTATTTTTTTCTTTTCAAATTTCACCAATAGGGTAAAAAAAGCATTTTACAAAAATATTCACTGATCAATCACATCAAACAAAAGCTTATCACTTTTTATTATGACATTTGTTGTCATACTCAAAATATAATAATTAAAATAGTATGTAAAATTCAGAAGTATGTAAGTAAAGACTGAAAGAGGATCAATACACACACACACACACACACACATAATGTATGTACACATATATAGTTTTAATTTCAAGCTAAAATTAAATTTAATATTTCCAATAAGCAAAATACTTTGCTGGATTTCAAAACTAATTTAAATTAACTGGAAGGAGGTGTTTTTGTTTTTTTTGCTTAGCACACTTTTTTTAGTCATCTTACATCACAATGTAATTAATTCTCTTTATTAAAAAAATAAAAATATACTTTTCTGATACTTTATTTGAGATATATTAGCTGATTTAAAGTATAATTAATCTGATTTGAAACAAATATTATTTACTTTAAAGTTTAAAATATTGCAGAAATGCATTTTTAACACAGCAGTAGCTGTTTATTTAAGCTGTTGACATGTTTGACAGCTTTTGGTAGTGAGAGAAAGGAATAATGAGGAATAGAGTGAAACAATGTTTATTGTTGGTAAAGAAAACAGGAATGGTGATCTGGTGTAAGAGTAGTGTCAGGAGTTGAACCATTCTTGTGCCAGTGGGGCTGAGGTCACAGGATATGGTTGGTTGAAGGGATGCCTTGTAAATGAGTTGAGGTAGGCCTGTTCTGTGGAATGGAGGTCTCTGGTGTTGACTGTGAAGGGAATACCGTGGAAACTAGTTAAAGTAGGCTAAGGTGACAGCGGGGGTTGATAGGACTGTTCTGGGGAATGGAGGTCACTGGTGTTGACTGTGAAGAGAATGCCGTGGAAACTAGTCAAAGTAGGCTAAGGTGACAGCAGGGGTTGATAGGACTGTTCTGTGAAATGAAGGTTGCTGGTGTCAACTGTGAATGGGAATGCCTTGTAAACAAGTTGAAGTAGGTCAAGGTGACAGTGGGTGTTGATAGGCCTGTTCTATGGAGTGGAGGTTACTGGGATTGACGGTAAAGGGAATGCCTTGTAAACAAGTCAAGGTAGGCTAAGGTGATGACCGGGTTAGGTAGGCCTGTTCTGTGGAATGAAGGTGCTGGTTTCCACTGTGAAGGGAATGCCTTGTAAACAGTCATGGTAGGCCTGTTCTGTGGAGCAGATATCACTGAAGTTGACTGTGATGAGAATGCCTTGTAAATGAGTTGAGGTAAGCCAAGGTGACAGCAGGTGTTGGCATTGATGAATACTTGTAGCTGAAAGGAATTGAGGTTGAGAAGTTTCAATTTGAAGATTGGTAGCTCTGCTAGGTGGAGTTGAGGTAGAGATGTTTTTGGGCAAAAAGGTGGTTGGTCAAGCCAGGGAGTGGTAACAGTCATTGAGATGTGTGGTCATGTTGAGTGGTGGTGATGAAGACAGTGGCAGTAGTAGTGCTCTACAAGATGGGCAGTCTGCAACTCTGTTGTCATGGTGATGACTGCATGACAGCCAATGGCCGTGCCAAACCACATCTGTCCCAGATTGTCCTCAGAGCCTGCTTTTAAGTGGGTCTGGTAGTCCCAGGGGCATCTCTCTTACTGGTGGGAATGTTCAATATTGGCCACCACCAGAGTTCACTTTGTAGACCGGACATGGTGCATGGAGCCTAATGTGCAGAAAATGACTTTTGTTATTTTGTTTTCTCACATCTGGCCAGCATGCAGAATGAATCAGAGTGAGATCTAATTGCGACAGAGTGTAACAGCTTGATGACAGATTAATGTTGTTCAATGGGAGATTTAGCCATAAAAAATAATTGAATATAACGTTAGCATCTTTTATATATAATTTTTAAGCACTCAGTATTATTAAAAATTTAAGAAAATATTCTCTGCAATCTGATGTTTTATTGAATTTTAGATACTTTCTGGCATTAAATTTACTATAGCTATTGCTCTTATTTTCTGATAATATCATGTATGAACATCTGTATCTACAAAAATTGGCACGTTTATACACATACAAAAAAATTAAATATTCTTTTAAAAATATTGGTGTTTGATCATTTATACTAAGCTTTTCCATTTACAATTAGTAAATATAGTTTTTACTCATGTAGACTTTGTTAAAAAAAATTTTTTTTTTAAACAATGGCAGAATGATCTATTGAACAAAGTAACTAATAATAACAAAACAAAAGTCATTGAAACAAAGCAAATTCAGTCTACCATTGATGACAATTCCAGAACAACGTAACTATAAACAATTTTTTCTATCCTCTGTCAGCTGCTATGATGGAGAAAGCATTACCTCGAACCGTCGCCAGTGAGACACGCTGCAAGAGCCACTCCGTTTTGCGAGGCTCGTTCCTTAATCGAGACACAATTGCGCCAATCCTCCAAAGGAACGCCATCAAATGAGGGCCAATAACCAAGATCTCCACTGCCACAGGAGTAAAAAAAAATCTATCAGCAAGAGAAGAATATTTAACTAATTTATTCATCTCTGCGTCTTGGGCGACGGATCCCGGCTCAACCGCGGACCTGATCAAATTACCGGCCAAAAATGTATCTGCACAAATTGCATCCCAAATCAACGACTTACCCATTTTAAAAGGGAAGATGGTGATGCCATCCGGCCGCTTTCCATCACCACGGTCGAAGCCTACGAGTTCGATTTGGGAAGGGAACCCAGCTGCATCCAAACCTCTTTTGATGATATTGTTAATTTTACTTTTAAGTTTTTACTTAATAATAATATCAGCTGAAATTAATACAGAATTTAAAAAAATTTAAAACTTAAATTATTCTAATTAAAATTTAAAAATAATGAAAACAATTCTTGTAAAAATTCATAATTCATCAAGAAAAGTTTTTCTTAAGACAGTAGTGCCTTTAATATATCTTATTTAAAAGCAATTAAAAGATTTTCTAATTAAATAATATAGTTTTATTGCATTTTTTATTTTACAATTCAGAGCAGGTTACAGTAAATGGTGTTTCTGTTTGACAAAAAGAAATTGATGACTTAAATACTCCAAGAAGTCCTGCTTTTAACTAATATATATATATATATATATATATATATATATATGAAGAGGGTGAAATTTTATTTTCTCAAAATTTCCTGAAATTATGTGGAGGTAATAGATATAAAAGAATTTTTTACCAAAATTTTCTAAAACAAAAAAAAAAAAACGACATAATTTAATTCATGTGAATAAGTCCTGAAAATTTCATTAAAATCTGATATTTGATTTTTCCAAGAATTTCCAAAACAGTGTTTTTTTTTACCACAAAAAAGATGCTAAATTTCTCATACTAATCTTTGATTCACCTGCTGACATAAGAAAAGCAACATTTTTAACCAAAATTTCAAATGTGTTAGAAAGGATTAAAAAATTGAATAAAATAATCAAAAATACCTTGGCCTTTCCTCATAATAATAATAATAAACATTTTGACAATAAAAAATTTTTTCATCATGGTATGCTCTTTTTTAGTGAATTTTTTTAGATGTATGAACTTTTACTGTATCATCAGCAGAAAATCAACTGTACATCTTTTACATAACAAAAACTTTATTGTAAAAATGTTACTAAAATGCAGTTTGGAACTTTAAAATAATTATTGGAAGTTTGTTTACTATATTAAGTGCATATGTATTTTTCTAAATTGGTATTTCTAATACACTCTAGAAGCTTTCAACAAAAAGTGCTCCAAATTGATCCTTATACCATAAATAAAAATTTCCTATATTTGATTGTGGTCAACAACAGGATGTCTCAAACAAAATTCTTGGCTAGACATTTTCCAGATTCAGCTGTTTGAAAATTAAGTAAATGGGTCTCAGTTGAAAAGATGACTATGTGATAAAGTTCCCCTATATTAATTACCCATTACTTTCTCAACAGAATGTTGACTGGTTTAAGAAGTGGATTTCATTTAGTTGCTTTGTTATAATAGGTAATGTTGATACCATCTAGCCATTTTGAAGCCGATTTGAGCATAGCCATATCTCCTGCTTTGCAGTTATTCTTCTTTTTTTAAAATTATATACTTATTTGTATAAAAGAAACTTTCTTTCAACTCTGATCAACAGCAAGCTCTTTTTTCTTTTTTAATCTAACAATTCTCATGCTCTTGAAGTAAATTATGTGTGATTATTCCTTCACGGTTTTTATAACAATCATCAATGAATTTCTCTTTATTGATGTCATATATGGTTAAAATAATAGTGTGTACAGATATACATCTATGTATATTTATTGTAGACACACATCTGTTGATATAACTTTTCATGTCACAGTTAACAAAGAAAAGGAATGTGGTATTTAAAAAAAAAAGAATCTTTGGGACTAAATCCACTTTTGGACTTAAAATAGATATTCTCAGTTTAATATATTTTATAAAAATATTTTTCATATTTTCTAACTTGAAAAAAAATTATTTTAAATTATATGAAATATATATTTTATATAATTTAAAATAATGTTTTTTTGAGTTATGAAATATGAAAAATATTTTCATGAAATATGTTAAATTGAGAATAATAAGTTGCTTGATTTTTCATTTCTCGTTTAATAGTTTAACATAAGAAAATCATATGTATTTGAAGTATAATTTTTTTGTCTACTGTAATATTTTTATTGAAAACTTTCACTTTTGTATTTGTAAATAATAACCAAAATTGCTAAATATTGAGTAAATATAATTGTGAACGAAATATTTTATAAGTACAATTTGTGAATAAAATATTTTGAGACATTTTAAATGTAGAAAACAGTTACTACTGATGGCAAAATCATAGCAGTACAACTAGCTTGAAATTTTAAAAAATAACAAGGGAAATAATTCAAAATAAATTTTACATTTTGAAAGCACAAATAAATTATGAAAAAACATCTCTCTCTCTGTTCCATGTCCCATCATGACGTGGACAATTATGGTTCTTCCTGTCTTATTGCACTAAGTAATTCTTGTTCTTTTACAACCCTTTATCTTTGTAGCACTTGTTTTGTCACCATTTACTCAAAATTGTAGGTTTTTCTTTGCTTCTTTTGCTTTTTGTGCTCAGCGAGTGAGTTATTTCCCTTAGTTTGGATCGCGGTTTCCTCTTCTGATTTTTTGTTGTTACTCTCTCTCTTTTTTGGTCTCTTTGTTTTGACTTAAGTATTTTATCAAATGTTAGAAAGAAAGATTAGCACAACACAATCTTTCTAACCAAATTTTCTCCGCTCTGCCCTATTAATCTAACTTTACTACATATTAATACATTTCTGTCTTTACTGCAGTGTAGCTTAAATGGTTAGCAAGCTCAACTTGGTTTAGTCTAGTTTGTTAGTGTAAGTGAATTTGAACTTCATTCGTTATCCTACTACTGAGGCCTTGCACCAAACTAAGCTACATTTAGTCATTAACTATAAAGAAATTCTGGTGATAACATAAATTAATATTTATGTTTGAAACCAATGGATGGTAGATTTTAGCAATAAAAATTAGCAAACAAATTGTTGAAAAAAATTTGAACAAAAAATTATAGTTTTGATTAAAATTTCTTGTAATAAAGCTGATATTTAAGATTTCATAATTTAGTTAGAGATACTTTTCTAATTAATATTTGTAAAAATTATTGGAATAAGTCGATGTTTTTAATTCATTTTTAACTTGTATAGAACAAGTTTGATACAAAATATTTTGTATTGAAAGGCATCATTTTAAAATTTCTTAAATTAATGGAAAAAATTATTTCTTAACCAGATTCAATGAACTGAAAACATGAATGTTTGGTTAGAAAGAACAGAATTTCACAAATATTTTAATAATTAACATATAGAATTATGAAATTTGTGTTTTCTAAGTGATGTTATTTTCCAGGTATAAAGCAACAATGGTATTTTTATCATTGCATTAAAATCAAATGTTTTCAAGGTTATAAAATATAGATAAAAAATAAATAGAAAATTATTTGAACAAATTTTGTCATAAAGTCAATTTAACAAAACTACTTGTGATATTCACTTCTCATTTAAAATACTGTTCTTCAGTTGATAGGAAAGTGCTTAAGGAAGATTTTGTTGTATTTTCTGCCTTGATTTTTTTTTATTATATTAACTTTTATTTTTATTTTTTTAGTCTATGCTAACACTGTTTCCAAAGACTTTTAGAGAGCATTTTACAAAAGACAATGCTGTAAGGTTTATTAAAAAAAGGAAGTACTTTTGATAAAAAATAAAAAGAATAATTGTCACTCTGTTACAGGAATCTGTTTAATATCTTTTAAAGTAATTCAGTGGTGTATATTCAGGTTAGTTTATTTCTTTAACATGAAAGTTTTAAAAATATATTTTTTAATTTGAGCAGTTTCTTTTTGTATAAAAAGTGATATTATATATCATTGTGCCGAAAGAAAGTTTTTTGATATTTATTGGTTTCAGCTGACTCTGGAGCTATTAGAAGAATGTTGAACTTAAAGTAACATGGCTCTTGTGGGAATTTAATTATTTTTCGGGGTCAGTTCCCTTAATGCTAAAAATGGCTGCTACTTTAATCTGTTCTTCTCTATTTCCTTTGAACTGAATGTGTCTGTGAACAAGAATAGGAAGAAAACAAATCAGTAACAAGTCAACTGGTTGAATAGTATTGACTATTAATAAACTTAATATTTTGTTTTAGAATAAGTACAGTGCTAGAAGAGTAGTAGAGAGGATAACTTTAAAAAATTTATTATCCTTCTCCAGTTACTTAAAAATCAAATATAACTATTTATGATAAAGATATTTCTAATTTTCTTCTAATGTAAATTTTTGTTTAATATCTTTATTTGTATTAATTGCATTTTTATGCTGAACCAATAATGCATTTAATTTATACAAAATCATATTTTAATAGATTTTTGGATACACAATAAAAATTTTTAACAAAATTATGAGAACAGAAAATCAAGTCATATGAATGATTTACAATATTTGTATTCTCAAATATCAAGTTAATTTCTTTTTTTTTTATCATTTCACCCTAAAGCAAATGATAAAGCCACTAAGATGCAAGGGGTTACTGAGAGTGGAAGAAACTGATAAAACATTATTGAGAAGAAAGGACTAAAAAAGAAGTGGCTTGAAAAAGACATGACAAATAATGTTGCATTTAAATTTTTGAAGATTGTAGTTGACTAGAAAGCAAGAAGCCAGAAGAGAGTTCCACAAATGAGAAGTTCAAGAGAAAAAACTATTAAAACAGAACTTACAGTTACATCTATCAGTTTCAACAAAATGATGAGATGTAGCTGCCAATCTAGTACTATGCTTAAATTCATGAAGAGTAAAGTTCATCAGAACAATTGCTATGAAAATATTTATAGAAAAGGTACAGGGAAGCTATGCTATATTAAAGCTTTAATTGCATTATAGCATTTACTATATTGCATTATTATGAGTATTTAGTCTTGTACAGAAACACAAACTGCTCCCCTCTACCTGGTATTCCTAAATTATCATCTAAGTATAGGTCAGGTTCAATGTTTTTGTTGATCAGGTAGGAACCAATTTTCCATCATTATGATATACTCCTTCAAAGGTTAGTAAAGTGATACAATATATTCAGTGTTAATCCATTAATTGTGGATGAGGGGAATTTCTACTATTGTAGTTCTATGGCTCAACTGTAAATGATGGAAATTTTTGTAGCATGTTAAGATCTGATATGTCACATAAAACTAAAGGGAAAAATGCATGTGATTTTATATTAAAATGGCTATATTAGTATTAGAGAAGTTTCTTAAATAGTTAAAGTTCTGGAAAATAGAATTATTTTATGTATGGCAGGACTTCTTTCAAGTGTGTATTAATTTTGTTTTTGTGGTTACAATCTGGTCTTACTTTACGTCACTTATCAGAAATCAACCAAGAGAGTTGTCTGTGATAATAATCCAGAATATGTGTTCAATGCAAAAATAGTAATTAACATTTTTTCACTTTAAAAATCCTCTAATTTACATAAACATTGTATTTTTTAAGATTTATAAATATTTGATCAATGATTAATGGTGAAATCTAATTAACTCTAAAGAAGTGTAAAAATTGTAACTAAAACTGAAGTCTCTAATATGCAACCATATATTTTGTGAAGTAACCAAACCCACTTATGCAAGAGATTTATTTACAACATTCCTTGTATTCAGTAAAAGTGTTAACAATTTGGTGTAGTATCTTGGTTTACTTGACAGACACTGGATTTAGTTTCACTGCTGCTATATTCTATTTGGCAAAACTTTTTATTGTTAGATATCTTAATGAATAGAGTAACTTGAAGTATTTATGAGGCAATTACATTTTTGGAGAACAACTTAAACCAGTGAAAGAAAATACAGTAGTATCTCAATCAGTATTGAAGCAAGCTGTTTTAAGAAATTACATTAACCTTACTTTGATTATGAGGTTTTAATATGCAGATGTTCTCTTTTAATCATATATGATAAAAGTGTAGAAGAAATTTTGATATGTAACTGGAATAACGAGCAAGCTTATAGAAAATATAAAATTTATATAAAAGTTGATCCTGAGTTATCCATAGTTTCATAATCTATGTTAGTTCATTTATTCCTTCTCTCTTTGCTGCAAATATTTTGGTAAAATATTTATGAAAATTAAAAAAAACTTAGAATGCAGATTATATATTTGACATTAAAACGTATGTTTCATACAACTAATAAGTTTTATAAATTTTTACTATAAAAATGCAAAATTTAATCCAGTTATCAGTCCTCTTTGTTAATGATATGAAAAAATTATTTTATTATAAAAAAAATATTTTTGAATTAAGAATTTTAAGAAAGAAATATAATTTTTTCAAGGGTCAAAATATCTGTAGGAAATAGGTAAAGCTCTGATTAAAAAAAGCAAAAAATGCCTTATTGAAAAGAGGGAAACCATAATACTGTTAATATTTTGCCACAGACTGACATTACATTTTATCTTTCTATGTGTGTACATTTACATAAGATAACATTTTTATGGCTTGTGATATTTCTATTCTACCATATAATGACAGCCATTAAGGTTGAAGGAAAATTTAAAAACTCCATCTTCAAAAAATGACAATAGATAAAAGAAAGTTCATATTTAGAAAGTAGCTGACAGTTCTTGTTAAAAATTCTATTTTTATAAGATTTGTTCAATTCTCCATTTTCTTTTAATCTAAATTCTTATTAGAACAATAACAAAGGAGAGTCAACATTTCTATTATAATAATAATAATATAATATTTAAAAATATACAATTAGAATTTGTTTGTTTTGTCTTTTCAATTAATATCTATATATGAAGTCACAGAATTAGAATGTATAATTCCATTCTGAAATGAAAGGTGTTATGTTTTGCATATCTCTCTGTGTAGTAGTAGTAGTAGTAGTATCTCTGTGTAGTAGTAGTAGTAGTAGTAGTCATAGTACAGTTCTCAGTGTCCTGAATAGTAACCAGGTTCACTAGGTATAGCTGTTCCCTATGTTTGCCAGCTGTTCTCTATTTATACTTGTCTATCTAATTTGCATATGATACTACACCTCCCTGAATCGAAGAGGTTGTATACCCTTGTTTTTTCTTTTACTATTCCTAATTATTTTCATATTATGATGTCCTTCTTCTTGTCTTTCTTGTTTTCTCTTTAATGGTGATCTTGGTCTCTCTTCATTTCGTCTTTTCATTCTAACTTACTTCCATTTCCTGCTCTGTTCCACTTTTGTAACTTTCTGTCTCTTCTTGATCTTCCATTTCTACGTAATCCAGTTCGTTTCTGCTTCTGAACTGGTCTTCATGTACCAGTATGTGTTGTTCCTTTTTCTTAAGTATAGCTGTGTTGTGTCCTTTTTGTATCAGGAAATTTGCTTTTTCTGGATTCGCCTCTTTATTCTTTCTATACTACACCTTTTCTTTCATTGCAAAAGACATAGTTATGGGGGCTCTGATTTGTCTTCCCATTAATGCTGAAAGGCTCAGTTTTCTTCCCGCATGTGGAATTGATCTGTAACTGAGGAGCATTTTTGGTAGATACACTTCTATGCTTTCATTAAGTGGTCAGAATGCTTTTAATATCATTTTTACCATTTGTACCATTCTTTTTGCAATGTCATTAAATTGCGGATGATATGGTGGTGTCTTGTATGGGATGCATCCAATCTGTTTTAACCATGCACATAAGTTCTCATCGCAAAATTCGGGTGCATTGTCAGTGACTATTGTCTGGGATACTCTATTCCTTGAGAATATAGTTCTTATTACTTGCTTTATTGTGGTGGCTTTTCTGTTTTTTACTCTGACAACCTCTGGCCATCCTGAATATGAGTTCACTAATACTAAGAATAATCCTCTATTTTTGTGCATGATCTATTGAGCCATGAGTGAATTTTTGCTTGCTTGAGATTTTTTATTTCTGCACATTTTGGGCATCTCTTAACATAATCCTCTATGTCTTTTGAATATCCTGGCCACCAGGCTTGTAACTGTATTCTTCTTTGTGTTGCTGTTATGCTACAATGTACGCCATCATGTACTCCTTTTAATATATCCCTTCTCAGTATTTGTGGAGCTACTATTATATCCCCATTGCATATTATGCTATTTTCTATGGTTAGTTTGTGATTCGTTTTTTTAAAGGGTTGCTCTGCCATCAGACAATTGTTCTATATAATATTTTTTATTCTCTCTACTATTTTGCTTAATATTAGGTCTTGCTTTGTTTCTATTTTGAGTCTATTTAGAGGAAGAACATCCATTTCTACCCAGTGTATTATTTTATCTTCAGTATTTTCCTGTTTTTCTTCTGTTTCATTCTTGAACTGTAATCTTGATAAAGCGTCTACGTAAGGGATAGTGTTCTCTTTTACATATACTATGTCAAAATCAAATGCCATGATTTTTATTACCCATCTTAAAATTCTTGATGATGTGACTTTTGGCAATTTTTTCTTGGGTTAAATATGAATTCTAATGGTTTGTGGTTCAATTTTAATAAGAATTTTTTTCCTATCAAAAAGTTTTGCGCCTTTCCATGCTCCATACAATCGCTAGTGCTTGTTTTCAATATTTGAGTAGTTAGTTTCTGCTGATGTTAACCTTCTTGATATGTACATGATTGGGTGTTCTTCTTGTGATAGAAGAGCAGCAATCACCTTTACACTCACGTCTGTGGTTAACATTACTTCTTTTTGGGGATCAAAAACTTTTATTATTGGCTTGTTCCTCAGTATTTTTTCTTTAGTGTTTCAAAGTAATAGTTTGCTTTTGTATCCAGTTAAATTCATTATTTTTTTGTGTAATTTTGCAAATGGCTCTCTTATGTTGCTGTATCTTGGTATGTATTTACTATAAAAATTTATTAGCCCCAAAAAGGATTCTAATTCTTTTTTATTTGTTGGAGCAGCTATTTCTGTTATTTTCTTTGTTAGTCTATTGTTGGTGATATGCCTTCTTTTGATATTTGATATCTTAAATATATCTTCTTACAGTCAAAATTACACTTGTCTTTGTTTACAGTTTTTAATCTCACTAAAACTTGCTCTGTTTCATATTTTAATTCTTCTTTAGTTCTTGCCCCTACACATATATTGTCCTGGTATATTATATTTTTTATTTTTCCTAATAAGACTCTTTCAATTGCTTTTTGAAAAATATGGCTCTACATCTTTGCCCCAAATGGTAAACTAGTCCATCTTAGTAAGCCTATAGGGGTGTTTATTGTAGTGATTTCCTTAAATTTCTTGTAAATTTCTATTTGGTTGTATGCTGCCTTGTGATCAATTTTTACAGTGTTCCATTTTTGCTAGCTCATGGCTCGCAGTTTGGATATTTGGCAAAGGAAAAGAGTCTTAACATATCTGGGGATTTACCCATCTTGTAATCACCACATATCCTTAAATCTCTGTCAGGTTTCTTTATCGCTACTTTGGTGACACCCAATTGCTACCACCTTGAGTTACTCTTTCTAGTATGCTTTGTTGTATCATTTTGTTTAATTTGGCTACTACCAAAGGTAGGATATGAATTGGAACTTTTCTTGACTATATATTTTGGGTGACAATTTTCTTGTAGTTGAATGCTTGCTTTAGCCTTTCAATAATCCTATTTCATTTTCTTCTGCTTCCATGGAATTGATTAGTCTTGCTGTATCTATTTTTAATACATCAATTCTAGGTATGTCCAATATTTCGCTAAAAAGTGGTATACCTTGACGACAAAAGGTCCCCAAATTGATAAAACAATTTTTAACGTTTAAATATTTATGTTCTTATTAAATAGGAAAGACCAAAGTATTTTCTGAATATTTTTTCAGATTTTTTAATCCTTCCTATAAATGTTAAAATTTTTATTAAAAATCTTGTTTTTTTTTCGAGTCAAAAAATTTCGTAAAATGGAACTTATCGACATTTCTGTCGGAAAGATCATAGTTTGTTAGTTAAAAAATCATGAAAAATCAATTACACCTTTTTCTTTTGTTATCTTAGGAAATTTAGAATGATTAAAGTATACTTAATGTAATTTGAAAGAAACATTACTTACATTTTTAGCAGAAATTTTTTTAAGAGAGATATTTCCAACCGTAGTCGTTCCTTTTTTAAGGAATTGACAGGCGTTAATTGATGTACGTCAATATATTCACAACTTACTGCACGGAAATTTATTGGATGGTAGCGCGAAAGTGATATAATTCGTTCTAATTTTAAGTGAATCTGGTTAGTAGATTTTTTTTTTTTAAAATTCACTTTCAAATTTTTTTTTTTTTTTTTTACCTTACGTTTGAGGAAGAATTCTGCACTGAAAATAACATTTAAATTATGAAAGAAAATCAAATTTTACAAGTAAAAATAAAACAGTAAAAAAAATACATTTTTTTAAATTGAGGTTTATTATTTCAGTCATGAAATATTTTTCTGAGAATATAAAAATTACATGAAACACCATTAATTGAAACGGGTTAACTTAATGAAATGAGATTTTATTTCTTTTTTATTAAGGCAGATTTTTTTCTATTTATTAATAATTATATGGCAGTAATATGAGTTTTATTTTATTTATTAATAAAATTAACATGCTATGTTGGTTTTGTTTTGACTCAACAAGTATTTTTTAGTTTGAGTAGTAGCGAGCTAACTCCAGAAAATTTAAACTCCAAAAATCGTTTTAATTGATAATTTGTTGTGTGGATAATAATTCCAAAGTAATGTACAATGAATTTATGCATTCGATTTCAAACTTGAAAATTTGGGTGGACTTCCAAGGGCGTTTTTTTTTTTTTTTTGTAATTGTAAATAGTCGATATTTTCTTTTATCCCACTATTCGATTATATTTGAATAGAAAAAGAAAAAAATTGAAAATAATACGACGATATTCAGAAAACTTGACAAGCGTTGTTTTCTTGTTACTGAACGAATCAAAGCCATTTCTGAAGTAAAAAAAAAAACTTGCTTCTATCAAAGGAAACTACTCATGTGACATTATTTCAACAATGTGCATCCGTACTTTCGTTGTAGACGATTTTAAATACAATTTTGGAATATTAAAAATTATTTTTAAAATAATTATGGTTGTCAGATTTTAATAAGCTTTCAAATTTATGATCTTTAAAAAGTAGAGAACATAATATATCATTTCCATAAGGTTGCAGAAAGAACTTAATGTATAAATATATAACAACCTTTTGTCATATTGTGTATTTAAAATTGAAAAAAAAAAGAAAATTAATGTAAAAATTCATTGTTCATCAAAAAATTTTTTTTCTTTCAGATAATAATTACCTTCGTATATATTATTCAGAAAAGCCATTAAAAACTTTCTTAATTAAATATTGTCTTAGTTTTATTGGGTTTTGTATTTTTACAATTGAGGTAAAAGTTTGGACAATTTCGGACATTTTTTTAACAAAAAACTCGATGATTTAGATTTTTCAGAGTTTTGTGCATTTAATTAAAAAAAAAAATTCAGGTTGCAAATAAATTTTTTTTTGTGTTTTCATAAAATTAAGTTCGAGGGGGGTAACAGATATAAAAAAAAAATATTTATACCATGACTTTCAAAGAGACAAACATTTCTAAAATAAGTTCATTCATTTCTGAATAAGTTCTGAAGTTTTCATTAAAATCCAACAAGTAGTTAATTTTTACAAGAATTTCGAAATTAATGTGTCTTTCAACTGACAAAAAACAACTAAAAAAAAACGCTAAAAAGGTCAAAATTGGACATACCTAATCAATTCCTAGTAATCCATGATCTTTTTACATTCTACAACTCTAGTGGGAATTGAATTGGAAAGTTTTAAAAATGTTTGTTCAAAATCTGATGCTTGTCAAAAATGATCTACTATTAAATAATTGTAAAAGAGTACACATAAGATAAATTATGACAAGCAGAGACCTGAATGTTTTTGCATGAAAAGATTTTATTTATGAATTTTTTTTTAGGGGGGGGGGGTTCAGAATGAAATTTAGTTTTATCTCTCTCTCTCTCTTTCTATATATATATATATATATATATATAAAGAAATTTATGATATGTTTAACGTTCTTTTTATAGATACAAGTATTTAAGCAAATGCTCTGTTATAATAAACAGTATTAAATAACATTTACCGGCCTGAATGTCCGAGAAATTTTCATAGACATTCAGGCCGGTAAATGTTATTTAATACTGTTTATTATAAACAGAGCATTTGCTTAAATACTTGTATCTATAAAAACAACGTTAAACATATCATAAATGTCTTTAAATATATATATATATATATATATATATATATATATATATATATTTTCAAAGATATCTTAAAAAATGAACATACATGATGAAAAAATGCCCCAAACTTAATAAAAACATAGTTTTATTATCAAAGTTTTTGTTATTATTAAGAGGAAAGATCAAAGGATTTTTTGATTATTAAATTAAATTTTTTAAACCTTTGTAATACCTTCAAAATTTTGGTTAATTTTTTTTTTTTTTCTCATAAGCAGGTGACTATAAATAGTATATAAAGGACATATAGGAGCAGCACATAAACCTGCTAACCAGTGTCTACCAAGGCTGTGCATTTCCTTCTATTCAAAATTATGTCTATTGTTGGCAGTGTCTCATTCTTCACTTCCTTGGGGAGCAAGTTGACACTGATGACTTCTCCCCTGAGGTATTTTCCTGCCACTCTGACACAATATACCTGGCCTTATTATATTGGAAACATTGCTTCTTTCAGCATTACTGGTGTGTTTGATCAATAATTTCCTCTGCATGTGCCTGCAAGTAGTCTCAGGTTAA
>OZ038485.1:58974855-58982710 GCA_964036315.1 Acanthosepion esculentum
CTTAATTAATACAGATTTTGAAAGTTTTTCTTCACAAATACTACAAATTAAGAAATTATTGTTTTTGTTTTTTATTTTTGTAAGAAAAATATTGTTTATTTATGTTCCTTTACTTTAAAGAACTTCACATTTTACTTTATTTTCTTGATCAGTATCTACCAGTTTTTAAAAAAAATAATTATATAAAAATTACAGTAGTATGATTTTTAAAAAATTTGATTCATATTAATGAACTTCAAATAAAAACAAATAGGACAATAGCAATTGTGAAACTCAACATTAATGTATACTATGAATACTATGAAAGGAAGTTCATTTAAAGATTTTTACTTTAAAATACACATTTAAAGATATTTACTTTATATATGTAAATATACTTAGATATTAGATTCATTTTCATGAGGAATGTTTTTTTCAAGCTTATAATGCAAATTTTTCATCTGGTAAAAATAGTATATTCCTTTTAATATATCATGCTGATGAAAATTACACCTCACTCCAGTATCATTAATGTTTCCTTTTCATTATTATCCTTCAAATTAATATTAAGCATTGAATTATATCATAATACAAGCAGAATTTATATTCATAAGACAGTTAATTGAAATAAAAAATACTGGACAAATGTAATAAGTGGAAATAGATCATTTCAAATATTATCCCACAACATATATTTGTAATTTATAAATAGAAAAAATATTTTATCTATTTATTTTAATGAAATAGGAAAAATAATTTATTTGTAATTTTAACTAATGATTTGTTCATTTATGAATGTGTATATGCATAATGAAAAAATATCCTTAATTTTAAAAAACTTCATTCTTTGTGAAAAATATCTTCTGTTTTATTCTTTTCTGCCTGACTATCTAATTATTCTATTTTACAGTGTTGTAACTCTAAGCAAAGGAATATAAAGTTATCCATCTATCCATGATTAAATACTGGCTGTTGTAATATATTCCAGTCATATTAAAAGTTTGGCATGAGAAATTATTTATTGACATTGTATAGATCTTAATTCCAATGGAACCATTAAGGAATCTGTTTAAAGCAACTTATGGCTGTAGTGTAAATTTGTTTTGCTCTAGTAAGCATTACATATACCATAGGTACAGAAGCATAAACACATATATTAAGAAGCATATTGATATATGTATAGCAAAATTGAAAGTGTTTTCGTGGCTTTTATATATTGTCTAAAATAAAGCTGTAACACATGTTCTTTTCTCTTAATGTTTTAAGAGTGGGGAGACATTTAGATCTTGGGATAAGTTTTATTTGGTTCAGTAAGAGAAGAACTTTAGTATGTGGGTGCTTAATAATTCTAAAAGTATAATTTGATAAGTATGCCTATTATTTCACATTAACTTTAATCTAAAATTGAATAAAATGACAAAAATATACCAGGATTTTTACTTATTTTTATTTCATTAAAATCATTGATAGAATAACAGTGACAATAAAAACAATTTGAAATAGGATTTAAAGCTCAAACAATATCTTATATACTTTCCAGTTCATTCATACTTCATTTTGTCTGAATGTCTATGGGTATATGATATTGATATTTAAAAATTGATACTTTGTAATTTTTTTTAATCAATGAAAATTATTTCTAACTTCAATTATTATGAGAAAAGTTCTGTTTTATCTTAGAAAATTAGAATTTCTGTAGCAGTCATTTTCATTTAATTTGTGTTTGAAAAATTACTTTCTTATTAAAATAAATAATTTGAATTACTTTCCATATATTTTGTTATTATACACAAAGGGCTACCAAGTAGGGATGATAGTGAATGAATTGCAATTTAATAATTACTGATATTTTTTACTTATATTTCTTTGATCCTGCTTTGAGTTTTTGTAAGTTTAATGTTATAAAAGGAAATTTGCTATCTCCTTTTGTATACATTGGAGTCACAGAACTGATAAGCTGAAGTAACTGTGACCCCCATTCTAATATAAATAGTTTTCTGTATTCAACTCATATTGTAGGAAATGACTGACTTTTAGAAATAGTCATGTAGGAATGTTAGTTGACATTAAGATAGTGGCTCTGGAATGTGGTATCTTGCTGCTTGCTTTCAAATTATTTGTGCTCACATTTGTAAATTTATCTTTTTATGTCCCCTTTCTTACATCTCAGTAATACATTTTCCTTTTTTAAGATTTCTATTATTTCATTTGTGTTGTATATTGATATATATGTATTTGGAAATTTGTTCTTAAATTTAACAGTTATTTACTTTGGAAACTAAGCTCTACAGATTTTGCATAACATTTAAATACCTTAGGTAGCTTATACCAGTAGTATATTAACACAGAAAAGTTAAATAATGACACGTTAGTATAATTGAAAAAATTGGATTTATACCATAAATTAAACAATATTCTTAAACTTTTCAAAATCCATGATAAGAATGTGTATCAGAGTTTTTGCAATGGCTCTGTTACATTTAAATTATAACTGACTTTCAAGTATTTCATGAATTTTTAAAAACAATCTTTTTGGATACTAAGTGTTTTGTGAAACGAACATATCAATAAATAAGTACAGGTACACTGAGAACACCGGACACTAAGAAATATTAATTGTTAGATAAAAGATTATCAGGGAACTTTTGGGTAATTTTAAAAGATCATTCCAGTGCTTAAATTTATATATGCATAAAACAATTTTCAAATGAATCTGTATCATTCAAGTGTTTTTAATATGTTGTCCTATCATTATAATTAATTTAAATCTGAATGACAGTATGTGAGTGATGTCTTAAGCCCAAACTTACTTTTGGATAATTATAAAAACAGACACCAGATAGCAAGACGTGACAGTTAACCTTTGAATAGTGTAAAATATTTATGAAAAGAAATTTAAGAGTATCTCACAAAAGTTACAAGTAGCATATCAGTTCTTTTTATAAACTTACTAAGAACATTTTAAACTTTTTTTTGCAATACTTTTAAACATACTGGTTTCAACTAAACTTTGTGAATGATTTACTCATTGGCTAAAGTTTTGCAAACAAGTTTTTCTATACTGATTAATTTTTAGAAATTGTTAACCATCCTATTTAAAGCATAATCTAATATTAGATAAAAATTTGAGCATAGAAGCATAGATACATCATACATAACACTAATGGATCTTCTTATATATAGATTCTCTGTTATAAGCTGTAACATTGGTATTTCTGCTAGTCAGTAAATATTCAAACATCATGCTTATATTTTTTAAATTTATAAATGTAAAATTTTAAGTAACCTTCCAATTTTTAAGAATTAAACATCAACAACATATCCAATAATAAATGCTAATTTGATATTTTTTCTTAGAGTTAATATGCTCTATTTGAATGAAGATAAAAATGTTGATATCAGTATTTCCATCACCATTTTCTAACAGATTTTATTTTTTGCAAAAATTTATGGTCATTAATGACAGTATAAAACTTGAAAATACAGAGTTCAGAAGATGTGGAACTGTAAAATTTTCTTGGTTTTACTAACTCGAATATTTCTGTTTGATTTTTCACAAAACATGAAAATCAGTATCATTTGGAAAGAAAATATTTAATAGCATAAAATTAGAATAGATTTAAAAGTCTTATTAAAAACTGACTTGTAAATATTTTTTAATGTAAAACTTTTCATTTAACTGAATTTTATAAAAAGTTATACTCAAATTCATTTAAGTGTTTCTCTCTGCTTATTTTGTCTTCAGTATATCCTGGTTAAATTCTTCAATCCGTCTTTGCTTTTTATATATCCCAGAAATTTCATCTGTCTCTTTCTAATTGCTGGCAGCAGTTTCCTTGTAGTTGTTAATCTTCTTAAAACTTCTTCATTACTATTCTAGTATTTACCAGTACAACTATGTCACTGTCACTTCAAGTCTGTTCTTCACGTTTTATTTTTAATCATTTCACCCCAAGCAAGGTGATAATGCCACTAAGATGCAAGGAGTTGCTGGGAATGGGAGAGAATGAGAACACTTTAGTGAACAGGATTCAGAAAGACAGGAGATGTTGCATTTAAATTTTTGAAGATCATAGTTTGCAGGGAAGCAAGAAACTAGAAGAGTTGAACAGATGAGAAGTGCAAGAAAAGAAACTATTAAAATAGAACTTATAGTTACATCTAGTTATTTCAACATTAAAATGATGAAATTTAGTAGCATGCTTAAATTCACACAGTCAATGTATCAAGGAGGAGAGTTCATTAGAACAACTGCCATGAAAATATTTGTCTATATTTCTGAGATGAGGTATTATGTACATTATTTGGACTATTGTCCTCATCTTTGTCGCCATATTTATTACATTTCAGCCGTTGTACGCTCCGGCCTTCTTCAGGTGGTTGGAATGTCGAACTGAACCCTTTATTTCACTCACTGGGGTAGACTGTTCTAGTTCCACGTGCCATGTTTAATGGATGTCAGTTATCAGTTATCTCCTGTTAATTTTTCCCTCTGAAAGTTCTCCACTGCCTTAATCGGGTATTGAACTCACACTCTTTGGGTCCTGTCACTGGATCTAACCAATGCCTTTATCCACTGTATCCTGTGTCCTCAAGGACACATGGTACAGTGGATAAAGTAGATAAGTCAGTAGAAAACATGAGACCAAGAAGGGGCAATGAGTTGCTCTCCTGGAAGTTAGCATCAGCCATGTCGATGGAGAGCAAAAATGGTCCTCAATAATGATTAAAGTATAGCAGTTTCATTTTGGATGTGTTAAAATTTACAAGCCATTACTTGTCCGAGTTAACAACTAACTGGATATTATTTCCAAGAGTGGCTGCCAGTTTTACTTTGATTTAGATGCATGGCTGTTCAACACGTCCTTCATAACCTGATTTGTTATGAATGATTGAATTAAATCAAATATTCAACCAGAGACAACATAGCCCTTGAGCCTGTGGAGAAAGCCAGCATACCAAACCCTATCAAACACCTTCAAGATATCTAAAGCCACAGCCTGAACCTTGACATTTTTATCTAAAGCCTAATAGACAAATTCAGTGAGGACAGCACATTGGCAGATGAGCTAGAGAAAAGAAAACCATATATTGTTTATCTGAAAGAAGGCCATGTGAAATGAGATGCTTAAAGATAGGAACTATAGAAGATTTCCAACAAGCTGGAAAGCAAGAAGCAGCAAGGCATTTATAGAATTTGGAGCTAGTTCAGGAATCCTTTTCCTTAGGACAATTGTAGGAATACCATCAAGTCTGCAAGCCTTTTGGTGATCTAGTTTGGAGACGATAACAGAACCGTGGATGGAGTTATGCTGATATCACTGAGTAGATATTCTTTTCTAGGGGATAAAAAAGCAAAGATATTCCTAAAGAGTCAAGAGTGAAGTTTAAGAGAATTTCTGAACAAAGCATTTCTCTTTTACCAGCAGCAAATCACAATACTTCAATGATGCAAAAATACTTTTTGCTTTGATTATACTATTATACTATAAAACACTTTCCCAGTCTGTCAAATCAACTTCCATATGATTTAAATAATCATAGGTGTGGGACACCTATGGCAGTTTGGGAAACTGCCATAGTTTACACTGTGAAAACATGTCAAAATAGTGAAATTTCCTTCCATTTCAACTGATGATATTTCATTTATGTTTGTGACTACTTTGATAAAATTAATATGTAAATAAAATTTAATCATTTCTCTTTATAAAGATACATTCATTGATGGATATTACACAGTTTATATCTTTTTCTTATATTTTCTTTAATAATGCATTTTAAAAATGTACAAAGTTCTTATTATATTTTGTCCAAACTGTCACACTCAAATCACTTTTATCATGGTTGTTGTTTTTAAATAGAATTGATATTATAAAATAAAATTAAATATATATATATATATATATATATATATATATATATATATATATATATATAATGGATATATTTTTGGTTCTTTAGATTTTGTACTCTCATGATTGTCCATAAAAAATTAAAATAAAATGTTCAAAAAGTGTTCAATTTTCCTTTTAACAGTCATTAATTTCATTTATATTTGTGGCTGGCAATATTTTCTCTAATTCTCAAGATTTGGGGATTAAATTAAAAATTTATTTATATTTTCTTATAAAAAAATGATTCTAAATACATCTTATAATAAAATGAACTTGATATATATTTTAGCTTAACTTTGGTGCATAACTTTAAAGGCAAGGAAGGGCAGAAAATTTTTTAAGTGATAGCGATTGCTGTATGAGTTGTACAATTTTTGAATCAAGCACGGGCAACGCAGGGCCATGCTGCTAGTGTATATATATATATATATATATATATATCTATATATCTATATATATATATATATCTATATATATATATATATATATATATCTATATATATATATATATATATATCGATATATATTATATATATATATCGATATATATTATATATATATATCGATATATATTATATATATATATCGATATATATTATATATATATATCGATATATATTATATATATATCGATATATATTATATATATATATCGATATATATATATATATATCGATATATATTATATATATATATCGATATATATATATATATATATATCGATATATATTATATATATATATATATATTATATATATATATATAGATATATATATATAGATATATATTATATATATATATATATAGATATATATTATATATATATATATAGATATATATTATATATATATATATAGATATATATTATATATATATATATAGATATATATTATATATATATATATAGATATATATTATATAGATATATATTATATATATATGTATAGATATATATTATATATATATATAGATATATATTATATATATATATATAGATATATATTATATATATATATATATAGATATATATTATATATATATATAGATATATATTATATATAGATATATATTATATATAGATATAGATATATATTATATATATATATATATATAGATATATATTATATATATAGATATATATTATATATATAGATATATATTATATATATAGATATATATTATATATATATATAGATATATATTATATATATAGATATATATTATATATATAGATATATATTATATATATATATATATAGATATATATTATATATATATAGATATATATTATATATATAGATATATATTATATATATATATATATATAGATATATATTATATATATATATATATAGATATATATTATATATATATATATATAGATATATATTATATATATATAGATATATATTATATATATATAGATATATATTATATATATATAGATATATATTATATATATATAGATATATATAGATATATATTATATATATATATATATAGATATATATTATATATATTATATATATATATATATATATATTATATATATATATATAGATATATATTATATATATATATATAGATATATATTATATATATATATATAGATATATATTATATATATATATATATATATATATTATATAGATATATATTATATATAGATATATATTATATATATATATATAGATATATATTATATATATATATAGATATATATTATATATATATATATATAGATATATATTATATATATATATATATAGATATATATTATATATATATATATATATAGATATATATTATATATATATATATATATAGATATATATTATATATATATATATATAGATATATATTATATTATATATATATATAGATATATATTATATATATATATATATATAGATATATATTATATATATATATATATAGATATATTATATATATATATATTATATAGATTATATTATTATAAT
>OZ038485.1:58992910-59367910 GCA_964036315.1 Acanthosepion esculentum
TGTAATTTTGTAAATGTTATTCAATTAAACATGATGTAGGTTTATATATTAAAGTATAAACTATGACAGCTTTGTTATATATAAAATGTGTCCCAAATTAGTAGAGTATTATTCATTTATATTCTATCCATTGATTTTTATTTTTTACCCTTGTATCTACTTAGACAATTTTTTTAATCCCAAAAACGTTAAAACATTATGCAAAAAATGAGTATTAGATATTAAACATTAAAATTTGCAAAGTTATTATCCAATAACAGTTAAATTAGGCACTTCTAAATGTCAAAATATATGTAAAGTAAATGAATGATATTTAAAAATTTAAATTTAATAATATTTAACAACAAAACCCGGAAACCCAATACGTTTTTTTGCTGTCTAAGAAATCAGAATAAACTCCAACAGGAATAAATATACTGATTTAGGATGATAAACAGCTTCTATCTAGCTACTGATATTGATCGCAGTTCCCTCTGTAAAAGCTAATCATTCTTTCTAATGAACACCAGAAAATGTTTGTATTTAGGTTTGTATTTTCTGCTTGAAAGTACAAAAGCCTGAATCTCATCTTACCATTGAAAGAAGTTCTTATCAAGTAAATTATATCAAGATGTGTCTAACGTTAAAAATCTTTCATGGAAAACTTCTTTGTTATTGTTTTCACGGTGTTTCTTGATATCTCTTGAAATAAGTAGACTTGTATCTGAAGTGCTTTCGAAATATTTTAAATGTTTTAAATCTATTAAGTTTTTTAAGGAAAAAACTAAACCCATTTCATGAAAATTAGTTTATTATTTTATAAAAAATATCAAAAATCTTATTCTTAATTTTTTTAAATTGAAGCATTTTTCTAAGATCATTCTCTAGCTATTTTCACAGGCTATTTGAATGGCCTCAATATTCAATTTGATTTACATACCTAAGAAAACTACCTTTAAAAAACCTAGCACAATGAAGTTAATCGTTATGGTTATATATGTTAGGTATTTATTTAAAACAAAATAGGAATACTATGTGAGAGATATATTTCATGTGAAGATGCAGAATTTTAGCATAATTGTATATAACTCAGGAAATGGATTAATCTGTTTGGTATATTAATTTTCTGTTACCATCTTTTTTACATTTTTTTAAATTTGTGAAATATTGTATTTGTTTGGCTTTGAAACCCAAGTCTTGACCACTATGAGAAATGCTTAGGGCTAGAAGATATTATCTGAATTATTTGGGTTAGAGCAAGAGTTAGCAAACATTTACGTGAATTACTTTGGGTTAGAGCTAGGATTAGCAGATATCAGAATTACTTGCTAGGGTTAGCAGATGTTATCAGAATTACTTAAGGTTAGGGTTAGCAAATTTTAATTGAATTACATAGGATTACAACTAGAGTTGGCACATGTTATATGAATTACTTAGGATTAGAAGATATTCTCTGAATTACCTACAGTTAGGGCAAAGGTGAACAGATGTTATCAAAATTACTAAGGGCTATGGTTAACAAATGTTAGCAGATGTCATCTGGATTAATAAGGGTTAGCGCTAGGTTTAACAGATATCAGCTAAATTACTTAGAAGATCTTAGAGTTAGAAGATCTTTTTTCTATTTTTTTATAATAGTATTCACCCAATACAAGGCCCAAAAGCTAATTAAAGTAGAGGGTTACTGAATGAGACTGTGAGGTATAAAAGGAGAAATAAGAAGTTCATATTTTGAGGATATGTGGGGTAGATAACAGTTGACTCTAAATTTGAAGAGATTAAGATTGTAGTGATTGGGTAATTAGTGTTTATCCTACAAAATAGCAGTTCTGGAGAATAAGCTGTCTGAATGGAATGTCCTCCTTACCAAAGGAATACAAAGGGAATGAGGTTGAGTTAACTCTGTATATGTGGCATGGTGAGTTCAAGCTGTGAAGGTTGGGACTAGTGGAACTAAGGAATGTAGCTTGTCTGAACATCTGCCATGAAAATAGTGATAGATTAACAAGAGGCTAACAACATTGCATCTCTGGGAAAGAGGTTGTACAATATAGAAAATAATTCATTACAAGTCCATGTGAATGATTTTGAACCTTGTCAAGACTGGAAAGTTAGGATTGAGCAGCCCCATCCCAATACTACATGTTTGGTTTGATCTGACTCTTGTAAAGATGAAACATGGTAGAACGTATCAGGTTCATTCTAGAGTGGTACAAGGAACAGACCATTTTTCCAGCATTTTTAGTGATGAAGTGTATATACAAGTTTCACTTGATGTCTGGAATGAACTTGAGTCCCATAAGGTTTAAACTAGATTTAGATGATGTTATCAGAATAATTTTGGGTTAGCAAATATCAATTGAATTATGTAGGGTTAAAGCTAGTTAACACATTTTATCTGAATTATTTAGGGTTAGTAGATGCTATTTGAATTACTTGTATTCAAGCTCGGTTTAGTAAGTGTTACATGAATTATTAGGGTTAGAGGTAGGTTTATTAAATATTGTCAGAATTACTTGGGTTTAGATTTAGGGTTAGCAGATGTTATCTGAATTGCTTAGACTATAGGCTAGGTTTAGTAGATGTTATTTAAATTACTTTGGGCTAGGACTACGTTTAGTGAATGTTTTCTAAAGTTTGTTAGAGCTAGTGTTAGATATTACCTGAATTAATTAGGGTTAGAACTAGTGGATGCTATCTGAATTGATCAGGGTTAGCAAATGTTATAATTGTTTAGGGTGAGGGTGAGCAAAAGTTATTTGAATTACTTATAAATAAGTTTAAGTTTAGAAGATGTTCTCTGAATTAGTGCTAGGGTTTGCAAATGTTATCTAAATTAGGGTTAGAGCATGTTACTAAATTATGTACAATGAGGGTTAGGATTAGTCCTAGGGTTAGCAGATGTTATCTGAATTACATAGGGCTAAATTTTTGAGGTATTATCTGAATTACCTTGTATTAGAGCTAGGATTAGCAGATGTTTTCTGAATTACTCAGACTTTAAGCTAGGGATAACATATGTAATATGAATTACTTAGTGTTAAGGATGGGTTAGCAGATGTTATCTGAATTACTTAAGGTACTGGGTTGGCAGATTTTATTTGAATTACATGATATATTTCTTGGTTTATCAGATGTTATCTTAATTACACATGATTAAGGATAGTGTTAGCAGCTCTTACTTAAATTAGAGTTAGGGCTAGGGTTAGCAGATATTATCCACATTACTTAGGGCTAGTTTGGGCAGATTTCATCAGAATTATTTGGAGTATATTTAATTAGGTTTATGAGTTATCTCAATTACTTAGTGTTAGGATTTGGTTTAGCTGATGTTATCAGAAATAATTATGGTTCAATCTTAGTGGAAATTACATTCATTCTTGTTTTTAAAAAAATGAGGAATCAAGCAGAAGATATGAGTATCATTTAAAGCCTACTCTTTCTGTTAAATTTAGCTTCCATAAATGTGGCAGATGTTTCACTTTCTTTTGAAATTTCTCAATCCAAGTTATAGCAGATTGATATTTATACCCTTTTTGTAACTTAGATATACAATTACATCAAGTTGAATGCTGTCAGCATATATAGTTGTATTGTAACAGTGATGGAAACCAATTAACAATATAAAAACAAGAACAGGATATAATCTCTCTCTAAACTTATGAAGGGTTTGGTATGCTGAGACTATTTGAAACAGCTTAGTCTGTATAGTTTTAATATTCTAAAAAAATAGTAAATTAGTCATGGGTAAAATTTAGATTTTAACTAGTTCTTTCATAAGTATCAATTTGCACTTTTATTTATCAGTGAAAAAAAAACATTAATCAAAATATTATTTACTATCTGTTTTACCACCCTAGTTTCTATTTTGGGTTGTTTCATTCAACATGGCTGAACTACTCCTAGCAAGATTTCTCTGCATAACTATTTTAATTTTCAGCCAATTATTTAAATGTTTTCTTGAGCTTACTCCTCTAAATCTTACTTTCAGTTTGTATAGAAACTAATGCAGTAAACTAAATTCAAAAAGGAAAAAAAACTTGTCATAACCTACAAAAAACTTTTAACAATTAAAAAAAAATTAATCTTGAGATATTGCCATGACTTATTTTTATTAATTTTTGTATCAGTTGCAGTTACTCAACATACTTATTATTCAGTATAAACTTGAATTTTATAAATTTATGTAGGACTAAATTTTGTCTGTGAACCCCAACCTTACACTGGTAGAATAAAATAACCTGAACCTTTAACACATGGTGAATTTTACAGAATTAACTAAATAAGTTAAAAATAACCTGTTTAAGTCTTTTTCTTTATGTGCCATGTCCCCTTGGAACATAGGTGACCATGGCTCTTCACAATTTCCTATCTTTTGTAGCTCTTAATAAATTGTGTCTTTTTGTTATTTCTCCTAAACCCTGTTCTGTCATCCATTTACTCAAGCTCACTCAGTAGGTTATGCTTTGTTACCCTCTTGACTTCAATCTGTTCTGTGAGTAACAAATTTTCCAAGCCCTCTTTCCTCATTATGTGCCCTAGAAATTTCAACTGTCTCTTCTTGATGCTAAGTATAAGTTTCCTTTTTGTTTACATTTTCTTTAAAACTTTGTTGTTGCTCACATATTTGGTCCATGGTATCCACAGGATCCTTCTGTAGAACCACATTTCTGTTGCTTCAAATCTCTTCTTCATCAGTGAGGAGATTGCTCAGCATTCACTTTTCTTTGTTTGTAACAAAGGTTTTCTGTTTCTGTATCTTTGGCTATCCCAATGATCCTTTGGATTTCAATGTCACATTTTCTGTTCTCTGTTAAAACACTTCCCAGATATTTAAATTTTTGTACTTGTTTTGGTATCTCTGATTTTTAATTTGCATTTTGGGTTCATCTTTTTGCTAACAACCATGCATTCTGTCTTCTTACAGTTGATATTTAATCATTTCTTCTCACTTTCCTTCACTACCTTCTGTAGGAATTTTTGTAGTTTTCTTTCCATGTCTGCTATCAGCACTGCAATTATTGTTAAGATTGTGGCTGCCAAAAATGAATCCTGGCAGGACTTTTAATTCTCTCAGCATTGCCTCGCTGTATAGGTTGAATAAGTCTGGTGAGAAGACACATCCTTGTCTTATACCTCTTTCGATTCTTGTGTATCAGCTGAACTCCTTTTCTATCTCTATGTATGCAGTAAGTGGAACAATATTCATTTTGCTGAATTTTTATTATTATTATTTAGGTACTGCAAAATGCATTTAAAATAACTTAAATATCTCCTTTTTTAGTAAAAATTAGCATTATTTGAAAGATAACAGCCTAAAGAAAATCTAAAAATAGAAAAGAATATTACATATTTCAGTAAGGTTTTAAGACATTTTTAAAACATTTTCATGGTCAATTTTTCATTGATCCACCATTTTAATTGAAAAATGATGGCAGAAAAGTTAAATCATTTTAAAAATCTCTTAAAATTAAATATCTGAGATATTTGTTTTTAAAAAAATTAGTAAAATTAAGGATTAATTAACAGAATTTTAGGAAAATATTAATTCACACTTAAAATATAATGACAAATACATTTGAATGCAGCATGTTCATTGGTCAAACAGTAGCATATATGCCCATGTCACCCACTTTAAAAAAATTGCTTCAAATTTAATTAAATATGGAAAAACCAAAACTACAGGTTTGTTTATGCTTAGAATTAACCATCTTCATCCTTATATAACCAATAAGTTAGGAATATATTTTTTTATCCTATAGATCTTAGCAAAATGGATATTTTTACATTAATAGGAATATAAAGATATTTAAAAAAATAAATGTGATATTTTTATCCATTACATTTCTTCATTTTTTTTTTGTTTGGCATTTATTCTGTATTTATTTTTTTTACCTATTTGATGTCATAAAATATTTAATTGTACCAAATTATTTATTTTTACACTATTTACATTATTCGGACTATTGTCTTAGTCCTCATTTGTCCTCATCTTTGTTGCCATATTTATTACAACGTTTCGGATGTTGTACATTCCGGCCTTCTTCAGGTGGTTGGAATGTCGAACTGAACCCTTTATTTTTCTCACTGGGGTAAACTGTTCTAGTTCCACATGCTATGTCTAATGGATGTCAGTTATCATGTTAATTCCCCTCTCCAAGTTCTCCACCATCTTAACCAGAACTCACACTCTTTGGGTCCTGTCACTGGATCTAACTAATGCCTTTATCCACTGCACCATGTGTCCTTGAGGACATCTGTATATGAATTTCTGGGTATTATAAACCTAATGTCTTCAGCAACCATTTTATACCAGTGCTCATATTGCAATTTTTGTTGTTATTATCACTTTTCTCTGACACTCCTTATTACTGGTTCCCATATTGTATTCATTTCTATGCTTGGTCGGCTCAGGAGGTTTTTGTGGTCTAGCATATGTGATGATTCCTTAAGTTTACATATGCTAGGCCACAAAAATCTCCTGAGCCGACCAAGCATAGAAATGAATACAATATGGGAACCAGTAAGACATTAGGTTTATAATACCCAGAAATTCATATACATGCAAAAAAAAAGAAAGCCCTACTATTAAAAAAATAGGGATAAATTGATAAAGACTTTTTGAATTGATACTGTTTATTGATTGCCTTCACTTTGTTTTCTTTCAGGTGCCAATATCATGAAATATTCTAGATGCCTCCAAATATCATGCATAATTATTTTTATCCTTATATAAACAATAAGGAGGTAATTAAAAATTATTGAATTATTTCCTATTTGAAAAAGAAAATACAAAAATAATTTAACAGTTGTAAAGAGAAAAAATCAAATTCTTTTAAAAACATTTCACATTCACAATGGCATTAAACTTTAATTTGTCATTTCTCTAAACACATCTTTATTTAATAAAAAAATATATTTTTTGTTCAGAGAAGTTTAATAGATTGATAAATAGGATTTTGCCTATTTACGTATGTTAAGTAGTAAAGAAAGAGATGGGCAGAAGTTGACTACTGATCATGTGTTGAACAACACAATACAAAAGTATCCATAGTTATTACTGTTCAGTTCTTTTGAAAGAGGGATTAGGGACAGATAAAACATTAGTGGGGACAGTGAGTTTCCTTGAATATTCCTTGTTGGATATTTATCTAATTGGAAGAAGCAGTGTCTTTGGTGTGATGAAGGTATAATGTTGTTTTCCACATTTCCGTTCTACATTTAAGGAAATTTACTATCACTGAGGAGATGTACATTTCCAAAGCCTTAAGGATCCAAGAATGTGGCACACTATCAAAGGCTTTATGATAGTCTATCCAAACTGTGCTGAGATTTGTAACTTTTCTCCTGCAATTTTCCAGTATCATTTTATTTATCAACAGTTAATCTTTGCAATCATATGAACCTTTTTGGCATCTTTGTGTTCTAGAGAAAGAATGTTGTTTTCATTGAGAAAAAAGTAAGTACAATCAGTCAGTACAGACATGATTAATTTATATGTGATGGACCATCTTTATTGGCCTATAATCTTTTGGATAATCTGTTTGACCCATTTTTTGGAGGAGATATGTAATACCATCAGTAATAAATTCTTGAATTACATTAGGATTATTCATTAGCATTGATAAAGTTTGCACAGGGGTTTTATGGATTGATGACACATGATAGCCAAAATTTGGTTACTTTGACATTTCCTGGTGATTTCCATTTACAAGATTTTATTAGAACTTACCTTACATTATTCTTGGTTATATTTTTCCATTCTTGTGAAGGTTTATTCTTCATTCTTTCTTGTTCTCGTTTGATCCACTGTGCATTGGGATTATATTCCTTTGGGTTGCTCCAAATATTTTCCCAAATTTTTTGCACTTCAATAGATGGTATCTTTTTGACTTCTGTAGCTTCTTTTAGAATTTCCCAGTAGAATTCCTTGGTCTGTTTAAAATATCTTGTTTTTTTTGTTAAAACCTACAACACTTTTCATATTGTTTTTTTTTCTGTGCCTTTAACTGCAATTTCTGATTAAGAATTTCCTTGATTGATGGGATTTAATTTACTTCTTTAATTTTATATTTCTGTGTGATCTTCCAGCTTTTCTATGACAAAACATTTGAATTTCTTGAAATTTCATCCAGTATTGATAATTCATATCTAATTTCCTCATTTACTCATTTTAATTTTACCTTTCTAGCAGGTTCTTTTTGTCTGTTGTTTGTTCTTTTCTTTGTTTTCCAGTAGTTGCTAAAACTGTTGCATATATTACATTATTTACTTTCATAATGTTTTTCAATTGTCTATTCATTAACAATGTTTGCAATGCAGCATTATATATTTGCACAGTTTGTTTATTGGACTTTGTCATGTGGAGTTTTGAAAGCAGGTCTCTTTCTGACATTTATGTACGAGTTATTTTGCTGATTATTTGAATGATGTGATTTTTTGTTTCAGTAGTTTCAGCTCTGTTCTGTTCTAATTTCATTTCATTCATCTTCATCAGTGACAGGTTCTAAATCAGTGAAATTGTTTATGTTGGAGCTAGATTCTTCAATTTCATTTCCTGAGAGATCATTATTTTGTATCTCATTTATTTTAGCTTGTACCTCATCTGTTCTCATATTATGTATTTCAACTCTTGCCTCATTTTTATTTGAGTTTTTTGTACTTTGTCTTATATTGAGTTTTATTTGATCTATTTCTGCATTTGAGAGTCTTTTATTTCATATGATGTCACTGTAGACATTGGCATGCATATTTTGGTCAAGATAATGTCTTATTATATACCTCACTATATCTGGTATGCTTGATCCATTATGTTCTTTTGAGGATTTTTGAGTGCTGTGTAAAAAGAAGTCATGATTTGTTTATACTCTTCACAATTCCATTTTGTCTGCTTTCTTTTGATTAATTGATTTGGCATTGAGTCATCAGGGCCAAGGTTGGAGTTAATCGAGTTTTGGTGACCAAGTGTTTCCTTTATTGGTGGAAGAGTTTGTTCAGAGTTTTTGATCCCAGGCTGGTTTCTCTCTGAGAGATGTGGCCCTTGTTGACCTGGGAAATGACCGGTCTAGTATGAGTTTTTGTTTGTAAACATTGAGTCTTTTTTTGCATTTTATCCTTAACTGCCAAGGGGTAACTTTGTTCAAGACACCACTTCTAGGATGACTGTCAACCAAAACTAAAGAGCTCACTCTGGCCATGAGACATGGCTTTTCTCCACCAGATGCCAGCCCAATATTTCTAAGCCATGGGGAGTTTTATTTATTATTATTATTCCTATTATTGTTATAACATTAATTGTTTATTAATATATAAAGACAAGAAATAAAGTAAAGTTAAAAAATAGATAAAATAAATAAGAAAAACAGTGATTTAAGTAAAGATTAGAAAATAAACATTAGAATTAGAAATCCATTTCAACCAAATTCAAATATTACCTCTTCCTTTTCCTTATCATATATAAATTAAATTTAAAAAAAATTAAAAATATGTAAATAAATACAGATTGTTCACTAGTTTCAAATATATAAACAAGTTAGCAAATATATGTATATTTAAGTTATAAGAAGTTATTTAAATTACATTTAATATATGCAATTCATGTCAATTAATATAAAGATGAGCATAATAGATCAAATATAGGATGCAATATAAAATGTAATGCAATAGATAATATAATAAAAAAACTATCAATAATAAATAATATAATAAAAACAACAATTGAATAAATAATAAATAATCATCACTTCTTTATTTTTTCTGTTAATTTTATTGTTTGTTGGAGCGATAAAAAACATGTCCATTTACTTTGACAGACAGCATTATTATTGCTAATATAAACATTAGAAAATTATTCAAATGTTTGTCTCATGGTCGGCTCTATTTAGTTATGTCTAGAGTTAGAGATTTAAATGAAATTAGCTTAAGGATAAAAGAAAAATACATATATACAGAAATTTTATAGAGGTAAGAAAACTTCTATAACTTTTCTCTGTCTAGTGCATACAAATATGAATAAAAATGAAAATTGATAAATACCTTTGTTTTTTTTTTTATGTCAATCCCATTTAATTTCTCTGTTCATTTTTTATGAATTTGTTCTGCAGGTTTTGTTAGTTTGTTGCAGTTATTTGAAGAATAGGTGGTATGGATTAAAATATCACTTTATACAGCCTTCTCTATTCATCAGGAAAACCTGTTATTTAGTAATTACTTAACTAAATGAATACTTACAAATTTGCTTTTGCTGATAATATAATTAGAAAACAAAACCAAGACGCAATATATTTACTTATACAATGATTGGTGGCTATAAGATCTGAGGTTAACTTTCTTGTTCTGGTTAAATAGGGTTTGCTGTGTAATTTGCCAGTTCAAGGGTGTAATACATTAGCAATATGCCATGTTTAGGTTCTTTTGTTTGAGAGATAGAGTACTAAAATTCAACATTTACTTTCAGCTGTAGCTGTATCCTCTCCTGAAAAAACCCCAAATCCCAAAAGAAATCGAGCCCAGCTGATCAACACCATCTTTCTGTCCATGCTAATGTGTCAGCATTAAATGTAGATGCTGATCAAAGCCCATCAAAAGAAAATCACTACCTGTAAAATGAGATGCTTCAAACAAGCAGTTAGAAAGGACCTGATCAATAATGAGAAAATCTGAAAAATTGTTAGAATAATGCCTCCAGTGCAAAAGAATTGAACTGTTCAGATACCCAACAAGAATGGTAATTGACCAGACCAATCCGTATTTGTGAAGGAAAACTTTAAGAATGTATATAAATTAAGATTTGGTAAAATGATCAAATTAAACATTCAAATTATGAAGAACAAAATAAAAAAAACGTTTTTTTATTGAATCTTATTAATAAGATATAATATCCATACTGACTAGATACCAACTTAAAATAAAATTTAATTAACTTATAATTCTTGTAGAAAGATAAAAATTACACTGCATTTAAACATATATCAAATTATTAATATTCAAAATTTCAGCTTTTAAGCATTTATAGTTATTAATGTATTAGAAATGTTATGCCCTTCAAGTAACACACATTCAAATTGAGCCAAACATTTTCTGTTAAATATGTGCATGCATTTCATGTCTACTACTATGTCCACGTGCCAGGTATAAATAAAAGGATGATATATCAAGTAATCAGTCCATGTGATAGTCTGTGTGACAGTCAAATATCTCAGTCCAAATCAACATAGTATCATGTGTCGTTAAGAAATCTTCCTGTGTCTAGTCTACCCTGCTATATGAAAACTGTATTCATAAGAAGAGACTGGACTAAAATAAAGAAACAGTTTTTGTAAAATGCCTCAATAATTTTTGGAATATAAAAATTTGGGATTTACACTTTATCTGTTTTCTTTGGTTCCTTCCCTTTTTCTTTTACACGAGTTGAATATTTTAGAAAGCCAAATGGTCGCCCCCCCCCACTTCAACCTTCCACAAGTTCATATGTCCATTTATAAAGATAACCTTGAAAACATTGGATCAAGGTAGACCTTCCAAGCCTTCAACAGCCACTTTCACCTCCTTTTCACACTTCTCAAAACACAGACAATAAAAGAATGAGCATCTATAACAATTGTTTTCAGGACTTAAATAACATTGTCATATCTTATTTTTAATTAGGATAAGAACTAGTGGATGTTAGTATATGAAGTTACTTTTTATCATATAAAATAAAGATTTCTTTTTAAATATTTAAATTAATATAAAAACTTAATTATGAAATCTTAAAAAGATTGCATAATATGATTTATATAAAAAGACATTTTATTCATGAAAAATATTAGATTTTATCACATGTACTAAAAAGACTTTTTGAAAAATGACAATTTCATCTCAATATTATTCTAAATAAGATACTTCACATCATTTGTAAATAACAATGCTAAACTTATAGTGGGTTATCAGTTATAGTGAAGTGTATGAGTGTTGAAACAAATTAGTTTGATTTGGCCTTGTTGGATAGCCCACCATAAGAGGGATATAAAACAAGAAAATCAAATTGTAAAGCGAAACAACAAATTTATATACATATAAATCAATTAAGGTTTCTACAAATAAAATTAATGTATTTTGGTTGATACAAGGTCGTCAAAATGTTTGTAGTAGTCCTTGCAAGGATGAGTTTATGTGTACATAGGCAGGAACGTATGTGTGGGTGTATGTATGTATGTATGAGCGTTATCATAGGGTAGGAAGGTCTTTGAAGTAATTGCTCACTCTTAAAATGTTCCATTTGTTTATCAAGTATAAAAGAGGTGAGGGAGAAAGGTAGGGAGAAAGGTAGAGATAATAATAATGATCCCTTTTTGTTTGTTAAGGGACGTGTTAATACGCTCGTCTCCATCTCTCTGGTGACAGGCAAACTTGCCCATCTTTTATTTTGTTTGTGGGACTTGAAAAGGTCATTTGGGAATTCACTCTCAGATATGATTTGTGCCTTTCCATTGGACAACGAACAAACTTCGTGTCAGCTCGTGAAAAGGTCCGTAAAAGAATTTTTTTCTGAGAATTGAAGATTATTTGAATTTTGTTTTTAAATGTTTCCTAGTTTTCTGTTGGCCGAAAAACATTCCGCATCAAGGTGTGAAATTTCATGAGTTTTGTTTTGGATTCGCTTTTGCGTGTGTTTTAAGCAAAGTTTGTAAATTCGAGTCTTTTTAATTTCTAACAAAATCAATGAGTCAGTGCTTAGCATTTGAATTTTAAATCTAGATCTTGTTTTGTTCACTACAAACTTACCTATATTTTAAAAAATGTTCCTGACTTTTGGGGTGTCATTTAAATGTTAAAATATATATATATATATGTGTGTGTGTGTGTGTGCAAATATAGAGAAAAATAGGAAAGAACACGTTAGGTTAATAATCCGAAGTTCTTTAGTATCTTTGTTTTATTTTAAAAAAACAGTGCTCAATACATAAGTAGAGCCTAAATTATAATTATTTTAAAAAAATATGATTCCATTGCTACATAAGAGTTCTCATGTTTCAAAAACAGGAGCTAAAACTTCAATTTAATTATAAAAATTAAATTGAATTAAATATCAAGCTCTGTTTCATCTTCAAGTGAAATTTAGAACTCTTATGTAGTGATGGAATCATATTTTTTTAAAATAATTATAATATATTTCATTGAGAAATAAAAAAATGATATTAAAAGATGTCACAAGATATAGATGAACAAAAATAACTTTGAAGCAATTTTTACTTCTTCTTTAACTCATTAATGCTTTTTTTGCTGTAGCAATTGTATCCTACTGTATTTTTTTTCAGTGTATGCCTTTTCTCTTCATTGTTAATATGGAAGTGAGATGAACCAGCATTCTTATGTTATACTGTAATTCAGTCAACAGTGAATTATACTTTAGAACTAATTTTGTATGTGAACAATGTTTTATGTTTCTTCTCAACATTGATGTTAAAGTTATTTAGCATGCTTTTTTTCAGTTATCTTTTTATTTGCACTATGTACAATTTAATAAACTTTTGGATGGGAGAGAGAAATGGGTATTGTAATAATATACTTTTGACTTAAATGCCTAATTTGGTACCACCTATAATTTATCCTTTGTTTTTCTTTTGGAGGTTAACTATTCACTTGTGATATTTAAGTAATTCCCAAAGGAGTTTGTATTTTCAATTGTATAGTTGATATGAAAACCCATTTCTTGGGTAGGTGGAGTTGTTTATTTTCCAATTAAGTTCTGGGATTCTTAAATCTTTATATGAATTTATGAATTTGATAGTGAAAAATAAATATATTTTTTACTAAATTATCAGGAAATTATTCATTTATTTTATACACACATGCACACACACACACACATATACACACATATTGCATGTTTGAGTTTGAGTAGTAATTCTTCTCTTGAATGTGATGAACAAGTAAAATTTTCTAATTTAATTTTTTTATTTAGTTTTTCTAGTGTTTATACAAATTTTATACAATTTTTCTATTATGAGGATTAAGAGAGTAGAGAAACTGTCTGTGGTAATTATTGCCCAGTGCACTTTTGACTAATTTATGAGCTAATTTCAAGGGTTTCATTGTTACTATATTTTTTGTGTTGTATAGAATTAATAGTAATTCCATATTGTTGTGCATCCAAAACACCTCCAACCTAACATATTCCAACTAGTTTCAAAGCAAGTAATGTTGGGTGTTGGCTTTTTAATCGAATTTACCCCAAGCAAGGCAGTAAAACCACTAAGATACAAGGAGTTACTGTGTGTGAAAGAATTAGAAAACAGACATTATTAAGGAGTGAAAATAATAGAAGAGTAATCAGGAAGAGAGTAGATAATGATTGACATTGCATTTAAGTTTTTGAAGATCAAAGTTGGACAAAAAGCATGGAATGGGAAGAGAGTTCCACAAGCAAGAAGTGTGAGAAAAAAACTGTTAGCATAGAATTTATGGTTACATCTAGCCAATTCAACCCTTGACAATCTAGTACTGCACTTAAATTCAAAAAGTTTAGGTACCATAGCGAAGAGTGATATTTACTTTCGCTTATATACAGAAAATTTGTTACAAGGCCAAAATGGGGAATAGGGAAAAGGACAGTTTTCTTCTATCTTAACATGAAACTTAGCTGGCCACAAACACTGACCAAAACATACCACAATATTCCTAACGCCAAAACAACGCATTCTTACTTACCTTTCTTACTACACCCACCATAATACATCATTGTCTCTATGAAAGTCCTAACTCGTCCCCATATGTACAATTCACTGTTTGTGGGGAGAGGGGAATAAAATAACAATTATTAAAAATCTAAGCCTTCAAAAACTTGCTCACTAGCCAGGAGACACTTCTTGAGCAACCTCAGGTCCAGGCATTCACGCTAGCTAACCAGAGTGCCATTATGAAACAGCTTGTCCCATTGATCCTATGGCCATCTCAGTTTTGATGGTACCATCAAAAGAGAGGCAACCAATGTCCTAGGGGAACATTAATTTGAATGCTCTATACAGGGTGGGGTAAACAAAAACTGAAATCATCCCTGAACAAAATTAGTTTAACTTTTGTGCTGAGACATCGTTAAAAAAGGCTAAAGAAGGAAAAGTTGTAAAAACATTGTTGGCCACCTCAATCTAAGCTCCATCTCCCAGTCAGATCGTCGTTGGAGGCACTGAATATCTGTCTGAATTGGCACAGATAAGCGACCAAGTGCTCCCCAACGATCTGAGGAGGGTCCTCAAATACTGGTCAAGTGCCTGCTCTCATATTCCGTTCCCAGAATAAGGTCTTTCATTACCAAAACTCAACTGAAGGTGACCTCACAGTCAGCAGGCATGGGCAACAGTACATCCCACATAAAGTATCACTTTCCATTAATGACTCGTTGGAGTCAGATCCCCAAAGATTTCAATGATTTAATTATGGTTTCTTTTGTAGAACAACAAATTTTGCACAAACGCTTGTCCACCACAAAGACTCACACAATTCTTTTAACAACCTTCTGCAGTGCAACGGGCCTAGCCAAGAGCCCATCCCGTCCTGGGTAAGATGTTAAACTACATCTGCGTCCTGGGTGAGACGATGAACTGCGTCCAGCAGCAGGGCCTCTGGTTGGGAGGTTTTGAGGAGTGTGGAACCACCTCTTAGTTGCTGGTGTTCCCAGGTCCACCCTGACTCATTGTGGTAGCATCTGTTGGGGTCCCAGCTATGTGAAAATAGCTAACTATTACCAGCAGTGCTTTTTTGAAAAGGGTTATTACCCACAATACAATTTTGAAGGAAAAATATTACCAGAAACAGATTTTTGACAAAACAAAATATTGCCAGCAATAAAAAATGTTGTCAGCATTAAATAACCCATTGAGGTTGATATAACACAAAACAAAATAAACCAAACCCATCTAAACCAAAGAATACATATTCTATTCATACGAATCTATCCCAAAAATGTTGTCGACATTAAATAACCCATTGAGGTTGATATGCCATAAAACAAAATAAACCAAACCAAACCAAGAGCCCATCTTCTGTAACAAGATGTGCATAACTCTTGGCTCTCTTGAGGAACTCCTTGATGTTGATTTTGCATTTGGGTGGGGACTCCTAGCAAGAGGGCATCTCCCTGACTGTTACATTAACGTCTTTGTTCTTTTTCTCATTGTTGTTTGACAGGGTTGTAATTTTTTCCTTTAAATTATGGCCTTTTCCGGCCACCATACTTGTTTTTTTTTAATTGTTAACTTTGTTGCTATTTTCCACAGGCTATTTTCAGCCTCCTTATTTTTTTCAAATCCTTAACATGGACGCTGATTTCTTACAAATTTAAGCCTCTTTCGGCTTTCATACTTTTATCCAAATCACTAATCTTTTCCTTCAACCTCATTGATTCTTCAGTGTTTTCAGTTATTTTTTTGTTTATTGGGAGGATCTTTCTTGGGACCAAATAATTTTTTTTTGACTGACCTGCTACGGCCAGCCATTCTTGGTGATAAGCTCAGATTTTTTTTTTTAAAAAGGAAAGGGTTTTTTGTGATTTTTTCCTTTTACATAAAATGGAAACAGAAAATTAAAAATACAGTTAAACAAAAATGAAACAATACAAATAAATCACAATTTCCTTCAACAACAGTAAGGAAATAAAAACAGACTTAACAAGAAGAAATGAAAATACAAACAGCAAAAAGGTTTACTTAAAAAAGGAAACTTACACAAAAAAACAAATGAGAAAATCATTAGACTTTAAAAAGGGAACAAGAAACAAAAAATATTATATATGGTAAAGAGAAAATTAAGACAGATAACATTCACAAATTTCCTTTAAACTAAAATAAGGAAATACACACAAAAAATGGTTAATGAGGACACAAAAAGAAGAATTACACAAAGTAAGATAGACAAGAAGGAAAGTTAGATGTTTAAAAACAAAAAAGAATACATCTCATTTTAAAAAAAAAATAATACAACAGTAAAAATAAAACAAATGCTACAAAAAGAAATAGGTAAAAATAACAAATTTCACAAATAAAAGATATCCAATGTTAGACAAAAACAAGTCTGATCAAAACAAACAAAACATGAAAAATAAAATTAAGAAGAAAAAACGACAGATTAGACAAAATAAACATGAAAAATTAAATTTAAAAATAAAAAACGCACAGAAGATTTAACAAATAAAAACACAGAAGATTCAACAGATATTTAATGACAAAAAGAAGAAACAAAGAACAAAGTAACCTGTAGAAATAATAAATAAAGAAAATAAAGTCAGGCTGGAATTACAGAAAATTAAACAAAAAAAATATGGCTTTTAAAAATAAAAGAAAATCAAAAAATAAAGGAATAAGTGTAAAAAAGAAAAAAATAAAATTGGGAGAGGGTAAAAAAAATGAAAAAGAAAAAAAATCAAACTTTGGCAAAAAAACAGTAAAAAAAATCTAAGAAAATGTAAATCAAATCAACTTAACATAACTGAAGTGTTGTAAATTCAAAATAACAGTTCAAAGAGAGTGGCAGAAAAATGTCTGGTGTCAACCACCAGTCGTAAGCGATCTGAAAAATAACAAACTCTCCCTACATAGGTACCATAGTGATGAGCTCATCTGAACAATTTCCATGAAAATACTTATAGAAAAGGCACAGGGAGGTAACCTTATGGCAATGGGAAATTGACTGAAGCTAAGAGGCCATATCAGGACCAATAATATTGCTAATTCTTCTTTGGATTTTATCAAGAACCTCTAAATGTATAGCAGGTTCATCAGACCGTATATGGCAGCAATATTCTAAGCATGGGCGAATGGTAGACATAGATATATAAGATAGATTCTGAGAGAAAAATTGTCTAACATGAGACAGTGAACCAACTTTCTTAGCAACTGAAGTAATAATGGATTCACTTCATGTCATCCAAGAGTATTAACCCAAGAAGGCACAATGGGTCACTCTCCTGGAGATTAGTATCAGCCATGCTGATGGAAAGCAGAAAGGGGTCTCACAGATTATTAATAGTGATCAGTTTTGTTTTAGAGGTGTTAAACTTAACATGCCATTCTTTGCCAGTTAAGAACAGAGTGAAGGTCATTTTTTAGCTCGGCTACCAATTTGACCCTATCGAAATGATCAGATTTAATATCGAGACTGAAGTAAACGGCTGTATCATAAGCAGAGATAACAAGTAGATAGCTGATGTCATCAAGAAGGTCATTAATGAAAATTAAAAACAAAGTAGGATCAAGCATAAAACCCTGGGTTACACCTGCATTAGTACAGAAGGATCTAGAAGAATGGCTGTTCAGGATAACTTTCATTTTGTGATTTTATAAGAAAAACTGAATTAGTTCAATAATTAATCCAGAGGCACCATTACTTTTCAACCTGTGAAGAAAACCAGCTTGCCAAATCCTGTCAAATGTTTTTGTGATGTCCAAAGCAACAGCTCAAGCTTCACCATTCTCATAGACCATTTCAGCAATAATCATTGATACATCAGCAGTTGACCAAGAGAAATGAAAGCCATATTGCTTGTCTGAAAGAAGGCCCTGCATTGTGAGATGCTTAACTAATTCAGTATTGATTAGAGTCTCTAGTAGTTTACCAAAAAGAGGTAGAAGGCTGATAGTTGAAAAGGTTGGTTCACTTGAGTTCATAAAAACTGGAACAACAGATGAGGATTTTCCAGAAGCAGGAATTCAAGGGGCCCCGAAGCACTTATTATACAGTTTAGAGAGAATAGGAGCCAGTTTGGGAGCGCGTTTTTCAAGGATTATTACAGGGATACCATCAGGTCCACATACTTTGTGGGTGATCAAGATTAGACATGATGGCAGAAACCATGGAAGATGTTATATGCATATCACTCAACAGAGATTCAGTTCTAAGTGGAAAGTTACACAATGGTTCTCCAGATGAGTCAAGAGTGGACTTTAAAGAGAATTTACAGGCAAAACATTCTGCTTTATCAACAGGTATGAAAACTGGAAATTGATTGAAAAGAGTAGAAAACTTACTCCTAATTAATACACTAATACATAGCCACTAGTAATTGTGAGTGCCAAAGTTCTTAGATGCAATATGGTGCCTCATTCTCTCAACAAAGACTTAGCACCTTCAAGGACATGTTTACATTTATTACATGCAGCCCTGAATAGGCATCTGTTGTGACCAGAAATAGTGATATTTGTGGACTATAGTGGCAGAACATGCTGGTGTGAACCATGAAGAAGACTGAGGTTTTACCTGTTATTTCCGAGAAGGAATCTATACTGACTTGGACTCAAGAAGAAACCTCACTGGTGCAATTACCAATAGGAAGTTTAAAAATATCTATCCAAGGGGCATCTTGAAGAAATCATGAAGTGAATACCAATCAGCATGCTGGTAACAGAAAGAGGTCATATGAATAGGAGGTTCCTGCCGAATAGATGACTGGAATGAAATATTGATAGATACTATAGTGTGATCTTAACTGTGTTGCAAAGCTCGACAAGAGCTATGAGAAGTAAGGAACAAATCAAACAAAGAAGAATGTTGCTCAGATTTATTAGGGAAACAAGTAGTGAAATCTACAATTTAAGTAAGAGGCTCAGCTATGGAGAAATTGAAAGTCTGTGTGGAGTGAGTAACCATGGTTAAATGTAAAATAAATGAATGGCAGAACTGCACAACAAACAGATTTGATAAAGCTTGCAATAAACAATTACAAAAAATAATATAAAGCAAGCAAATAATATATGCAAGGCAAATTAACAGTAATAAACAAGCAAACATAGTGTGCTGACTTCAAGACAAAACAAACCGGGACTGAGTCAGATAAAACTGAGAACTAGCCTATTTATTTGTCCCAATTTTGGTGGTCGACCATCAGTATCTGGCTACTGTCCTGCAGGCCTCCGGATTCATACCCAACTTCAGAAAGTGGATCAGCCCGTATCCCTCCCCCAGTGATGTGGTACAGGTAAATGGAAAGCGGTTGAGTGTTTTTGCACTGTCATGGTCGGTTTGACAGGGTTGCCCGCTGTCAACCTTACTTTACACTTAGGTGTTGAAGCCTCTCCTTCACTGGCTAAGGAATGGGATGTGCAGTCCATCCAGCCCTATGTGGAATCACTGTCCCTGGAAGAGATCGAGCTAGGATTTCTGTGTATGCTGATGATATATCTATTTTTGTGTTGTGTCGTAACAACATTGAGGTTGTACAGAAGGTGTTTGAGCAGCATGAAAAAGTGCCAGGGGCCAAAATTAACTGTAACAAGTCATTCAGCTTGTGGTTAGGTACCTGGAAGTGGGTCGTGCTTCCGGGGCTCTTTAGTTGGACAGACAGACAGACCTGTCTGCATTCTTGGAATGTGGTTCGGGCCCAGTCTCCAGCTGAAGAAAAATTGGTCCAAGGTACTGTCAAAGGTCAGAGCAGCAGTCCAGACTTGGCTTCGATGGCAGTTGTCTGTAAAGAGTAGAGTAGAGGCAACTGCCGTATACATCTTTCCTCTTATCCTTTATCAATTGGCTGTACTTCCTCTCTGCAAGAACAGAAAGCAGGCACTCGATCGCTTGTTGCCTACCCTCTTGTTGGGTGATTGCAAGCATCTGGACTGCAGAGAGACTCTTACCCAACATCTGTGTCATGGGGAGCTGGGAATGCTGTATTTGTTGTGCCATTGGCATGCTTCTAGGTGGGCTTTCATGCACTGTGCATTGACAGAGGACTCAATTTTTGAGGGGAGTGTTAGGGATGTCTTCCCTAGCCATATCATCACCCTCACTGTTTCAGAGGCTGAGCACCATCGTATGCCCTGGAATCAATTGAGATTCCTGTGAGAGTGTCATGTGGCCTCAAAGGCCATTCCTCAGGACAGTGACCTTTCACAGCCCCATAAGTTATTGTATTGTGAATTAGTAGAGGGGGTCATGACAGACCTTCTTTGTGGCTGGCTTGGCTTACCGGCATCAGAGTTGTGCTTTTTCTGGTTTTGGGCACCAGCAGCAGATTATCTCAGCAACCCTGAGTTTTCACTTACCTGGTGATTGATTCAGAATGTACTGTCTCTCAATGACATAGCCTTCAGATTGGGCTGGGCAGATTTGCCCAACTGAAATGGAAGAAGAAGAAATGGCTTTGCATGCCTTACACCATTGCCCTCAGATGCACCCTTTCTGGAGTTGTGTCAGCAAGTTGACAGCTCATATCACTTCTGATCAGCTTGTGTCCATCGATCTTGTGTATGCATGCGATAATGTGTCACCTCCATTTTCCAGTGTGAAATAGATGGTGTTTCTCATATTGCTAGCCATAGCAAGTATGGTGATGTGGACATCGCAAATGGAGGGAATCTTGCAATATGAGCATTATCCTTGTCAGGATCTGGTTGGATTCTTTGGGCATCAGCTCAGGATGAAGATCAGATCTGATAGAAAGCATTTGATATTGATAGATAAATTCCTAATAAAGGTGTTACTAAATTAGGTATCTAGTAATGTAGCCTGTTGACTAACTAATAACTGGAGATTTAGCATTGAAAACAGTATTTAAAGTAAAGGGTGAGAAATCTGATTCATGTGGTTTACTGCATAAGTCAAGGAGTAAATTTGGTAATGCTGTGAGCAATGATCCTTTACAAGCTATTAATGATGCCTCTACTAAAAAAAATATTACCCATATTTTGGGTAATAAGCAGTTGTCCTCAGTCTATGAAAACCAATAATTTTTGATAACTCTAGGAACAATTCATTTTCAGATTGGATTCTCTTATCAGTAACCACATAAAGTGGGGCTCTAGATTTGATAAAGCATGTTTTTATTAAGACCCTGGCTACTGATTGTGCTACCTTCAATTATCATATTGAGCTGTCAGTACATAGGAAGAGATATCTATTGGGGCTTTAGAAACAAATACTAAATAGCTTACAAGAAGAAAATAGTTAATTCTCTTGAAATTGGAAACCAAATGAATTAAGCAAAACAGTATAGATTATGTGTTGAAATGTGAAGAAAAGCAAAAACCATGATCATATACAAAGCCAAAACAAGAAATGTCCTGGTTTCAAAAAATACTTTCACTTACTTTTCAATTCTGGCCACACCAATCTGAACATGCCAGAAGAAATAAAATATGCACCAGTATATATCCAAACATTACATGTCTATCTCCAAACTTAAATAACAATGAACCTAGTGGTGTGGATGTCAAGAAGGCCATAAAAACCAAAAAAATGATAAAGTTTCCTTTGACAATGAAGCGGAAATTTGAAAGCAGAATATTCTCTACCTTAGTTCAAAAATGAGTTTTTCTGTTTCATGAGGGACATCTGGAATCAAAAGCACATCCCAAAGCAGTAGGGTATATCACATATTAAAGCACTATGGAAATAAAAAAAGTAGTCCTGAAGATCCTCACACTTACAGAGATCTCAATTGGATCCATTATGGGGAAAGTAGTAATGAATATTTTATTAACTAGACTCTCACCAATCTATGAAAGTCAATTTGGTTTTTTAACTCATGATGGGTGCAATGATGGTATATATGTCATCAAACTCCAGGAAATAATGTACTTATTGAATAGAAAGTTATATAGCTGTTATGTTGATCTCACAGCAGCATATAACCACATCAATAGAGAGTTCCTTTTCTCATCCATCAGACACAATTTTTCAAACTTTGACTCCACTGAATGCTTTGACCTGATAGAGGAACTGTATTAATACACAAAGTCTTCTATGTCTGGTGAAGACCCAAACAGTGAATCATTTTAAACCTCATCAGAAATTTGACAAGGAAAAAATAAGACCCCCAGTCTGTTTAATCTCTTGCTGAACTATGCTTTGTGTGTGTGTGTGTGTGTGTGTGTGTGTGTGTGTGTGTGTAAGACAAATGTGAAGAAATGGGATTATTTAAACATTCTGTATCACATCCTTAACAAATTTGCTGCTAGGAAACAGTGCTCCTGTATTCTCTCCAGAGGCCAGTATACTGATGATGAGAGAGACTCTGCTGAGGATATAAGTATTCATGATTGGTATAAGAATGATCTTGAACAACAAAAAACTTAGCATTCTTTACTAAGGGTTCTAAGAAGTAGAACTTTTCCAAAACAAACTATTATCTAGAATTGGAGTGAGAGTAATGATGGCAAATCAATATTCAGTGTGTGTGTGTGTGTGTGTATATATATATATATATATATATATATATATATATATATATATAAAATCATCATCTTGACATTTGTAATCGTAGGGGGGATCCAAATGCAGAAGCCACACTGAATCTCATCCACAATGGTCTATCAACAGCAACCATCAGCAATTCTGGTATAGTCATACTTGTCCATTGTTTGACATTGTCCAACCAGTTTTCCTCTCCTATGTCCACCTTCAACAGTGCTATATATATATATATATATATATATATATATATATATATATATATATATATATATATAAATATATATATATGTGTGTGTATATATATATATATATATATTGAATAAATTTATACTTAAAATTAAATTTTCAAAATATCACTATTTCACTGTTCATCTTTCTTTGTTTGAAGATAAAACTCAGTAGCACATCATTGTATTGTTTATTTGGCATAAACTTATATATCACTAAGAATCTACAACTCAGCCAAATTGTTGATTCAGACTTGGGTGGGCTATTTGTCCATAGATAGCATCTCATAAGTAATAATTGGTGATTAATTTTAGTTGCAGCATACTTATTAATAGTACATATTCTGAAAAAGGCCTTGTAAGAAGATTAGTACATAAAATACTTTAGAAGACCCAAGAAAAGCCGCCATGTTGGCTGGGGGTTAAGAATATGCTGATTGCACCTCTGCAAAGGGATAAGACCCCACAATAAGGCCACCTGTTTCCTGTAATGTCTGAATATGATATCCTGGTAGTTAAGGACTTCAGGGAGCAGGGTTAGTTACTTCTGATTCCCAACACACTACTTTGGCCCTTACTTGGACTAGATGTGTGGTTGGAGAGGCCAGATCCGATCAATCAGCTGGTCATGCCAAACTTTAGTGCCTATAACTATATCAATTTATCGAATACTTTATAACTAAATACAATATCCCAAATACACTCCAAGATAAAATACCATCTCTATGCAATTTATAGGCATTAGAAGGCGATGGATGAGGGTCAATCAGTTTGAAAAGATCTAAATAGACATGGCTGTGAACATGCCAGTTTGTACACTTATTTGAGTGTTGCAACAAATGGTTTAATGGGTGCTCAGAGTCTCAGTCTCTCTCTCTCTCTCTCTTGTTTATGAGTATACTGGTTTGTGTAGCTCTGACCTGTCAAGGCAACTGGGTTTCCCCCTTGACACATCCCAATGTCAGACTCTGAGGTGGGTGGGGAGCATAGGCCATGAATCTTTAATACACAAAAATTATAAATAATGAAAATAAAAATCCCAAGAGATGTCTTTCAGACTTTGATTCTGAAAAAGAAATCAGTATAAAATTTCAAAGATTTTTTTTGTGCTCACATCCCTTGAAGAAACTCTGCTGACAAAACTTTCCCCTTTCTTAATTGAAAAAGTACTATCCTGTTGGATTAATCCTAAAATAGAAAGTTGAGTGATGGCAATTTGCTTGTTAAGGAGGATCAAATGAAACATGCAGAAAATATGATAAAGATGAAGACCTTTCATAATATCCAAATTAAAAACTTCCTTTATGCAAGACTGAATACTTCTAAAGGATTTATTAGAAATAAAGGGTTGTCTCTGGCCACACCTGAGGAAATTACATCTGCCTTAGGAAGCCAAGGAGTCAGCAATTACCATAGAATTTCAACTAAAAGCGAAGGGGAAACAATTATAACTGACACATATATCCTTACTTTTGGCACACCTGACATCCCCCACCCTCAAATAAAAATAGGACATAATATTGAGCCAGTGGAACAATATATCCTTGCTCCACTAAGATGCTTTAGGTGTCAAAAATTTAAACAACATAGGGATAGCTGCAGGAGTCGCTCAACATGTGGAAAATGTGGCAAAATGTCATGATGAAATAAGATGTGCTAACTGCAAGGAAAGCCATCCAGCATACTCAAGAACATGCAATTTCTGTAAAAAGGAAATTGTCAATGTAAAATATAAAAGAAAAATCTCATTTTCAGAAGCAAGGCAGTAGCAAAAGTTTACATGAAAGGCCCTTCCTATGCAAAAATAACAGAAAGTAAGACTACAAATAATGCTGACAAATACAGAGCCCTCATTGAGAAGGTTTTACACTTGGGACCAAATGATTGGTCCAAATTTACCTAAAAAGTCTATATTCCAAGGAAATGGTGTCGGCTGAACCACAAAAGAAGGTTAATGAAAAAATTGAAATAATAAATAAAGAAAAAACAAATAGCAAAATGACAGCTCAAACACAAATCACTCCTACCAAAATTACCAAATCTCCTACTAAATAAAGGTCACAGTGATCTCCTATTCATCCACCAAAACCCAGGAAAGACAGATTGAAAAGCTTATCTCCCAAAAGAACAGAACCAGCCAAACAAAAGACAGAAGTTCGCAATGCCCAAATTCCTATGCAAAACCAATTTGACAAACGAGAAAAGATGGAGGTGGAAAGCCAGAACCCTCAAACAGCTAAAACCTTCAAAATGAAAACCTAGGAAAAAAATCAAAACCACATAAGCTAAAAGCTGAAAAGTTTATACAACCATGCCTAAAATAATTCAATGGAATAAAGGCAAATATAAACAAACTGCTTCTGTTAATAACAGACCTGTCACTGGCAGTTGTTTGCCTTCAGGAAACATTCCTTAAGCAAGGTGACAATAAAAGGATACAATACATATGACACTGTGCTTCATGCATCTAGCAGTACATCTATCCTAGTTAGGAATGATGTGCCTCAAAGTAAAATAAATTTGACAACTACTTTACAGGTGACTGCTGTTAAAGTGACCCTACATGAACAAATAAACATTTGCTCGGTATATATCCCACCTAATGAACAAGTAAATAAAGTCAAAATTCATTAAATTATAAGGCAAATCCCTGCATCTTTTATGATACTAGGGGTCTTTAACTGTCACAGCACCATATGGGGCTGTAAAGATACAAACTGTTGTGGATTCCAGGAATGGAATCCTGCACAAATAAATAAACAACGCCAGTAATTGAGATAGAAAAATAAGTGTATTAAACGTAAGAATACAGACTTGAAGTGAAGATTAGTAGTCCAGGAATGCGGGTTAGTAGAAAGTATACGTACAAGTCTCTGTAAGTGAAGCCGTAATTATCTCTTTCTCTCTCCCTCTCTCTCTCTCTTTCTCTCTCTCTCGACTCTTGTATAACTCTCTGTGAACACCCTGTGTACTGTTTCCGTATCTCTCATCCTGACTCAACGTATCTCAACCAGGTATTCTCTCTGTCAGTATAAGTATACTTTGGACGAGTCCATCTTGTGTAAAAGGGGTCTGCCCCACAACAACCCCCTCCCTAGCTTCTTTTGGGGGGCGGGAGTTAATATTTTTTTCGCTTATGGTCTATTATTAGTGGTTCCGTAAATTTTCTTTTTCGGCTTGTTCTTCTGATCTCCGTGGCTACTTGTGGCTTTTGGATTTCGAAGGCTTCGAAAATCGCTTCCATCATGTCTTCATTTTTGGAAGGTGACAAGTTAGGTTCCTCTACCCATCTTTTCTGTATCTGATTTATGTGTCTCCTGTGAATGAATTTTCACCTTGGATCGTGTATAGAACATTTCCCAGTCTGTTTATTATCGTACCTGGTTCCCAGTATGCCATATTATTCTTGAACATTCTGAAATAGACCCGTTCGCCTGGTTTGAAGGATCTTTCAGGCACTATCGGTGTATGCCGGTTTTTATTTTTCTAAAAAAAAGTTTATCAAAAACAGACCGTCTTTTGCGGGCAAACATCACTTCAGCTGGCGAAAGACCAGATGGTGTCTTTAAGTTAGGGGTAATTCTGTAGACTTGTAGGAACTGTTGTATTGCTCTTTCCGTTGGTACGTCCTCTGCTTTTTTTCAAGGCTCTCTTAAGCGTGTCAACAAACCTTTTGGCTTGCCCGTTAGATCGTGGATGGTATGGTGCTATTTTCATATGTTTGACTTGATAAGTCGCACAGAATTCTTGAAAATCGCTCGTGGTTAATTGGGTACCATTATCCGTTACAAGGCAATCTACAACGCCAAATCTTGCGAATAACTTGTGTAGATAATTAATATAGTTTTCTGTCATAGGGTTTCTGTATCTGAAAACTTCTGGCCACTTGCTAAAGCTATCTACCGTTATCAAGTAGTAATATCCATCTATAGGTCCTGCATAGTCCGCATGGATTCTAGACCAAGGTCTGTCCACCTTAGGCCATGGTTTTTGTGTAATAGGTGGTGCCTTTGCTGTCGCAGCACAGCCTCTACATTTTTCTACCATTTGAATAATGTCGTTATCCATATTAGGCCAGTACATGAAACTTCTCATTAATGCTTTCATGCGACTTTTCCTGGGTGTCCTAGATGAAAGTCCTTCAGAATTTGTCTTTGTAAAGATTTGGGTATGACCACTCTTTCATTATAAAGTAATACGTGATCACAAATTGAAAAACTGTCCGCTAGATTTCTTTCTTTTTCTTCTATTTTTCTCTTTGTACTTTGTATGAATTCATCCATTTCAGCTTCTCTTCTGATTTCTAACAAGGTCACTGGTAATTCCCTTACTGTATTGTTTAGAACTTTACTAATTTCGTCTTTGGGTTGCAAAGCCGCTACTACAGAGTCTTTCAGAGGTTCACATTTTGCAAGTACCAATCTAGATAATCCATCCGCATGACCAATTTTCTTTGACGGTAGGAACTCTAGTCTGAAATTATAATTCAATATTATAGTTCCCCATCTCAGAAGTCTGTTGGCTGTGTAAATTGGTAGTCGTTTTTTTTTCAATTCGAATATAGTGAGGTTTATGGTCAGTTTGAAGAGTAAACTCTCTTCCATATATGTATCTGTGGAAGCGAGTTATGGCGAATATTATGCCTAACGCTTCTTTCTCAATTTGCGAATAATTCCTCTCTGCCGGTAACAACGATCTAGATACGTGAGCTATAGGTTTCCTTGTGCCATCCTGCATCTTTTGTAATATACAAGCTCCCACACCGTGTGAGCTTGCATCACTAGCAATGATAATTTCCAGTTTGGAATCAAAATGCGTCAGTGCTAGATCAGACGTTAATTTCTTTATGATCTCCTTAAAAGCTTTCTGACAATCTTCCATCCAGTTCCATTTGTTATCTTTTTTCAATAATTCATTGAGGAGAGCCCTCAATTTGTGCATGCTTTCAATGAAGTCACTGTAATAGTTCGCTAGACCAAGAAAGCTTTGCAACTTGCGACATTTTTCGGCTCAGGCATATTTTTTATTGCAGATGCCCTATCTGGATCTGATTTTCTGCCACTTTCATTGATTATATGGCCTAGATACTTGATTTCTTTTAGAAAAAAATCATATTTTTTCTCCTTCACTTTAAAACCAAAATCCTGAATTCTTTTAAAAACTTCTTTAATGTGCGTTGCGTGTTCTTCTACATTGTCGCTTTGGATTAAAATGTCGTCTAAGCAAGCAGTAGCAAAGTTCTGTTCCATGAGCATGGTATCCATAGTCTGTTAGAATATTGACGGTGCTACTTTTATCCCAAATGGCAATCTGTTAAATTTGTAAAGTCCTTTGTGTGTATTGATACATAAAATTTTTGTACTTTCTTCTTCTTCTGGAATCTGAAGATAAGCTACACTTAAATCAATTTTTAGAAAATACCTTACCACTGTTAAGCTTGGTAAATATTTCCTCCGGGCTTGGCAATGGGTAGTGATAATCCTTGATAGCCTTGTTTAACCCAGTCGAGAAATCTGCGCAAACACAGGTTTCTCCGGATTTTTTCTTTACTTAGACCACTGGTGCCACCCATTCACTGAATTCGATTTGTGAAAGGATTCCAGTTTGTACCAATGTAACTCCTTGTCAATTTTTTCTATGATTGCGAAAGGCACGTTTCGCTTTTTCTTGAATACTGGCTGAACATTTTCCTTTAGTTCAATTTTAGCTGCAACCTTATTACATCATCCCAAACCGCTCAAGAATACTTCCTGAAATTGACTGTGTAGTTCTTCTTTTAATTTTGTAGCTTCTGACGGCTCGCACTCTATTTGCTTACAAAATGAGCTAATGGGTAAATCCCATACGTCAAATTTTTGCATTCAGTCTGTGCCCACCAAATTTTCTGTGTCTTTCATTACAAATATCTTCAATTTTTTCGTTTTTCCATTGAATTTTATGTTTAGAATTACTTCTCCTTCAAAATTGATACGCTTCCCTGTAACAGACTTGGCTATTTTCTGTGTATGCATTATGGTCGGTCTATTTAGCTTCCTCCATGTTTGTAAATTAATTATAGTTCGATCCGATCCTGAGTCTAACTGTAATTTTACCTTCTTATTTAAGATCTCAAGTTCCACGTATTTTCTTGTGTTTAGTTTGTCTTCGTAGTTCATTCTATTAGTTCTTACCCTACTACTGTGTTTTTTGTTTCTGCATTGAAATGCCTTATGTCCCATTTTTCCACAAGCTAAACAGTTCTTGTATTTACATCGACAGTCTTTATTCCAGTGGAATCCACCACATCTGTAACATGCAGACAGCGGTGTGGGAGGCATATATTTGCTTTGATCTCTGTCAGAAATTGCCTTATACCTTGTAATTTTTTCTTTATCATAAAATTTTTGTTTTTCTTTCGGGGGGGGGGGGCGGTGAAAAATGAAACTTTTTGTTCAACTTACGTATGTGTGCTACTCCTGATTCCTCGATATCCTTAGAGTCTTTTTTTATGCTCAAGCATTTTTGGAAGTCTTCTGACAATTTTTGTAGCATTAATTCAGGCTCGTTTTGAAGCTTCATCAGCATTCTTTTTTGCATTTCATTGTCCTTGGCTGAGACTAATCCCTGTACGAAAATAAGACACTTAAAATTGTCCGGAGTCAATTCTGCCAATTTAAAATTATCGCAATGTTTGTTCACAATTGCGGCGAACGTGGAGTAGTCCTCATTTTCACTTTTTACGAGGTTGAGACATTTCCACCTTTTGTGAAAAAGGGAAGTCTTTGGACTGAAGATCTCTATAAGACATGTAACTGCCTCATCAAACGTCAAATCATTTGTCTTTTTCGGTAGAATATAGTCCACAAATTTTGTGTACTCCTCTGTTCCCAATTTCCTGAGTAATAAACATAGCTTCTTAGCTTCTGTCCAATTTTGGCAATCAATGTTGAAAATGTCTTCATGGTGTCTGTAATAGTCCCCGAAATTTTTATCATCTTGTAGAGAGTATTTAAATGTTTCTATTGTGTTCCAAACTGCATCTTGAGAAAAAGTCGCCTTTTCTTCGATATTCTTTTGTTGTGCGTTAACCGTTACTTTTAATATTAATTCCTGGAGTTGCATTTGTCTTTCTTCACTTCTTCTTATAAACTCAAGCATTGCTTTTTGAAAATCTTCCATTTTTTTAGGGAGTGACAAAATTTTTCTTTATGTACGTTCTTTTATGTTCGTCATTAATTTGTAGTTCTCAGTGTGAGTTCCTTCAAGTCTTGTCGCCAAGTTGTTGTGGTCGATGTTACTCTCAAATTTCCATTCCCAGTTATTGTGTTGGCGAGCAAAAATTTTTTTTTTTTTTGTGCGGGTCCGAAATCTTCATTGCCAAGTTGTTGTGGATTCCGGGAATGGAATCCTGCACAAATAAATAAACAACGCCAGTAATTGAGATAGAAAAATAAGTGTATTAAACGTAAGAATACAGACTTGAAGTGAAGATTAGTAGTCCAGGAATGCGGGTTAGTAGAAAGTATATGTACAAGTCTCTGTAAGTGAAGCCGTAATTATCTCTCTCTCTCTGGACTCTTGTATAACTCTCTGTGAACACCCTGTGTACTGTTTCCATATCTCTCACCCTGACTCAATGTATCTCAACCAGGTATTCTCTCTGTCAGTATAAGTATACTTTGGACGAGTCTATCTTGTGTAAAAGGGGTCTGCCCCACAACACAAACCAAAAAGGAAGAACTTCAGACACAATTATAAACAACAATGATTTATGTATTTATAATGATAAAACTCTGACTTACATAAATTCATTTACTGGCAGCTACTTTGCAATAGATTTATCCATATGTAATCCATTAATCTATATGGATTTCTCTTGAAAGGTTCTGGCGGACACGTGTTAGTGATCACTTGCCAATTGTTCTGCAAAATTCAGAACATAATGATAAACATCCTCTCCGTTGGAAATTAGGCATAGCAAACTGGGACGAATTTAAAAACTAATGTTCTGACAAACTAGCTGAAGGTAAATACATCAAGGACTTAAAACAGTTTACGGAAATCCTTATATTTATTGCAAAGGAATGCATTCCAAACAATTCAGTACAAAAAATACATAACAGATCTTGGTTCAATGATGAGTGGAAGGAAGCTATCAGGCTCAGAAGAAGAGCTTTGAGAGATTTCAACAAACAGCCTTCAACCTCTAATTTGTTACAATTTAAGCAACTTCGAGCAAAAGCACAGAAAACAATTAAAGAAAGCAAAAAAGAATGTTGAAAAAACTATATCACATTCTACCACAAAAACAAAATGTGTGTGGGATATGATATGGAAAATAGCTGATAAACATCATTTTAATGCTATAAAACATCTCTTGATAAATAATTGTAAAATAACTAGCAAAAAGGATATCGCAGATCAATTAGCCAAAACAGTCTCCAAAAACTCATTTCTAAAGCTCAAACAAAAAGTGGAAAAACAAAAATTAAACTTTAAATCAAATAATGCTGAGAACTATAACCTACATTCACTATAAGCTAAATGAATCTTTAAAGAAATTCCACAATACAGCTGTGGGACATATATGAATTGATAGTGGATATCATAACAGTTGCTCAACAAATCATTAAAACTGTTACTAAATTTGTATAACATCTGAACAAGTGGCAACTGCCCAGATATGTGGAGCCAGTCATTCATCATCCCTATACCAAAACCTGGAAAGGATGACACAGATCCTGAAAGCTACAGGCTGATAGCCCTACAGAGCTGCCTATGTAAAACTATGGAGAGAATGGTCAGCAACAGGTTGACTTGTTACCTGGAAACTAACAGCTTAGTCAGTAACTACCAAGGTGCTTTTAGGAAATAAAAGTACCATGGATCACTTAATACACCTAGAAACCTTTGTAAGGGAAGCCTTCATTAAGAAAGAACATATGGCAATTTTTTGACTTAGAAAAGACTGACAGCATGGAAGTTTGTTATCTTGAAAAGTCTGCATGAACTGGATGTAAAAGGAAAACTGATTCAATTCATAAGGAATTTCCTGAAAGACCGAAGGTTTCAAGTCCATATAGAAAGTACACTATCAGAACTGCATGATCAAGAAAAAGGGGTTCCACAAGGAAGCATTCTTTTGGTGACACTTTTCTGCATAAAAATTAACTCCATAGTTAAAACCCTAAGCCCAAGAGTGAGATGCTCTCTATATGCTGATGATTTTCTAATAATGTACAGATCTTGACATATGTCTCAATCAAATACACAAATAGGCCACTGAAAATGGGTTTATATTTTCCAAATGAAAACCAAATGCCTACATTTCTGCAAATTAAGAAAATTACACAATGACCTATGGTTAAAATTAAATGAAGCAGAAATCCTAGCAGTGGAACAACACAAGTTTCTAGGCATTATCTTTGATAAAAAAATTAATGTTCATTCCCCATCTAAAATATTTGAAAACAAAATGTAGCAAAGCTCTTCTGTATGTAATAGCCCATACTGAATGGGGAACAAATCAACTAACATTAATCAAATTATACAGATTACTACTGGATTACACTAGTTTCATACATGGGGAGGCCAGAAAGTCATACCTAAAAATTCTCAATGCATCCTATCATCAAGTACTCAAACGAGTACTTGGTGCTTTTAGAACATGCCCAGAGGAGAGCTTATACACAGAAGCTAATGAAACACCTCCACATTTACAGTGCACTAAACGGGCACTACAGTACTATATAAAAATAAAATCATTCCCAACTAAACCAGCTTACAGCAGTACATTTGAACTGAATTACTGTGATCTATACAAAAATATAATGCTATACAACCCTACGGACTTGGGATGAAATCCATTGCTGAAGTGTTAGACACCTCGCTCTCAAATATACAACTAATGACTGCAGCCAATATTCCATCATGGACTATTAAGCAACACAAAGTTCTGCTAGAATTACATAATCTCCCAAAACAAAAAAAAATGCACTTACTCACATTCCAATATAAGATTCGGGACATATTGGCAAACTTCCTTAACCATACACCCATCTATACAGATGGGTTAAAATGTAAAGACAAGATAGGGTGTGCAGCAGTGAGCCAAAATATTACCAAAAAAAGGCACCTCCCAAAGAGAGGCTCTATTTTATCTCAGGGAGCAAACAAAAAAATTTTCTAATTTTTTGGGACTCACTATCCGTTCTATTGGTTTTGAAGGAAAAAATCCAACAACCCATTTATTATGAAAATATTATGCAAAATGAGCACTATTAACAAATATAAAGACATCAGACTATGCTGGATCTCTAGCCGCATTAGGTCTAAAGGTAATAATAAAGCAAATTTAGCAGCCAAGTTGGCTTTAGATGTGAATGTGAATACAAGGACCAAAATCCCATACATAGATTTTAAGGTTATTAATAAATGCATTCAAGAGGAATGGCAACAGTACTGGGATGCTAATCCAAACAATAAGGTCTTCGCAATTCAGCCCAAACTAGGAGAATGGAAGTCAGCTTCCAGAAAATTTCATAAGAAAGAAGTGGTACTGGCCCGTGTACGTATTGGCCATACAAGAATAACCCACTTCTACTTACTAAACAAAGATCAACCAGTATGCCAAGCATGTAAAACAGTATATACTATTAAACATATATTAACCAAGTGCTCAGATGTTGCTCTCACAAAGCAAAAATATTATAATATAAACAATATGCATGAGCTGTTCGAGAAAGTAAAAGTGGATGATAACAGTAGGACTCTACCAAAAATTATAAACCAAATGATAATGTCAAAATCAATTTCTCTACAAACTGTGTATCTAAAAAGAATACATAAATAAAAGCAGACTCTTGATAACAACCCTCTTTACAAAAGTATATCAACGAAACTGAATCTACAAACTGTTTTCTCAGAAGAAATATATATCCTATTCATACAAATCTATTGAAAAATCTTGTTGGTATTAAATAACACATTGAGGTTGATATACCATAAAAAAAAAAACTAAACCAAGAAAAGCAATATTGTCAGCATTTCCAGAGATTATCAGTGATTCTTGCTTAACTTTCTATAAAAATGTTATAATTTTGAGATGAGTCTCCAAGAGGGATTCATAGTATTAACCTCATTCTTTTTTGTTGCTTCTGTTTTTACTATAATGCTTTGGCCAACCTATACTCTGACTTTTTTCAGATGTACAACCTGTATAGAAAAAGTAATAGGAGGAATTCTTTTTAACAAGTACTACCCACCAATACTGTACACCAGAAAAATAATGATGTAAGTTTGGTAACAAAAACAAACCAAATACCAATTACTGAGCTTAGATTATAGAATTTTTTTAATATTCTTTTCTATTATTTTTTAATATTTTCCTATTCTAAATTATTGTAAGAACTAATTTGTAAACATTATATCTAATATTGTATTTTATTAGTTGATAGTTGCAATAGCTATTAATAATATGACTCAGTCTTTTATTTTCTCTTGCAAATGGTCACTGTGATTTTTATGGTTCAAAAAGTATAATAATATAGCTTATAAAAACGCCATGAAAATATATTAGAAGCTATTTTATTTGAAACATTCTCTGTAGATTTTGACTTTCTTTTATATATCATATAAATATAATAATATAAAAACATTTAACTCATCACATTGTTTTAACAAATGATTTTAATTACAAGATTATACTTTCTTTTTGTGGCAAAGATAGTATTCACTTCATTAGTTGTAATAAAAATTTAATGGCCAAATTTGTTATCGGAAAAAATTATTATTATAATATATTAAAGTTTTAACAATGACCAAAATTACAAAATAAATATTTCTTTTTATTACAATTAATTTAAAATAGTTTATGTTTTGGAAAAGTTTTGGTTTCATAAAATGTAGTTATTGAAACAGTTGAAGTAAGTTACATAACTTTCCTTAATTTAATGTTATGACATATTTATTACATAAATATCATTATGTCATATTATATATGACCAAGCTCAAATTAAAATCATAAAATTACTAGCTAAAAATTTGATGGATTAAAATACCTTCCAGTTGGCTTTATTGGCAAAATCTATAGGATTGGTTGAAATAGATTATCAGGTATTGCTGTACATCTGACTTCATCCCATGTTATTCTATTTTTGTATTTATTTGCATAATGTATACATATACAAATGTACATTACTGGAACAAGTTGTAACAAATTTTGTTATCTTTGAAAATAAATTACTGTAAAATTCCAAATTAAAGCATGCAATTATTAAATAATAATTAGAATATTTTTAATTATTAAGGGAATACTATAATAACATAATAATTGGCTTATTTTATTCATTTGAGATATTCACTTTGCAGTCCTATCTAACAAGACTCTATTGCTATTCACTTGACATGCTTAAATATAAGTTAATGTGCAATATTGTGGTTACACTTTGGTTTTCATTTTTATACTGGTCCTGGCACGTGTACAATATGGTTTATCCTTTAGTTCAGATGTAAATCAGTAAAGTACATTTCACTCTTCACAAAGATTTCTTCATCATGATCTATAAAACTATCATACAAAATAGCTTGCTGCATGAAGAGCAGGTACCTCCACTAATTCAGTATATGTATATATTAAAATAATTTTTTTAAAATGCAAAAGCTTTTTTGAAGCTTTCATTTTAGCTTTAATTGAAAGCTAAAGGATTTAAAATTTACTATTCCTAGTAAGCAAAATACTCTGTGGTGTATTTCAAATATAAATTATATTGATTGAAATCAATTTTTTTTTCAGTAAAATCGATAAAAATGGCCCAATTTTGACACATTTGTAAACAAAAGTTAATTCTCAGTTTTAAAAATGTAATATATATTTCTGAAATGTTATTGAGGAAAATTAGCAAATTTAAAGTTAAATTAATCTGATTTTAAAACAAATATTACTTATAACAAAATGTTGTATACAAATGTTTCTTAACTATGGGGTTTTGTTTGTCTGACATGTTAATCAGTTTATTGATAGCAGATTGACAGCTGAATGTGTTCATAGTTAAGTATAGTGAAGCAGACACTAAACCCTACAGCAAGAACCGTAGGGCTGAGAGGATACAGGGCCTGAGGCGAGAGTTAAGTGTACTCAAAAAAAGGTACAAGCAGTCTAGTGAGGAAGAACGCTATCCACTCTCAGAGCTGCAGAATGTTGTAAAAGCAAAACTAAAATCTATTCATAAAGCTGAGTGGCATCGGAGGCAAAGGAAGGAAAGAGCAAGGAAAAGATCATCATTCTTCACAGATCCTTTTGGCTTTACTAGGAAACCTCTTGGGAATAAGCGGCGTGGTCTGCAGATGAGATTAACACCTATCTCCGGAACACATTGAGTGACCCTGTAAGAGATAAGGATCTTGGCCATACAGAAGCTGTGATTAATCCAACCCAGCCAATGGCTGATTTTGAATTAGACAAAACAAGCTGGAAGGAGATTAGGGAAGTAGTGAAGGCAGCTAGATCAGCCTCAGCACCTGGACACACTGGAGTTCCATACAGCATCTATAAATGCTGTCCGAGTCTTCTCCAGCTCCTTTGGAAGATACTAAAGGTAATATGGCATAGAGGTAGAGTTGCAGACCAGAGGGTGTGTGGATCCCCAAGGAAGAAAACTCCAGAGATTTAGACCAATTCAGGAGTATCTCTTTATTGTGCACCGAAAGTAAGATCATTTTCAGTATTTTATTGTGGCACCTGACGAGATTTCTTTTGTTTAATAATTATATCGACACTTCAGTACGGAAGGGGGGAATTCCAGGTTTTCCCGGATGCCTCAAACATACTGGAGTAGTCACGCAGATATTAAGAGAAGCTAAAGAAAATAAAGGCAACCTCGCTGCATTGTGGCTGGACCCTGCCAACACATACAGGTCCATTCCACATAAATTATTAGAAGTAGCCCTAAGGAGATATACCCAAGATCAGCCTATTAATCCTGGACTATTATAACAGTTTTAAAATGAGAACCTCTTCCAGGTTTATAGTTTCTGACTGGCACAGACTCGAAAGGAGTATTATGCTAGCTGTACGATCTCAGCCACCCTATTTACCCTTGCTATAAATATGTTGGTCAAATCAGCCGAAGTCGAGTGTCGATGCCCTATGATGAAGACAGGAGTGCATCATCCATTGATCAGAACGTATATGGATGATCTGACCATTACAACATCTTTGGTCACAGGGAGTAGGTGGATCCTTTGTAGACTTGAAAAGCTTATTGCTTGGGCGAGAATGAGTTTCAAGCCTGCAAAGTTGAGATCGTTAGTTATAAAGAAGGGAAAAGTAGATGATGATTTCAGGTTCTTGATATCAAGAACTATTATCCCGACGTTGACAGAGAGACCCGTGAAGAGCCCAGGCAAAACTTTTAACAGTTCCTTAACGGACACTTTATCCATCTGAATGATGATCTCCTGCCTGGAATTATGGCTTGCCAAGGTGGACAATTCTGGACTTCCGAGCCATTTCAAGGTGTGGATTTACCAGCTCGCAGTGCTCCCAAGAATTCTCTGGCCTTTGTTTATCTACGATTTCCCAATGACATCAGTGGAGGCCATGGAAAGGAGAATTAGCGGCTACCTTCGCAGATGGCTGGGGTTGCCAAGAAGTCTAAGTAGTGGTGCACTATATGGCAAATCAAATGCACTTCAACACCCCTTTAAAGGGTTGGTGGAGGAATTTGTAGTCATTTGAACAAGAGAATTTCTACAGTATATTTTGGAAGTTTGCATTTATAAAAATTTTGAATTTAATTTTATGTTTAAATAAATTTTCAGTTTTCATACATATTTAGTACTGTATAACGAATATTTTTAAATGATTTAATTTTGAAAACCCTTTTTTCCACTGTAGAAATTTTGAAAATTAGTCAAAGGAGATATTTTACAATTTTTCTCTCTTCATTTAACAATGTTCATAGCTGCAAAAATATTCAAGACAAACTTGAAACATTTTATCTTAATCATAAATTTTAATGAAGTGTTACCTTCCTGCAAGGAATCTCTGATAATGCTGTGAAGTTCTTTTAAAGATTTTGAAGGAGACTAAAATGGGTGGTTAATGTTTAACTGTGTGGAAACCCTTTGTCTTTTTCTTTGAAACAGATCCAATTTGGAATGCCATTACTTTCTATTGTTTATCTGTTAATAAGTTTATGATATATCCTAGCTTCATGGGCCTGTCCTGGTGATATAAGCTATCTGTATTCATTTCTTGTGTCAAATTTGATGTTATAAAAACACAATATTATGCAAGAAAAATAAATCTATAATAAAAAGAGGAAACTGACCCTATTTAAAGCTTGGAAATCATGGGAAGCCTACATAAAAAGCAAATGTTCTCAGAACAAAAATCTTCAGATATTTTTATAAAATATTTTATTCATATAAATTCATAGAATCATTCATCAAAATAGTTTTCTACACTATTAGATTTTATTATGAGGTTTTAAATGATGAATAGTGTTCCTTTCATGTGAAATCTGTTTTTCTAGCTTCAATTTTTTTTCTGTCTTTTATAAATGGCAGCCTACTATTGACTGGTTGTACTAAGACTATATAAATATATAATACTTACAGGGCATAACAGACTGTTGCAGATATTCAGTATAAATCATTTTTCAATACCAATAGTCAAAGTAATTCCATGGTATATAAATTTGAACAGTGCACACTAGTGTACCCCCCCCCAAAAAAAAACAATATTTTAATAAAAAAAAAAGAATTTAATTTTTAAATGTAGCTATAAATCATTTCACCCCAAGCAAGGCAGTAAAGCCACTAAGAGCCAAGGGGTTACTGAGTGTGAAAGAATAAGAAAAAAAGAGAAACATTAAGGAGCGAGAACAACAGAAGAGTAGTCAAGAAGATAGGTGATAACACTTGACATTGCATTTAAATTTTTCAAGATTAAAGTTGTTTGGAAAGCATTGGAGCTGGAAGAGAGTTCCACAAATGAGAAAAGAAACTGTTAGTACATTACTTATGGTTACATCTAGCCATTTCAACTGTAAAATGATGAGACTTTGCTCCCAATCTAGTATTTCACTTGAATTCATAAAATTGATTTTATTGAACTGATCAGACTTATGATTGAAACAAGAGTAAATGGTTGTATCATTAGTATAGATACCAAGTTGAGAACTGGTGTCATCAGAAAAGTCATTGATGAAAATTAAGAACAAAGTAGGCCCAAGAATAGAGCCCTAGGTCACATGTGCATCAATACAAAAAGATCTAGAAGAGTGGCCATTTAGGACACCTTTCATTTTGTGATTTGATAAGAAATTTGTGTATTTCTATCACAAATACAACTGTATTTTCCTGAGTAGGGGTTACATTTTCTACTCTTTCTATTTTCCTTTTATGCTTGCTTAGACTGGAAATGTTTGTTTTTTTTCACAATTCTAGCATACTTGTCCTAAAGGTGGACATTTTTTTCTTGTCCCATTTTTGGAAAAAGATTGTAGCATATAGTTTTATTCACCTCTCAGTATTTAATGTACATGGTGTAATTTATTATTAAGTGTAAGTTATTTATTATTTTTTTTACAATAATGTTCACCCTGTACAAGGAGCAAGAGCAGAAAGTAGAAGGTTACATAGTATTGTAGTGATTGTGGAAACATCCTCTGGAGAGTCATTCCACAAAGTAGAAGTTTGTGCAAAGAAGCTGCTTGAGTGGAACTTATATCTTGCCAATGGAGTATGAGGAAAATGAGGATGGTTCACAACAATGGTGGGTCTTGGCTGTGGAGGTTAGAACTGATGAATCTAAGGAATGTATTTGGTTTGAACACATTCTACAGAAATAGCAGCAAAGGTCTTGTAATATTTTGTCTGTGGGAAAGGGGTTGTAGAGTGGAAAATAATTCAGAACACACAAGGGCATGGAGATATTTTGGACTCTATCCAGACTGGTTCTTGTAAAGGTAGAGGATAGTAGGAGGAATCAGGTACTTATTGAAACAGTACAGAAACTGACTATTTTACAGCATGATTAGTGGTGGATCATGTGTACAAGTTCCACTTCTGGGTAGGCTGGGTAGGCACTCAAGGCCTAGGGCCTCTCAGAGAGAACACACATTCATCATGATGGGCAAAGTTTCAGGATCCACTTGGGGATGATGGAACAGGATTGGTTTGGTTTTCGAGGCATTGAATATGACCAGCCATTTTCCCCTTCATTGAGTTGTTAGAGATAAGTCAGAGCTGCCAGTCTCTGGTCATCTAGAATTTTGGAAGTGCACCCATATACCATTGTATCATCTACATAGATATACACAAAAGATTGGAGATAGGCAGATCATTTATGTAAAGTAGAAAGTGAATTAAACTGAGAAGCAAGCCTTGGGAGATGTCTGTGTTGATCACTTTGGCCTCAGAGCACTGGCTGTTAACTACCTTTAGGAACCTACCATTTAGGAAGGACTTGACAATTGAGAAGACTCTTCCAGTGATTCCATAGCTGGAGAACTTGTGTATCAACCCTCTATGCCACACCTTATTAAAGGCCTTTGAAATATTTAATGCAATCTTCCTTGAGATGTATTTGTTGTTTAGTGCCTCACCGAATCTGTGAGTTATGGCAGTTAGGATATCAGCAGTGGAATAAGTCAATAGAAATCCATATTGCTTGTTGCTCAAGAGGTGTCCCTATTGTGATAACCTTGCTGATTATAGCTTCAAAAAGTTTGCTAATATCATTGAGGAAGCTGATGGGTCTATGCTGAGAGAGGGATGAGCGCTCACCCAAATTCTTGAAAACAGGGCATACATTTGACACCTCCTACAAACCTGGGAAGGATTTCTCCTTCAGGCAGTGGTTAAATAGTTTTAAGATTGGGAATAACTCTGGGTTAATATTCTTAAGATCAACCACTGGGATTTTATCTGGACCAGTAACCTTCTTAGAGTCTAGACTTTTGATAAGTCTTGAGATTTCCTGGGCTGTGATAAAAAATATTAATGAGATTGTGCTTTGTGAGATGGGGGTGTATTTAGAAAGGTGATGGCCTTTGTCATCTAATGTGGAGTTAGAGACAAAGTTCATGGCAAAGAGCTTTGCCTTATTTGACAAGGATGAGATCATTTCAGGGCCATTTATGGTAGTAGGCACTGATGCTTTGCCTCTCTGAAATAATTATGATATTTGCTTTGTTGTTCTAGATGTCAGCAATATGAATACTGATTTTAAATGTTGGATCTATGGGTGGAAATTTACAGGAAGAATGTTATATAGAATGTTTGAGAAGAAAGACATATACAGAATCAATGCTAACCAAATAGAAGATTGTAATTTTTCTTATAAAAATAATTGGTAAGCAATGCAAAGAGTAACCCAGTTATTTTATGTATTACAAAGCAATGTCAACCAATTAGTGTGGTTGAAAAGGAATCTTACGTTTCCAGAGAGAATCAAACTGATTACTAGATTTTCCTATTCAATTTTTACTTAATTAATTATAATGTAAAGAAATTTCATATTTATTGGTTATTACAAATTTAGCATTATACAGTATATTGCAAGCAAAAATATTAAGATTAAAATGGCTCTTGCTAATGTAAGATGTTATTCAAATTATTATTTGCAAGTTAACCACATATTTTTGAATGGAAGTCAATAAAATATAAAAAAGGGAGTAGGTGAAAAAATTTACAAATTATAAATCCCTGAATAGATGTTTGTTATTTCTATTTAAAATATTTGCTGAAATTATTGAATCATTTCAAACCATCAAACATATTTTGATTATATTTTGTTCTCTAATGAGCTGGTCTTCTTTGTGTTGATTACTTTTTAACCTAATTCTGTTGCTGAGTAACTTTTCCTGATTTTTTTTCCCTTTATTATAAGTTTTAATAAACATTTGAGTTCTATGAAATATAAGTCTTATTTTCTCTTTGTGATGAAAACTTGTTTAGAAACTCATTATTTTTCATATCATATCATTAAAATGATATCACATGAAAAATGAGTTTTAAAGTGGTCAATTTCTAATTTAAAAGTAAGTATTAGAAATTTGGAGCATTAGAAACAACAATTTTTACCTAAAAAGATTATATACTGTGTTTTGATCTTAGGCAAACTGCCAAGTAAGAAAATTTTATATTATACTATTCAAAGCTTAAATACAAATGGGTATGCCTGTTCAAATCTCTATACCAATTCTATTTGTAAATTTATTATAGCATACTTGTAATTTTATTTTTAACAACTAAATGGAAAACATTATTCCACTTTTTAATTGCTTTATTATATTTCATTACCTATAGGAACATTCTGTTACAATTAAGAAAAATGTATAGCTAATCACTTTATTTTATATCTGTTTTATTTTAATGTTTGAATTGGATCTGATGAAATTATTGCAGAAAACATAAGCTTGGAGTGATCATAATAATGATTCTATAATCATCTTTTTAGACAAAGCTCAATAGCTTTTTCTTTAATATTTCTATTCAAAGAATGTATTTATATTTTCTGTTCTTAAAGGAAACTGCTATAAAATGCTAGTTTTTTTCTGATTCTGCATTGGGTTTTGAGGGTATTTATTTCTGTTTCCATGGCAAATCTTATTAGGTAAGTCAATGTTTTCTCAATAAAATTAATTTTAAACAATAAATACTGGCAAAATTATCTGGGTATATTTACTTGAGCAATATATTGTGTGAGTTTCTGATTATAATACTTATCCTTATTAAAAAAAAATATTGATAACTTATTTTTGGAATGTAAGTTTTTATTATTCAAACAAATTAGGTGTAACATGAATAACATAAAAAAAAAAATATAGGCTATAGAAACAAAGTTAATAGTTGCTGGTTAGTAAGACTGTAAGGAAAACACTGGAAACAAAAGGTTGAGTAAAGAAAGGTTTAATCATATAAGAAGATGGATTGAAAATACAGTAGTTCAGTGTGACAAGCATAAAGAACTGGAAAGTGCTATGCTTTTATGACCCACTTTTTGCTACTCTTCAATGAGCCGACGTTCTACTCATAGTGGATTGATGAGTCCATGTTTCAATAATAAGGGTGAGGAAGCTTAATTTGTTTTCTGCACAATACCTCCTTTTCCTTTTAAATATGTTCTTTCTTCATTTGGGGTTCAATTATAATATTTCCTGACGTGTGTTTGAGTATTTGTAATTGGAGTTGGCAAGTCAAAAGTATCATACCGCACTTTTATTTCATTGGCATACCTTGGTTTAAATGCTTTTAAGTTGCCAATTTTGATCTTGTACGATATACATCATTCTTCCAATGCAAGCACTATTAGAGCGTTACTTCCTCTGACTTCTCCCCCCCATTTGATTTAATGCCCTTTTGAATGTATCAACAAAATGTTCAGCTTGACCATTTGATCTTGAGTAGTATGGTGGCATTGTTATATGTTCAACTGCATAGTATTTGTAAAAATTTTGAAAGTCACTCGAAGTAAATTGTGTGCCATTATCAGTCACTATAGTATCTGGAATTTCAAATCTTGAAAACACTTCATGAAGAAAATTTACAGTTACAGTGGAATTAGGTCTTCTATACTTAAATATTTCAGGCCATTTTGAAAACTGTTGATGGTAATCAAGTAATATGAACTATTCAAAGGTCCTGCATAATCAATATGCAACCTAGACCAAGATTTATCAATGTTAGACGAGGGTTGATAATTTACAGGTGGTAATTTTGCCACTAGAGCACAACCACTTAAACAAATTTTAAATATCCTGGTTCATTTTAGGCCAATAAACTTCTCATGAGGGATTTTGTTCTTGACATTCCTGCATGTCCAATATGAAACTGCTTTAAAATTCTTTTTTGTAAAGAAAAAGGAATAACTACATCATCACAGATGGAAAAAGAATAATTATTCTCAGTAACTCCTGTTTTTGTTTTTTTCTTTCTTTCCATCTCGCTTTTACATCATACATCATTTTTAAAATGTAATCATCCTTCTTGGATTGTATTTTAATTTCATCCAAAGTCATAAGTAGTTTCTAAACACTTTTTATATAATTTTCAGAAATTAAAGAAGCAATCACCATCTCCTCAAAAGGTTCCTTAAATTTTGTTATTAATCTGGATAAACCATCTGTATGTCCCAGTTTCTTTGATGGTAAATCTTAAAATAATAGTTTAGTAAAATCATTGCCCAACATTGCAACCTGTCAGTAATAAGTGTCAGAATCACTTTTTAGAACCAAAAATTGTCAATAATGGGCTGCGATATGTTTGTAGAATAAATTTCCTACTATGTATCATTTTGTGAATTTTTTTCACTGCAAAAATAATAGCTAGTGCTTCTTTTTCATTTTCACTATAATATTTTTTTTTCAGTTGTTATTATGTTTTAAATGCATAGTGAACTGCTTTTATTTTACCACCCTTGAATTTATAACAAACTGCTCCAATGCCATAATCACTAGCATCTGACAGCCCTGTTGGCTGGGGCTTCAGAATATGCTGACTGAAACTCTGCAGAGGAGTAAGACACCCTCAACAAGGCTACTTGTTTGCTATGTGTGGTGACCCATAATGTCTGGGTACGATATCCTGGTGGTTAAGGCCTTCAGGAATCAAGGTTAGTTACTTCTGATTTCTAACACACCATGTAAGCCCTTACTTGAACTAGATGTGTGGTCGCAGAGGCCCGTTCTGATCAGTTGGCTTGTCATGCCAAGCCCTAGCGCCTATAGCTATATCATTTTGTGGAGTCCTTTATAACTAAATCCAATACCTCATAAAAATACCATCTCTAGCCAATTTATAGGCATTAGAAGACAATGGCTGAGGGTTAATCGGTTCAGAGATCTAGACTTAGACATGGCTGTAAACAAACCAGTTTGTACACTTATTTGGGAAGTGCAACAAATGGTTTAACAGATGCTCAGAGTATGAGTATACTGGTTTGTGTAGCCCTGACCTGTCAAGGTGATGGGTTTCCCCCCTTAACACGTTCCAATTTTGGGCTCCAAGGTGGGTGGGGAGCATAGGCAGTGAATTTTTTCTATATCAAAATAATGAACAACCAAAATGAAAAAGCAAAAGATATCTTTCAGACTCTGATTCTGAAAAAGAAATGTTTTAACTTTCCAAGATTTTTCCTGCTCGCATCTTTAGAGGAAACTCCTCTAGCAAAACTTTCCTCTTTCTTAATTGAAAAAGTGTTATCCAGTAGGATAACAAAACAATTAAGAAGTTAAGAAAGAGCAATTTGCTGGTAGAGGCGGAAAATAGTAAACACACCAAAAGTTTAATCAAGATGAAGGCCTTTCATAAGCTCAAAATAAAAACCTTCCCCATGAAAGTCAGAACACTTCCAAGGGAGTTATTAGAAGTAGAGGGTTGTCTCTGGACACACCTGAGAAAATCACATCTGCTTTAAGAAGCCAAGAAGTTGGTGATTACCATCAAATCACACTAAAAAGGAAAGGAGAAACCATCACAACACTTATATCCATACATTTGTCATATCTCAAATCCCTAGAAATATAAAAGTCAGATACAACATTAAGCCAGTGAAACAATATATTCTTGCTCCACTAAGGTATTTCAAGAGCCAAAATTTTGGGCATGATAGGGATAGCTGCAGTTGCCCAACATGTGGAAAATGTGGCCAAAGGGATTCAGACTGCATGGAAGAAGAATGCCACTATGAAGTAATATGTGCTAATTGCCAGAAAAAACTTTCAGCATATTCACAATCATGTGACTTCTGGAAAAGGAGATAGTTGAGGTGAAACATAAAAAAATGTCTCATTTGTGGAGGCAAGGTAAAATGTAGAAAACTACATGAAAGGCCCTTCCTATGAAAAAATAATGCAAGGAAGGACCACAATGAATACCAGTCAACCTGACAAATACAGAACCCTCATTGAGAAACTAGTACACTTGGAACTGACCCAATTTTCAGAACTACCTGAAGGACATATTCTGTAAGGAGATAGTGCAGACTGAACCCCAAAAGAAAGTCAATGAAAAAATTGAAATAATAAATAAAGAGAAAACAAATGCAAAATCTACTGCCCAAACACAAACCACTCCTCCAAAAAATACCAAATCTCCTACAAGCTCTATAGCTGAGAAATTCATTCAAAAAATTCAGCACCAAAAAACGCAACATAACTTGGTTCAATGATAAATGTAAAAAGGCCATCAGGTTAAGAAGAGCAGCTTTGAGAGAATTCAACAAACAACCTACAACCTATAATTAACAGCAATTTAAGCAACTTCAAGCAAAAGCATGGAAAATAATTAAGGAAACTAAAATAGAATGCTAGAAAAACCATGTCAACAGACACAATTCTGCTATAAAAACAAAATCCATCTGGAATATGATAAAGAAAACAGCAGGCAAATTCCAAACAAACACTGTAAAACACTTCTTGGTAAATTACTCTAAAATAACCAGTAGAAATGATATTGCTGACCAACTAGCTAAAACAATCTCTAAAAATTCATCTGCCAAGAATGGTAACCAACAGTTTCTAAAGCTCAAACAAAAAGTGGAAAAACAAAAAGTAAACTTTAGATCAAATAATGCCAAGAGCTATAAACTACCATTTACTCTAGTGGAACTAAATGAACCTTTAAAGAAATCCCACAATGCAGATGATATCCACTACAAATTTATAAAAAGGTTACCCAACAAATTGTTATAACTGTTTTTAAGAATGTATAATAACATATGGACAAATGGCAACTTTCCAGAAATGTGGAGCCAGTCATTCATCATCCCTATTCCAAAACTTGGAAAGGATGACACAGACCCTGAAAACTACAGACTGATAGCGTTAACCAGTTGCCTGTGTAAATCTATGGAGAGCATGGTCAACAACAGGTTAACTTGGTAGCTGGAGACTAAAGGCTTAATCAGCAACTTCCAATGTGCTTTTAGAAAAAAAAGAAGCATCATAGCCCACTTAATATGCCTAAAAACCTTTGTAAGGGAAGCTTTCAAGAAGGAACATCTGACTTGCAAGAGGTGTATGATACAACATGGAAATTTGGTATCTTGAAATACCTGCATGAATTGGATCTAAAAGAAAGCTGACTCAATTCACAGAGATTTTCCTGGAAGGCCGAAGATTTCAAGTCTGTATAGGAACTATGCTATCAGAACTGCAAGATCAAGAAGAAGGGGTTCCACAAGAAAGCATTCTTTTGGTGACCCTTTTCTGTGTCAAAATTAACTCTATAGTTAAAACCCTAAGCCCAGGACTAAGATGCTCCCTATGTGTCAATGAATTTATAATAATGTACAGATCTTGACATATGAATGCCATAGAAAGGCAATTCCAACAATGCCTTAATAAAATACACAAATGAGCCACAGAAAATGGTTTTACACTTTCCAAAACAAAAACCAAATGCCTACAATTTAAAGGAAATTTCACAATGTCCGCTGTTTAAAATTAGACAGAGCAGAAATCCCAGTAGTGGAACAGCACAAGTTTCAAGACCTCATTTTTGACAGAAATTAATATTCATTCCCCATCTAAAATATTGAAAAATAAAATGTAGCAAAGTCCTCCAATTTCTGTGTGTAGTGGCCCATGCTGAATGGGGAGCTGATCGACAAACACTAATTAAATTATACAGATCACTACTTCACTCAAAACTGTATTATGCTAGTTTCATATATGGGGCAGCCAGAAAATCATGCCTAAAAATACTCAACACACCCTATCATCAAGGCTTCAAACTAGTACTTGGGGCTTTTAGAACATGCCTAGTGGAGAGCTTATATACACAGACGCTAATGAAATACCTCCACATTTAAGGTGCACTAAACTGGCACTACAGTACTATGTAAAAATAAAATCATGCCCAACTAACCCAGCTTACAGCAGTACCTATGAGCCTAATTACCGATCTATTCCTACAAAAAGACAATACAATACAACCCTATGGACGCAGGATGAAATCTATTGTTGAAGAGTTAGGGACCTCTCTCTTAAACATACCAGAAACAAATGTAGCCAACATTTTCACCATGGACAATCAAGCAACCTGAAGCCTTGCTTGAATTAAATAAACTCTCTAAAACAAAAGATGCACACTCTCACATTCCAGGACAAGTTTCAGGGCATATTGGAAAACGACCTTAATCATACACTCATCTATACAGACAGGATGTGCAGCAGTGAGCCAAAGGGAAGCTCTATTTTTACTGTGGAGGCTTACACAATAGATCTAGCTCTTAACATCATCAGACAGACTAAATAAAAAAATTTCTTAATATCTTCTGACTCACTATCCATCCTAATGGCTTTGAAGGAAAAAATCCAACAACTCATTATTATATTATTACACAAAATGAGCACTACTTGCAAACATAAAGACATTAAACTATGTTGGATTCCTAGCCACATCAGACTGAAAGTTAACAATAAAGCAAACCTAGCAGCCAAATCACACTGACTTTAAGGAGGTCATTAACAAATACATTCAAAAGGAATAGCAATGGTGTTGGGATAATAACCCACACAATAAGCACTTCACAATTCAGTCCAAGCTAAGGGAATGGAAGTCGGCTTTCAGAAAATCTTCAAAGGAAGAAGTAGTACTGGCCTGCTTACACATTGGCCACACAAGAATAACCCACTCATACTTGCTAAACAACAAATTGTTATTTAGTTTCTGTAGTTGTGTTAACAAATAGCAGTCTTTACAACGCCGAAATCTTACATTTGCTCGCTTTCACTTCCAACTTTTCTCTCCCCTTTACCACCTTTGTATATCACCTTTTTCCTGTGGGTGGTCATTCTCATATCTTCAGGATGGCCAATCCACAAATGTTCCATATCACACATGTGCCTTTAACCTCTCGTAAATGGTGGTTTGGCAGGCCAGACACCTTGGGCACTTTGGATCAGGCAAGTGTAAATATCTATCGTTACATTATACATACAAAATAACCAAAATAGAAACAACTCAGTCACAGCCATGGCCATAAATGTATCTCGGATATGCTAATATTGTGTATTTCCTCCCACGTGTTGACTAATGAAAAAATTGTTTTGTTGATAAAGATAGTTGGTGTTCTCAAATTGGAAAAAGTCATTTTTATTTTTTCTGTCTCATCCATCGGCTTGCGTGTTGATTTCTGACTATTTCTTTGTATTGGGATTTGTGACACCGGGACCTGCGATTTGTGAATTCAGCGTTACTTTTTGCCTCTGGATCTTCAAGTTTGGACTTGTAATTTGTTTAATTCGTTGTGAAATTGGGCTGCCATATCAATTATTTAAACATTGTTTGCAAGGAAAGAAACAAAGTTTAAAACTTTTTGCTACAAACACAAGGAGGAAAAGGAAATCTTTTTTGTTTTGTTTTCTTTTTCTTTGGTGGATGATTAACATAAATGAAAATGGGATAATTGTAATAGAATGTGAGGCTTGAGCGCATTTCTCTGTGTGTATATTTCTCAGTTAGAGGACTCAAATTGGTACTTACCACTTTAAGCCAAGTATGCCGTCATATTCCTGATCAGTTGGAAATTGTGGCTGCATTTGCTTCCTTTTTTATAGAAGAGCACTCATTCTGGTGAACCAGAAGTCATCCAGGATTGGACAATAAATTGCCAAGAAGAGTCTCATGGTGTGTAGTTTGGAAGATGGAAAAAATTGTAGCTGATGGAAGGTACACAAGTCAATACTCGATCAGTATCGGCTGGGTCACCATGGAGAGGGGGTATGATGTTGAAAGCCCTGAAACCCCTAATGAACCTCAGCTAGAAACATCACTGATGACGTGTACTAAAGCATCCAATAAGTGTACTTTACAAAATAGTAAAGCAAGTATTAAGCTTCAAACTCAATAGCAATGGCTTGTAAACCTAATTTGCTAGTCATTATACAATATTAATGATTTAATGAATGTTTATCTTACTTGTAGATGAATTAGGTGTAGTGCAAAATAAATTCTTTCTTGTGTTTATTATTAAAAAATAAGTTTGCATAATCTTAAGTATGTACACTTTTGCATATGAGTACAACTTTATGGTATCAAATGCATTTTACATATTTATAGACAACTTGAATTTAATATATTCTTCACTTGTACAAGAAGATATGAATCTAAGACTGAAAAAAATGCATGTTATAAAGAACCACAACAATGAATACTAATACACTAAATAGTCCTCATTTTTACAAAGATTGTGATTTAATGAAAGTCTTTAATGAATTACTAAAGTTAAAAACTCAAAATAGTATTCATAAACAAAGAGCCTGGGCTGTAGGACTGAGCTTAATACAAAACTCCATACTGTGTAGGTACCTGTGTTCAGGAGGATAAAAAAGACAAAAACAAAAAGGTCTTCCATAGCTGAAAAGGGACATTGTCAATACTTTGTGCATATATTAGGAAACTTATCATATTGGTTGATCTACTTAAAAATTAAAGGCTAAAGAATGTAACAGCCAAAACATAGTAATAAAAACAGCCAGGATGAGAATTATAAGATATTCAGTAATATAGTTTGACTAAAGAGAGCCTTTATTGGTGTGATCAAAGGATACATCGCTCGTATTTGATAACACAGTACTTACTAGTCTATCAGATCATTCCTTTTTCATGATCCTAGCATCTTGATAAAATTATCTGTTCAGTGGATCAAATTGTTGAAAAGTTCCATTAATTTTAAAACCTTTCTACTGGGTTTAATAGAAAATGTTAAACTAAATTTTAAAAAATACCAAGTTATTAAAATTGTATTCATAAAAAAAGTATATAACAATTTCGGATTTATTTGAATAGTATTTAATATTAGTGATTATTTTCCGATAAGTTTAATTTTTTTTTTATAACTCAAGTGAAAATACTGGTTGTAGACTAATACACTTAAATTTATGTCTTAGATCATGAAGCCAGGACCATTTTAAGATGCAACCTATTGTTGTCAACAGTCAGCAAACTCTATTTTAATTTTTAATTTAACATTTAAAAGAAAGAGAAACAGTCAAATTTTGAATTAAAAGTCACTGTATCATACATATGGAATCTTATTACAGTAAATAGATCATCTCCAAAGTGTAGCCTCTGTGGAATGATGCAAAATTCATATTCATTACCACTTATAGAAATTTGAAGTCTCCAAAACCTAACCTAAAAATCTGTCTGTAGAACATTAACTATTAGTTACTGCAGAAGTGGAAATCTTTCTCATTGGCCAACCTTTCTTGACAAGCCTCTACTGAGACATAATATGCACAGCCTAGTCACAGTTCACAGGGGATTACCGAGAAATTGGGTTGATGCAATTCTTCTTGGTAATATGATTGATTATATAAAAAGAAACAATGGCTCATTTGAAATGAATTGCAAAAGCAAACTTTGGGAACAGTTTCTGTAATTCTGATCAATGATATACTGTTATTGTTACAAGTTTTGTTGGAAGTTACTTTTTCCCTCTATTCTTTTTACTTTTAAATAAAAAGAAATTTGATTAAATTTTGAGATGTCTTTTTTTAATAGGTTTAGCATATATCCCAATTTGTTGTGTTAATCCCAGTGATATAAGCTATCAGTATTTGTCTTTTTTTCATGTGTCAACTCTGAAGTTTAAGGGATGTTGGTTTCATGAAGACATTCTATTATACACGAAAAAATAAACTTATAATAAAAATTGAAAACTCTCCCAATTTAGTAAGCCTATTTGTAATCCATTCTGATATTCTGATTGTTTTAAAGTACCATCAGTATTCAAGTATAGCCACATTCTGAGGTTTTATCATTTTATCTGTTTAAAAAATAACACCAGCAACAATTAGATTTGAGAATAAAAATTTACAAAAAGGTTGTTTGTTAAAAGAAAACAATTGGTAATAATTTATACATCAGAATTGCAAATAAAACTATTAGGTTGAGTGATAAATCATTTCCGTTTTTGTTTATCAACATTATTCTTAAAAAAATAAAATACAACTACATTTTATTCAATTATATATTGACCATTATTTTCAATGACTTCTTTACACTTATTAGGCACCTTTTCAATATCTTTTTAGTAAGATTCAGCATATTTTGATGTGAAAAAACTTTTTCCACTCTTGAATCTGATTTTCATTAAAGTGTTTTGCTGTAACTGAAAAAGTTTGGTGAAATGTCAGATGAATATGGTGAGTGGGGTGAAACAAACAGAGTTACAAAATTTTTTCCCATGTTATTCTTGCTCTATGCAGTAATGCATTGTCATGGACAAGAACGTTTTTCCTAGTGATGAGTACAGAGTATTTTTCAACCAAACTTTTATGGACACATTGCAACTGTTGGACGTATAAATGTGCATTTAGTGTTTCAATGTTTTTTAAGAACTCTAAATGAATAATATCCCAATAATCCCATCATACATACAGCATTACCTTTCTTCCATGAAATTTACTTTTGGGGTCAATTTTAGAGATTTATCCTTGTCAATTAACTGCCTTTTGAATTGATCATTGTCATATGTAACTCATTTTTTATCATCTGTGATGATATATTTCATGAACATTTATTTAGGATGATATATTTATCTTTACAATTGGTGCTAAAAATGGAAATTACTTCAGATCCAACCATGGTGTTTTTTACTAAAGGCCACATCATAGTGTACTAACCTAGAATTAGATGACTATCTCAAATCTCGCCATTCCACTGGGAGTTAAGATTTTTAGTTTCAGCTTGGGTTTTTGGCAATTTGCTGCTGTTGTCAGTTTAAGGAATTCAAGGAAATTCTTACTTTTATACTTGGAATAACTTTAAAATTTATTTCAAGTATAAGATTTACTTATTTTCTTTTCTTTGAACTTGTTATATCATTTTGTTTTCATTGCAAAAACAAACATTTTGTGCAAGATTCACTAAAAAATGTAATTTAGAAAACTTGGTCTTGTTACTTAGGAGTTAATTTAACATTTTTAACTTAATTTAATATACTTCTCTAATGAAATTTTTTTCATAAAAACAAATACATTACATATTTATTTTTGTGTAACCCATATTTCTATTGCTAACAAATAAAAAAATTATATTGAATTTTTACCATGCTTCTTAAACTGAAATGTAACATTTTAATTTTACTTGATGTAAAGAAATAATTTATTAATCCTATTTTTTCTAGTCTTTCTTATTATAAATATTACAAAGTATCTCCCAAGAAAGTTAATTTTAATGTTTTGTTTAATTTTCTCCAAAGACTTTTTCTTCAATTCTTTTTTCACACTGTAGTGTAAAATATAATTAAAGATGTTATTTGTTACATAAAATTAATTAATATTTTTCTCTATATTGTTATTTATAACAACAAATATATTGATGATAAAATCTAATTTTTTTATGAGTAATTTGTTTTTCTTTCTGAAAGATATTTTTAAAAATGGGTTGAATTTTACCAATAAAAAACAAAATAGGAGCAAACATATTTTATACTACAAAATTAATGAACAATTATTTAAGAATCTTGCTATGTAAAGTTAATGTTGTAATTAAATTCAATAAATTTAATCCGATACTTTTAGATATTGTAAATGAGGCATACAAAATGTTAACCCTAACCCTGCTGTTAAACGATGCATTTTTAAGAGTCAATTTTTTCTACTTCTATAATGATAAAATGTATATTTATGCCAAAATATGTCCGCATAACAATAGTTATTTTATTTCTAAACTATAAAATAAAAAGTTATTTTTATGTTTATTTTCTTTCGTGTCATATTTTTGTTCCAGAATTAATAGTTCCAATATGGTCTTTGTTTCATTAAAACTGTTTTAATGTAGATAGTTAATTCAAAGATTAAAAGGCATATAATATCCTTGTTAATGGGGTGAGAAGTGCTGGATCTGAAGCTCTGCCATTTGTAAATAACAGTTAAGTCAAATATCTCTTGAAAATGTTGGAAACTGATTTTACACTGCATTAATATTTAAAGACAAGACCCCATCCTTCTAAATTGATAAAAAATCAACATTTTTTTTTATTTACACAAATGTTATGGCCTGAGGAAGGTCTAATGAATGTCAATCTACAAAAATTATTCCCCTCTAAAATTTTGCCTATTTATCATGAGTGAACCAATATATTTAAGTAGTGCTTTACTTTTTAATAATATCCGATGTGTTTTCTATGAAACAAGTGTGCAATATTTTATTACTGTATCTTTGATAATAAAGAAAAATGTTAGTCACCAAAAGCTGTTAGTATGACATTTACTTATGAAAATTACTTGTTTCATTTTAATTTGAATAATGCAGGAAAAACATTTCAAATTTGTGAACTATTTAAATCTTTGTAATAACTCCATATTAGCATTTGTTTTTGCATTTTTCATTCATTCATTACACTTAACATCATTGTTTCATTAATGAAACAATATATGCCATTTAAAATCAGCATTCAGACTTTTAATATATTCTCCATCACAGTAATATGCACAGAGCAGCTTTGTTTTAGTGAACAATGCCAACAACCTTAAACTTAAGAAACATGCACTGTGATTAGGAAAATATTTTTTCATTGTATCAAGATAGTTACATACAAAAGTACTTATCCATGTTATTAAAGTTTTTATGATTATTTAAATTCTGTTAATGTTAGAGATGGTACAATTATCAAGATTAGTTCAGAAGTTCATTTATATTGAATTTCTATTTACAAGATGTGAGTTGCTGGAAAGCAAGAGTATAAAAATACCTAATTGTCTTTACATTTCTAAGAAAGGCTTCAAAATAGATCATCCAGAATTTCAAAAAAAGGATTAAAAAAGAATGAAAAAAAAATATTTCAGTAAAAACTATAGATTTTGATAAACTTAAAAAAAAGAACAGTTTTCATAGTTACTGATTTTATTATGAATGACATATTTCATTTCAAATCACAGAATTTGATCATTTTGGAAAAAAGTTGTTTAAACTATTGAACTAATTTTTTTCCTTACTTTTGTTATTATTATACCTTTTTGGACAATCCATTTTACAGTCTGTTAGGTATGCAGTTTATAAAGAAACAGTCCCTATTTCTGGAAATGTTTTTCAGACAAAAATGAATGATCAGATCAGCCTATTTTCAGAACTAATGTATTTTAACCAAGGCCATACATATAAGAGGACAGGCAATCATGCAGCTGAGGTCTCTTACTGGGGGCAATGTGAATTTTCTTAGATAATCGATATAGGAGTTACAAACAGAGGGAAAAATACCCTGTGAGATTAGTTGATTTTTTTATGTGTTTTACATACAAGAACCACAATTTGCTAATTGGTAAATTTGGCAATTATTGACAAATTCTTATAAATGAAGAGATAGATAACTTTGAATAAACAAACGCAAAAGCATAATATTTCAATGAGTGATTTTTATTTCCATTTGGGATTTTTTTTAGAGAATTTGTACTTGTGTTAAAAGATCATGACTTGTATATTGTGGTAAAAAAAAAGGATCTGCACCAGTTGATGATATCAAGCACAGAAACAGTTTATTCAAATGTGATATGCATTTTAAGCACCAAAAATTTAAACTGTCCTCATTTTGATTGTTTTCAACACAACATTTTGGCTATAGTCTTCATTCCACATCATAAAATAATCCAAAAACAAAGTTCAAACTAAAATTTCAGCATCTAAATCAGTGTGGTTTTGTAGTAGATTAAAGAAAGCAAACAAATTCACTGAAATGGACGATGAAATGAGATAATACACCCTTGTGCAAATTAATTGAAATAACTGCTTTAGTTTCCTTTCTTTCACTATATAGTCAGTTTTGGACCCACTGGAATGACAGGGTGTAATCAATTTCTATTTTTTCCTCAGATTAGGTCATTTGCAGTGGTGTGCTGTAATACGAATCTATTTTCAGGATGTATGATGAAATTTGTTTGGTTTTAAAAAAATATTCTGTCATCTATGATTGCATCAGATTGTTATCACACCCAGACACTATTGTCTTGACTGTCAATTAGTTGTCCTACAGCCATTGTCTGCAATGGACGTTACTCCAAGGAAGTGTACGAAAATTGTAATGCTGCATGAACACATGGGCAAGCCTTACCAGTGAGTAAGTCTAAGTACTATAAACTAGCCTGGAAATTCTCTTGATTTAAATCCAATCAAGAATCTGTGGCCAATCTGCAAGTAATGACTTCATGGAATGGACATACAAAGTACTAACATGATGTGCACTGGGTCATGTTTCATTGGAAAAATATGAAAAAAAGTAAATAATGGAATTATTTGTTTTGTTTCAATTAATTTGCATAAGGGTGTACAATGTCCATAGATTAAATAGAAGGTTTAGCTAAAAATCCATAGGTTATCCTATAAAACGGACAGTGTTCAAAGCAATGAGTTACGATAACTGGAATGTTGTATCCAGTGGAACTTTTAAATCACCACAATTTATTTCTTTCAAAAATCTTCCATACTCATGATAATAAAATGCAGTTCGTATGATATATATACTGTTATATAAAAAAGCGACATTTTAATAACTTTGTGGATACCAGCTTCTAGGTCCGGCAGTTGATCAAATGTTTGGCATGCCAATTCACCCAACAGATATTCACATTTTGAGCAATTATGGCCTGGATCATGGCTATACTCTCTAACACCAACTTTCAACCGAAGAAGTAATTTTGTTTTTGAATATGAAATTTATGAATAATGTTTTGTATTATAATAAAATAAGTACTGCCAGAACCTTGTCTCAATTTACCAAATTCAGTTTCAAGATAGTTGATGGTAAATTGCCCAAGAATAACAAAATTGAGCCCACTGTCAAGTAAATGTCTGCAAACATCAATTAAACCATTACATGTATATTTGATAGCCTTAATAGTGTCTCTTGTGAAGGATTTTATTCTCTTTCCTTGCTTTCTTTTCATTTGTTTTACCATACTTCCAAAATTTGCAAGAAATATCAAATTTATATCATTTCGATCTGATACCACTCTTTTCAGTGGATCATTTGTCTTGGCACTTTCATAAATATCTTTTACACTCACTATTTTCCAAAACCTTGATAAAAATAAGTTTCTCTTGTATCATCATACTGTAATAATGAATGAATTTTCATTACAGTTACAGTCTTATCACAAAACACTTTCAAACAGTGAGAAACTTTCTGTCTCTCAACTGGTTTTGGAAGAACTGCTATTTTTGTTAGTTTTGATAATTTAACAAATTGATTTTTTTCATGTGCAGAAAGTTGTTTCACCTTTTTCTCATTTTACTTTCATTTCTTTACCATCAGAATAAAACAGCAATTCTGAACAAGCCTCAGTTATTGTGAATACTTTTAAATATATGTACATAATTGAGAAGCAAGTAAAAAAACTTTTTTAGCAACCCAAGGCTTATTTGCAACAGTATCAAATTTCTTGAATAAAGCTTGATTAGTGGAATTATTGTCGCAAATAACTGCAATTGCATCACCTTTTAAATGATTGACTAAATCAACAACATTTCTAATGTTCTAAAGCAAAAATTTTGAATTTAGTTTGGCAACTTGGATCATCTAAATCAGAAATCTTGGTCCACCATGTAAACATGATCATAATACCCAATACTGTTTTTGCTAATGCCTCTTCAGAATCTTAGGCAAAATCAAATAAGTTTCCTCCTTGGTACTGTAAGCTCACTTTAACATATCTACTAGGATGATACATTTTTCTGTTCATCTGTTTGCTAAACACATCACCAAAATTCATACCATCTACCTTTGAAACTTTTGATGTCATATCCACTAGTGATTTCATGCTAGGTAATTTGTAATCATCTCAAATTCTCTTATAAAGAAACCAAGATGTAGCAAAATATTTGAATGACCGGACAAGAATTTCCAACTCATAAACTTTTTTGCCAACTATTCATGGTGACATAACTTCAATATGCTGTCTCAAAACTTGTTTCTTTCGTTCAATTTTCAAGTTACCACGATAATGAATTGCTTCCTCAATTTGTTGACCATACTCATTCTGTTTCTCAATAGGGAAGAAATGTGTGTGTGTATACCTGCATGGTAACATTCAACAATCAAGTTTTCAAAAATTTTAATCAGAATACCTCCAGTGAAAAAATGAGAAGACTAGATGAATTGTTAATTGTTCAATTTTTAGCAGGTAACTGCTGGTGCAAAATCATGATGGTCAACATCAGCACACAAATTTGTTAAAAAATTCTCAGTTTTATCTTTTTCTAAGAAACATGCAACACTTCGCATAGAAGTGGAATGTTTTTTTTTGTTGTCCTTGGTTTTGGTAAAGGACTCTGTATCACACTTGATGGCAAATTATTGAATATTGATAGAGGATTTTTGGGCTGTGATTTTCCCTGAACAAACATAGTTTCATAACCAGGTGGAAAATGCCTTTCACACGCAATAAAATTTCAGTGGTTAGGAGTGTTATCTCTTGGTATTACCTTTAACCATCTCTCTCATCTTGATCTTTTGGGAGATGAAACATTTGAACCATATTTTGTTCATTATAATTGCCTCACTGGCTGTCACACAATGCCTTTTAACAAAATTATAGATTAAAGTTTGAATTAAAAGAATTTAAGTTTTGTAAATCAAAACAGTGGTTAATCAGCTTTTCAAAATTTTCAATGTTCACTACTCATGTAACTTTAGTATATATTCCAAATAATCAGGAATACTTGTGATGATTTTATATCATCTAACATTATAAGAAAAGAACAAGTTTTTTTGAATGCAGCTAAAATACAAAAAAATATTTTTGGAAAAGGTTCAAAAGTGTTTTATTAAAACAATTTTTCTTCAACAGACACGTTACTGTAAAGAAAAAGTTTATACAAAATTATTATACCAAAGTTTATCTGAATATATCAAACAGAATAGAAGGTGTGAGAAATTTAAATAGTTGTTAATATAGTTGGAACAAGATTGAGTGATTTTTAAATTACAGCAGATGGTTAGTTGAAAAAGCGTAAGTTTTTAAACTTTCAAACAATATTTCTTAAATATATATTGCTGTTATTATGAAGAAAAACGTTTGTAAAAAAATTATTTGCTATATTTTAATAAATTTTAATCCAACAAAAATTGCAAATTTATAATGGATAACAGCAGTTTAGCACATGAAAACACTGAGTAATACAGTAAGTAGTTCAATAAAATTAGTAATGGCGAAAAAAATAGATCTCAATAAAATTCAATTTTGACTTTTTACACTACAGTATACGAACAAACTTATGATAATCCTAATGTAATTTATGATAAAATGCAGGACCTCAACTGAAATAAATTTGATGGGTGAGAATTTCCTTTCAAAATGAATTTGCTATATGTCAGATCAATGAAAGTCAAGAGTTACCAGCTAAAAAGTTATCTGATGATTGAGAAAAATTACCCCCTGTGGCTGCTACAAAAAGTGTGATTTCCTGGCCTGTTATAGGTATGACCTTGATTGTAACACAACTGATTCAATATTTTTATATGCTAGATTAGTTATCTAAAGAAGGCATTAGAATAGATTAGGAAATACATAGCAACAAGAAAAAACAAATAATCTGACCAGTTCTTGGAATCAAAATGTATTCTTTATTAACAAGAATGGGTTGTTAATAAGCATAGGATAATTCAACCAGATATAAACAGAAACTGCTGTTTTTTTTGGGGGGGAGGTTTCTACTATGTGCCATCTCCCTTCAGGGTGTGGGTGATCATGCCTCTGCACAACATCCTTTGTAACCCTTGGTATGGTTTGTCTTTTTATATGTCTTCTAATCCCTGTTCTGCCAACCATTTACACAAGCTCGTTAGGGAGGTTATTTACGGCTTTCTCTCCAAGCCCTCTTCCTCATTATGTGCCCTAGAAATTTCATCTATCTCTTTCTGATTCTAAGTAAGATTCTGCCTCTCCATTAACTTGTGGGGAATGTGGACTAGTTTTATGTGGCAAAATCCATTCAAAATTTTTCTACTCATCTTTCTTCTTTCATGAAAAAGTGCTATATATTTTCTCTGCTTCACTCCCATAACATATAATAAAGTGTTTTTAACTGTCTTTCACTTGAGTCCTTTTAGCTCTGTGAAATCAGAACTCTCGGGCGTCTGTACTAAAAACATTTTTCTTTTGAACTAACGTTTTTTAATAATATTTCTGTTACTTTTGACACCATGTTTCATCTGTGGGCTAAGACGAAGATTTTTGATAGCAGTAGCACACCAAATCTGTTACCTTAAGCAGGGAGCATCTCACAAAATAACAAGACAGGAAGACGTCTTATTTACTCAACAACATTTTAATAACTGATTTTAATAAAGAACTGCAAGTTCAAAAGAACCTCAGATTATACATGCAATGGGAAAATAACTCTTGCTTCCTAACATTATTGTTACTCTCTAAATCGTGTGAACTTTCTCTATATCAAATATATGTTCATTTCTACAAACATTTCAAATAAGACTGTTTATAAAAAGGAAATCAATTTACACAGACCTTTAAGTAAATGAAAAAATTGTTGTTTAAAAAAATATAAATTGCAGTTTTAATTTTACTACAGTCATCAGTTATAACTATCAATACAATGGCTATAGCATCTCTGGAAACTTTAACATTTATAGGATCAAGATCCTATATCATTCGTAAAAACAGGCTCCAAATTTAATAATACAACAACGCATTCTGATTGGCTGAAAAATATCAATTATGTGTTATCAACTATGTCTAAATGTACTGACCCTATTTTTGACCTGAGCAAAAATACATTTGTGCCAAAAATTTCGGAGCCTACCATGTGACACATATTGTGTATATTAATGACACAAAATTAAAAAATGGAAAATGAGGTGGGAAAATCCAACCTGGAGCTATACTGCATGTGTCACTATTCTTCATTTCAGACTATATGTTAAAATTCTTTTAACACTAAAAGTTTGCGTAACTCTTTCAACACAAGCTAACTAAAAGTCAACAAATATCAAAGAAAGACAACCCAGTTAAAACACAAAGTAAGTCCACTTCATTCACACACAATTGTAGTAAACCTCGAGCTGTTTAAATTCAACATAGACCAAATTATACTGTATTATTCTATCCCATGCTCTCACACGTTATTCCACGACTCAAGATCTATATAATCAGACATTACTAAAACTCAAATCAAATCCAAACCTACAAAGACATTTGAATATTTTAAACAACTTTTTCAACAAATGTTTGCACCTTTTGTTATATAAAAATTTCTATTTATTGTTATGCACTCTTGTCTTGGATATTATTCTTCTCTTGTTGCTCATTATGTTACATTTGCGATAATATAAATGTATAGTGGATTACTGACGTCTACAGATAAGCATGCAAGATCTTCAGCCTACATATTTTGGATAATCTAAATAAGTTAGTCCTGTTTAAAATTAAATCTAAATTGGTTTGTTCACATCTTATAAAGAAACGTTTTTTATATTAAAAAAAAAAGAAATGTGCATTTAAATCTTTGAGAGTAGCCTCCTCTAACAACATTATGTGTAACTTTGCATGCATGTTTGTGTTGTGCATGTGACATTTAACAGCACACAGTGAGTTTGAAATACATTCTCCTCCCACACAATCTGAACACCTCCTACCCTGGATTGAACACTAAAATCATAAAAGTTAGAAAAAAAAAATTTAATGTCCATCAAACTGTCACTTTGCTTACATACTTACATGTATGTATGACTGTAAAATAAAATAAAAAATAAATAAAAATAATTAGCTTTTTTTTCACCAAAATAAAAAAGAAAAACAATGAAAAATCACTACTTCCTGTTTTTAAGAATTTTCCCCAAATCAAAGCAATTTCTGATTTAAATGAAATGTTTATTACTTATTCATTAACAAACTAATTGTATACAGAATAGGTTATTTTATTAGAAAACTCATATAGAAATATTTTTCAGGAGTCAGTTTCAACAATTTGTTTACACAGTTCATAAAAAATCCCTGAAAATGTTAATGTTATTTCATTAATTTCAGTAACAATATGCAGTATCAAGTACAGTGGAACCTTGGTTCACAAATTTAATTCATTGCTGAAGGCCGTTTGTAACCCAAAATGTTTGTAAACTGAAACTATTTTACTAATAGGAATCAATGTAGAGAAAAAAGTTGCAGTACAATAAAATTGGAAAGAGAAAAGCATGGCACAACACACAAATGTATACAACACAGTGGTCAACTCAGAAATTATTCTGTTTGATTTAACTCGATTTGACAATGTTCAAGAATCAAAATTTTGTACAATAACCGAGGCATTTTCATTGCAAATTTTTGTTCAAAAACCAATTTGTTCAACATATGAGGCATTCAAGAACTGAGGTTGCTCTGTATATGGACACATACTGAAAATACATCCCGAACCTTACCAGTAATAATTCAATAAAACTCAAAAAATATTTCTTGGGAGTTGGTGCTTTCATAATTTAATAAAACACAGTATTTTCTTTCAGTTTTGACAGAAAAAAAAACTACACTGAATATTGAAAAAATATTACTTTTAATTTTTCAGTGTGATTTTGAAATTCATCCTGTGGCTGTCTGTAACAAGTGTTTTTTTATTTTTGTTAAACAAAGAGGTGTTGGAAGAATAAAAAAATGTAAAGTTTAATGTTATTTTTGAGTGTGAACATTTTTTTAAAAGAATTTTACTTATGTTTTTAAATTTGAAAAAAATATGATTCTGTAACTATAAAGTGTAAATCAATTAACATAACATTATCAATTCAACAAGTCTTTATCACCCCCGCTTTTTTTGTAGCACTTTTTTTAGTTTCATAAATTTTAAAATCAGAATAATGGAAAAAGACCTCATTGGGTACAAACAGGTAAGAAAATTAAAATGAAAGCAATGAATCAGCTTATTTAACTAGTGCATGGAAAAACATTTTTTATATTCTTAAACTATTGGTTTATGGTTAAAGATAATTTACTCTTAAGCATAAACAATATCATTTTCTGGATTGTAGCCCTTTTTGATCCTTCATACTTTAAAAAATATGCACATTTTGGGGTGACAGATGACTACACACATTTGGGGGTGCTGTTAGAAGACTAGTGTTGTTGTCCTATGACCTTACAGGATTCAAATCATATATTGTTATCAAAACTTCAAAAGTTGAACAAAACATAGGCTCTAAATTAAATTACACAACTAAGTAATTTGATTGGTTCAAAAATATCACGTGGCATGTCGTCTACTACTTCCGCATGTCTGACCTTAATTTGACCTGATCAAAAGTACATTTGCGCCAAAATTTTAAAATATTTTCTGGAGCCTATCTTGTGACATATTGCTTATATAAACAATAAACAATTAAGAAACAATTTCCCTGACTCGGGATTTATTTTATGCAATAAATTCGGAGTCGGGGGGGGGGATCAGCTGGAAAAGCTACACGCTATGTGATGACACTCATCATAAAATAACATTCAACTGAAGTTCAGACTATAAGTTAGAAATCCTTTTTTAACATAACCACAGTCTATTTCAAAGTTAGGATGCTTGTCTCCGTTGGTAGTTGCATAATTAAAAGAAAGAAAAAAACTTGTAATTCCAACGAATGATTTATTTTTTTATGGAAATATTTCGGCTAGCAGTTGCCAGTCTTGGTCACTCCTTAATCTGAGTAAAACAGTACAAAGAAGTTCGAAACACTTAATAATTTAAATCAAGGAAAACAAACCAAGTTGATGATATTTACAACATAATAGCAAGTCGAGGGATAAAAAAAAAAATTTTTTTTCTCCATATCATATTTTTCTTTGGAGCAAAGATGACCAGACAGGATGGAGTTGTGCTGTATTGCAGTCATTTTTTGTAGTTGCTATTACCATTTGTTCAGCTACTCTTCTTTGATTTAAAATGCTTTTGGTTCGTCAATTTTATTTCCGGATGGTCGAAGTCAATTCTGTGACCTTCTGTAATGGCATGTAATGCAATCGCTGAAGATTTTTCCAATTTTTGTTTTTCGTTATCATTTAAAATTACTTTATCATAAAGTCTTCAATGTTCATCCAGTCATTCTTTCAATGATCTTGAAGTCATGCCCACATAACTTGTTGAGCAGTTCATGCAATTAATTTTGTAGATCAGATTGCCATTACTTGTAACTGCTCTTTCATCTTTTAATCTGATGAGCGTCCTTCCTATTGTGTTGAAAGGGGAGAATACAACTCGTATATCTATCTGTTTTAAAATTCGTTTAATAGCTTCTGATGTGTTTTCTTCATATAATATGTTCACCGTTAAAACTTTTTCAGAACTAGAGTCTATATTTTCTTCAATGGCATTGTTGTTTATTCTGTCTAGTTGGTACAGTAATTGTTTAGGATATCCATTCTTTTGCGGGGTATCTATTACATTCTGATGCTCAAGTTTTTATCCAATGGATCTGAACAAATTTTCTCTGCTCTTTTGAAGAATCCTATTGTAATTCCTTTTTTTGTACTAAGGCTGTGACACGAACTGAAATCCAAGTATCGATCTGTAGATGTGGGTTTTCTATAAACAGTCGTTTTTAATTCTCCCCATTCATTTCTTGTAACCAAGCAATCTAAAAACGGCAGACTCGTATCTTTTTCTAATTCCATTGGGAATTTGATATGTTCGTTTTCATTATTGAGGAATTGTAAGAAAGAATCCACATATTGATGTTTCATTAAGACAAAAGTGTCATCAACATACCTCCACTATATTTTGATGGGGTTATCATAATTAAGCAAAGCTGTAGATTCAAAATCTTCCATAAAAAGATTTGCTAGGATAGGAGAAATTGGCGAACCCATGGAAAGTCCCATTGTCTGTCTCTTCAAAACTTCATTGAAAGTAAAATAGGTGTTATCAAGACAGAGGTCTATCAACTTAACTATGTCAGTTGCAGTAAAGCTGGTTCGTTCAGATAGTTGCATCATTACATAGTTTGTTAAGCACAATTCTAAGTGCTTCTTCTCTAGGAACGTTTTTGAAAAGAGAGCTGACATCAAAACTTATCATACTTTCATCTTCTTCAATTTTCATCTTTCAGCTTCTCAACAAAATCCTGAGCTTTTGATATATGATGAATTGTCTAGCCATATAGCGGTTTAAGTAAGTTCGATAGAAATTTGGCCAAATTATAAGTCGGTGAATCTATGAAATATACGATTGGACAGATTGGGAAACCATCTTTATTTTGATTTTTCTACACAGTCTTGGGCACTCAGGGTTTTTCAGTTTTATAATGAACCATGTTGATTCGCCCAGTTTATTTTCTCTTTTCAGCTTCGTTAACTCAGTGCAACAGTCCTTTTCCATCACATGTTGACGATCTCTTGTTAATTTTCTTTAAGATGCCTTTCCATTTTAAGGATCTAATCCTGTTTGTTCATCACAACTGTCGTATTACCTTTATCTGCTTTTGAGATTGTAATGGATTCATCTGAACGAAGATCTTTAATTGCCTTTTGCTGCTCTCTGGTTATATTTAGCTTAAATGGTTTTCTCTTTTGTGGTACCTTCACAATTTGAAATCTTGCATTTTCAGCCTTTTCCGAATCTTTGTACTGTTTTACTCAAATTAAGGAGTGACCAAGACTGGCAACTGCTAGCCGAAATATTTCCATAAAAAATAAATCATTCGTTGGAATTACAAGATTTTTCTTTTAATTACACAGTCTATTTCCTTCATTCAATGCAAGCTAAACTCACGTCGACAAACAATGAAGCAAGAGACGCTCAAACATTTAAAAAAAAATATTTTCATCTTACTTAAATTACTAACCTTGTGCCATCTATGAACATTACTACTGTTTTTGTACAATACCAAACCACTTCTTATTAATGTTTATATAAATTATTATTGATTGATTGTTCTTAAAATGTGATTTATCGTGTTTTATTTACTCATTCATACATAGTGGGCTAATCCTAACAAGGCCCAAATCGAACCCACAAATAACCCACTAGTACCTTTAAAGCTGATGGTGATATATAAATGCAGCGAATTATTGTCTGTTTTTGAACAAAGTGTTTTTTGACTGGCATAAGTTGCAACCAAGAAGCTTCACGCAAGATAATGCTCTTTCAGAAGTTGCCGAGGTTTCAAAGGCACTAATTAAATGACACCGAGCATTTTCAAACAGAATTAGAAATTTGTGGTCTATCATTTATGAAAATGAAAGACCATATTCAAGCAAAGATCTTTGAGATACAATAAAAGCTGTTGAAATAAAAGCTGAAAAAGTAGAAAAGTTAACAAAATCAATGGCTGAAAGTTATAGAAAGTTGTGGAGCATTAAATTAATATAAAAATGGAGGTTAATATTGTAAAGTAAAAAAATAAATTTACTCAAGAATATTGTTTTTATCAAATTTATTTCTACAGCTTATCTTTTGCTTTGCATTTAAATAAAAAATTATGCTACAGTACACACACTACACATAAAACCCAATATCAATATTTAAAAAAAAAAAAACATCGAAAAGCTCTGGTGAAACTCATAGGATATATTGCTCATATAAAAAATCTATCTTTAAAATTTTTACCACCATTGGCTGAGTAATAAACATTTATTGTGAAAACTAAACATTAGGTTAAAGTTTAGTTGCATAAAAAATCTGGCATAGTATATTTCTCAGCGAAGCAGTTATCCATCTCCTACCCCTACCTGCTCGTTAAATAGTAAGATTGGAAAAATGATTGTTATTCTCAAAATAAATTGTTTATGCAATATTCACTGGCAAAAAATTAATAAAAAAAGAATTATTCTTACAGTCCAGAAAATATGCCTCAGCTTTAAAATAACCCACAAAAGCCGTAAAAAACAATAAAAAGCAATAGAAGTAATAAATCCATAATCACTTGCTTCCCGAAGAGACATAATGGTAGACTGCATACAGTAAATGAAATAAAATCCAAATTTCTTCAAGCAACCAGTAGTACTTGAAACATTTGCTAAATAAAAGTATGCAATGCAGTATAAATTAATAAAGATAAAATTTATGTTTATCTTATGAATAAATAATCAAGATTTGGAACTAATCATTAAAATTTTATAATTCCCTAATCTTGTATTTAATTGCTTGATAGAAATGTTTGAAAACTTTTTCATTTTTTTATTTTCTTTACTTTCTTAGATTTATATATAGAGATATTCATTTAAAGTATCACTAAGAAAACAAGATGATCAAATCTATAAACTGTTTATCCACTTCCTACTACATTTATTTTCATTAGTGCCTTTGAAACCTCGGCAACTTCTGAAAGAGCATTATCTTGCGTGAAGCTTCTTGGTTGCAAATTTTGCCAGTCAAAAAACACTTTGTTCAAAAACAGACAATAATTCGCTGCATTTATATATCATCATCAGCTTTAAAGGTACTAGTGGGTTATTTGTGGGTTCGATTTGGGCCTTGTTAGGATTAGCCCACTATGTATGAATGAGTAAATAAAACACGATAAATCACATTTTAAGAACAATCAATCAATAATAATTTATATAAACATTAATAAGTGGTTTGGTATTGTACAAAAACAGTAGTAATGTTCATAGATGGTACAAGATTGTTTTATGAAATAAAATAAGACCTATCTCGGCTGATTTGCAGACAAATAAACTAACATACTCAAGAGCGAGAGTCGGATGTGAACGGGACAAGGCCCCGTCACAAAATGACCATTATCGTTGTTTACGCATAGGCCCGACGCACGAGTTCCGGTCGAAAAATAAAATAATATTTCAAAGTGCTTCTATTTTTCGACCAATAAAAATGCTTCCCTCCTAATTATACTCACGTCGTTTTTCGCGCCCGTTAAGCCATAAAAAACGCCATAAAATGGTCACACAGGGAAGTACAAGGCAGTCAACGGGAGGCCGGGGAAGAGATCTGTCACGGCCAGTCAGCAGCAGTCGGAACGCCACGCCAACCAGTGAGAACTACAATGAGAGATCAACCCGGATCGGCAGCTTATGAACTATACCACAAGGTAGTGTCCCAAAACCACACGTTCCTATTGAAATAAATCATGTAAATCTATTTCTGCTGTTGTCGTATTTCTGTCTTGCAACTATACGCTTGTCTATAACAGTTGGTAATTTAAGTAAGATTAAATAAAATATTTTTTTATTACATTTCCATGAATACAAGAGTTTTGAAAAATTCTTAAGTGTTTTTGAGAGATGCTAGTTTCATTGGGTAATATGTCCTGTGAATAAGGAAAAGGAGGTTGAATGTATGAGAAGTAAAAGGGGTGAAAAGGACGAGAGAGAGTTATGAGAAGTGGTAGTGGCTGTTGAAGCCGAGATGCCTTTGATGTATTCACTCACAGTTGTAAGTGTTCGTCTCTCTGTGTCTCCTGTTGGAATCTCTTCTCTATTAACCTCACCACAAGGCAAGATGTGGCACAAGGCCAGTTTTTAATGTAAGGTGTCCGAGCCTGAAGGCTCAGGCGAAAATTGCCCGTAGACCCCGTATACACGGGGTCGGGTTTATCTACCTCCCCAAACGAGACTCTGCCCTTCAGCATAGCCTCGTCTGGGTTCCTCTCCGCCCAGAGGCAGAGAGTTTGCTCTTCTTTTTTTATTTTAGACAGGTCTATTTATATTGTCTATTTATATTGTTAGCGAAGTTGAAAGAGGCTTCCATTAAGTTGTTTCAGGCGCACTCATTTCTTTTTTGTCAACAGAATTATTTAGGATTGTATTTAATTAATTTCAGTCGAAAGTTATGCGCGAAGCCTATTTCACAAAACCCCAAATATGTCATTATGTTTTAAGCTATGAAAGAGGTAACTTCCTGTTTCTGTTCTTAGTGTCACTACAGTACCTATTAGTCTACAATACTAGCCCAAAAGTAAAACATTACTCCACCTCTCCCTGTTATCTTCAAAGTGTTTTTTGACCAACATGTAACTTAAACTATCAGTTCAATCAACATTTATCACTAAAAATTACTGTAGAGAAATCAATTTTTATGATGCTTTCATATTTTCAACTAACGTTCTTAATATTCTGCATCTTTTCTGTTTACATTTGTAACACCAACCACTTCAAATATTTTCTTGTTTAGCAATCCACTTTTCCAAGCTCATTACCCTTTTAATTTTTATAAAATCTTTTTGCGAGATTCCTAAAGCTAGTTTTTTTTTTCATTCTTGCAAATTGTTTTTTCATTGTTCTTTGATCCCTGTTCAACATTTTTGCAATTTCAAACTTTGTGTTCCTATCACTCAATAATTTTACCATATCTTGTTTCTCTTTTGAAATTTCTTTTTTTTTATGAGCCACGGCAATTTTGTGGGAAATTTGTTCCAGCCTTCCCACGTGAACGGGTTAAGGTTATATAAAATGTGACAGAATTAATAATAGCAACAAGGGCTTGAAAGATTAAAGCGGACAATTCTCTCTTTTAGACGGAAGAATAAAGGCTCAAACTCCTGCTCGGGGTGTAACAATAAAAGAAAATGTTTATTTACATACACAAAAAAGAATAAGGGATATACACAAATATGAGAGAAATAAAGGAAGAAAATTCCTTTAACTTAAAGGAAGAAAAATGTTCATATAAAGGCTTGCTCTCGAAATATTTCTCTGAACGCCTAAAAGTTCTTTAAGCGAGTAGATTGTTCTTAAGGGGTTAAAACTTACATAGATTTCTTCTGAGCTTTTGTTGAGGAGGAAACTGTCGGAAGATCCGAATTTTGTAGTTGAGTGAGTTCGTAGACCGACGACAGGAATTTTCTTGATGCAAGGAAGCAGATCTCAATTAGTTTTTAGTAGAGGATCGATGTTCTGTCTTTACAGCCCAGCTGGAAGATCTCTTTCTTGAAACTGGTTCCGAAGATGATTGTGTTCTATCGCCGACCCGATATTATCATAGACTGTGTCAAGTACTCACTGCCAAAGAGACTCATATTCTCTGTATTTATGGGGATTAGAAGGCTCAGAAATATCGGAAACTTTTCCCTCCGAAATACAATTTCCTGGCCCTCTCATTCGTCAGAAAATATATTCTTATCTCTGATAAGAATCAATGGTTTGGGAGCTGATTTTTGGAAGCAAGAGTCTGACAAGTTGTGAGCGTTACCCCCAGACTTTATGGTACTATGGTCATGGCAAGGATGGTCAAATTCCTTTTGATATTTTCTAGCTCTTTCGTTCGTCAGAAAATACATTCTTATCTCTGATAAGGATCAAGGCTTTGGGAGCCGGATTTGAAAGCAGGGGAAAAAGTTGAGGCAAGGATTAGAAAAAAAGGATAGAACGTGAACTTGTAAAACATTGTAGTAGTGGTTCTCAAATTCTAATATTTTTTATTAAATTAGAAAATAAATGTTAATGTTTGTAAAACGAGCAGAAACTGAACTCAACATGGTATCATGAAAATTTTACCAATATTGGTTGCTTATCAATTTAATTGTAAAAACATTGAGTATTAAATTCTGACATAGTGTATGTTGAAAATCAAAAAAGATGAAGAATAAATACCAAAAATAGCATAATAAACAGTAAATTTAAAGAGAATACACTACAGGATTACCGAAAACATGCATGTCGAGAAATAATTATCAGTCAGACTGTATGTTGTGTCAAAGTAGGGATTAGTAGTGGAGTATGTTCATTTTCTTAGGTGAGAGAAGAAGAATATTCGCTTTTTTCTTTTTCTAGCATAAATAAATAAGATTATGTTCGCCTAAAAAAAAATACAGCAGCTTTTTGCAAATAATAACATTGCGATGTAATTCTTTTGGCAAGCATTGAGTACGGGGTGTGACGCTTCAAACTGGCTGAAAGGGAGTAGCGTAACACTTATCACGTCTGATTTTTTTTGAGTAGCCTTTTTAGGTGATCATTATTTGACTAGGTCTTTGACATAAGCAAATTTCTGGTTCAGATTGGCAATGCGCATAGATTCAATAAAATGCATACAACAGTAGCACCGAAATTTGAAATCATTTTTTTTTTTCAATTAATTTTTATAGGAAAATGAGATTCATTAATTACACTCTTACTTACTGTCTTCTCAGTTTGACCGTGGCATATTTTTCTAAAAAAAACAAAAAACACCCTTACTTTGTTTTGCGTTCATACAAAAATCTGTAGCGAAATCAATTATTTATTATTTCATTAAGAAAAAAATAATTTCAAATTGTTTCATTATCTTCTCGGTGCACCCTATGCTAGTTCTCACTGTTGTTCGCTAAAAAAAAAAATCAAACTATCGGGGCATATCATAACTTGATTTTTTTTTACATTTATTTCATGAATTTGTCGTAAATGTTAATGTAATGATTGTAATGATGTAATCATTTGAATATCAAACATGTGTATTGTGTAAAAAACCATAAAGATATCGAAAAACTACAAAAAGAGGACCAACATAAAACAGCAGGCTAAACTTCAGAACAATGCCGTCAAAAATAAAATCTAAAATTGAAAGTTTTTTTTTTTACTTTTCGGCCATAGAAAAACTGATCCTGAGGTGAAAAAAAATGACTAATGAAATATCCTGAAAAACGTAGTGAAAACCAGTTGAATGTTTTTACTTTTTATTTTTAATATTTTGTTGTCAACGTTTCTTTCAATAAAAACATCAGAACAACTGAAAAAACAAAACAAAGGAATGATCGTTACAATAAGCAACATTGTTGTGGTTAAATTTTAAAATTCTTAAAACATAGATAATAAAATTATAAATAAATATCAGCGAATAAAATAAATCTGTTAGAAAATCAATGAAACTTAAGAAAATGTTAAAAAAAAAATAAATAAGTAAATGAAAGTTACGGTAAGAAAAATTGCGTAAAAATAAAATAGTGAATAATTCAAATTACTTATGATATTATTTAATTTCAGTGTTAAGGAAAGAACAGGCGGTATAAAAGAGAATATTCAACTAATCATTGCTTTCAAAAACTTTTGTGTCTGTATCCACAAAAAACAGGCAAATTTAAATACGATACTTTGCAATGGTCAGTCAACTCAAAAATATCTTCTTGTCGACACAAGTGACTCCCTTTCCTACAAGAGAACTTATTACAACTGAAGCTACATTCCAGCTTCTCAAAGTCAATACTCTTCTAGTACTTACATTTTTTTCCTGTAAACTCTGAGAAATGACATATGTATGAACTTTCTCTATATCAGACATTCTCTAGGCCCATAGATTAAAGAAAATGTTTGGTTTGATATTCAGGTTGAAAGACACCTAAAAGTGGCTGGAGGGCACAAAAGCTGAAATTTTGTATCTCCTCTAAACCAATTATTATACATTTAACTATGTCAAATAACTTCTCAGCTTTAAGACATTTAGTTGGCATAACATGCACAACATCTTTATATTGTGAGTATACACTGCTAATCATGAAAGCAAAAGCACTTGTTGCAGCTTCACTGCTGTTGTCAGATAAGCCAACAATATTACCACCCTTATAATCTAAATAAGGTTTTAGATGAATTTCATCAACAAGTAAAGATACTGTGATGTCCTTCTGCACTAGTAGCTTAAATTTATTTTTAATATACATCAGAAAATTGTTATGTTGCTCAATCAAAGGATTCCTATATGTTGATAACGTTAGTCTTTTAATGGTTGAATAGCTAGGTAAAATTATATTTTTGCTGTCTCTTAACAATCTGTACCCTTTAGGGGAGCAGTTATATAACAATGAAGAAAATATCATCATTTCTGTTGAATAATCAAGCTTATTTTGTGTCATTAAATTTAGCTGCTCATATATAAATTTGATTGCATTAAAATGTTTGTTTGATTCTTTTTTCACCAATAGTAGAAATGACATTACCAATTTTAATATAAAAATCATATTTTGAGGTTCAATTTGCTGTTGTTCTGTGTCCATTTTCTTCATGTTTTCTATCAGAATTTCAAGAGTATTTTGATCAGTTACATGTTTAGGAATCTTATGGTCCCTATTCAATGCATTTCCACATCTCTACAAAATCAAAACATGTACTGCAAAATCAGATTCAATTACAAGAGACAGATTGATTTTTGGATATGGGGATTTGATGATGCTGAATATAATAAGTGTCTCTTGCTGCCTAACAAAACTCCAGTAATTTCTCTCAAGGAAATTTAATTTCCCTTCTAGATCATTAATATTATGGAATTTCTTCTGCTAAGTCACCATTAATACTTTGATTTAAAGCACTTTTAAGAGCAGAATTCTCTAGTCAGATTCTCCTGGAATCTGGTGACTAGAAGTATTCAATGAAAATAAATATGAGGGACAGTTTGGGAAAATTCTAGGAATAGTACCATCACGAAGATATATTTTTTTTAGTTTTCAATTGTGACATCTGTTTTTTCATCAAAAGCTGACGATTCTCTCCTTATGTCCTCCGGTCAAAAATGTAATTCACATACCTAAAAAGATTTTAAAAACCAAACCTATTTTAAATTCTTGTGAAAATCTAAGAAAATCAATCAGCAAAAATCTACAATAATATGAAGCATTAACAATTTTAGGAAAAGTGGAGAGAATTCAAGAAAAGATTATTAGTGACAAAGCTATGTACAAATAAAAGAATTTTTAATGTTTATTCATTTTTAAAAAATTTAAAATGATAAATAAAAAACATTCTTATGAATAAAACAATTCTAAAAAATTGTTTAATTATTAGAATTATTTTTATGCCTATAAAAAAATTCCTTTATAAATTTATATAAAAAATTTCTTTAAAGTTTGTTTATAAAAATTAGATTTCAGCTTTTAAAAACTTTCGCAACTTTCTTTTTAATGTGTTTTGTGAATTATAAAGATATGAAATTATTTTAATCCTCAAAGTTTCAATTGAGTTTAATAACTTTTTAAAACAAAACTTTGAAAAAAAAAATTCTCTAAAAATTATACAAAATACATTTTTAAAAATTATAACTCAAGAACATATCATCTTAGAAAAACCATTTTAGCATTCAACTGTAATTGCTTATGCCTACCATACCATTGCTGCCTCTTTCAGATACTCTTCACTTTTATTTACATTATTCGGAGTTTCGGCCGTTGTACGCTCCAGCCTTCTTCAGGTAGTTGGAATGTGGAACTGAACCCATATTTTGCTTACTGGGGTAGTCTGTTCTAGTTCCACGTACCATGTTTAATGGATGTCAGTTATCAGTTATCTCCTGTTAATTTCCCTCTGAAAGTTCTCCACTGCCTTAACCGGGTATTGAATTCACAGTCCTTGGGTCCTGTCAGTGGATCTAACTAACGCCTTTATCCACTGTGCCATGTGTCCTTGAGTTCACTTCGACATTCCAACCACCTGAAGAAGGCCGGAGCGTACAACGGCCAAAACGTTGTAATAAATATGGTGACAAAGATGAGGACAATAGTCCAAATAATGTACATAATACCTCCTCTCAGAAATATAGACAGATACTCTTCACTTTTGTTTAGGAGGATATAAAAATTGTTTCAAAAAATCAAAAGTAGAGGATCCAAGTTTGAAATGAATTTATAATTTCTTCTGCATAAGAACTTGTCACTTTCCTGAAATTGTGTCTAAAATTAAACATAAAAAATAATGATGAAGAGAATTGATTCTTTTTTTAATTAGAACAGGAAAAAGAACAGATATAAACATAGTTAAAATAGACTCTTTTTTAGAACTTATATAAGAAATAAAGAAATTAATAGACATTTATGTACACTGTAGAAATCCCAATATTGCATCTTATTTTTCAAGCATATACAAGATGAAAAAAAACTGAAAGAATGCATTAGTGTATTCGAAATCCAATACAACACAGACTCAAAAGATCCTGTAAAGATTTCATTATAACTAAAACTAGTAAGCAAAAACCTAAAACTGTAAAAATAACTCTTTTGTTTTGAGGCTGCAAAATATGGTAAGTCTAGAACTGGGTGTCCTGGATTTCTAACTGACAAATCTTGCAGCTCTATTTGCTTGTTATGCTATTAAATATATTTAATTATGTTAAATGATAAAGTAAACTGTAAAACATGATCACCGTAGTCTGAATGTAGAAATCCAACGTAGTAAGTAATTTGTTCAATGAAACAGCACCAATGTCTAGTAGCAGCTATTCAGAAATTCTTAAGGTCTTCCATATCAGAGGTTGGCAGTGAATATTCGAAGAGAAAGCGTAGTTCTTTAGGTCTTTCATTCGACAGGTTAGCAGTAGATATTCCAAGAAAACAAAATGGCCACCTTTATACACGTCGGATTGAATATTCCAAGTCTTCTGATTGGTTAACCTTCTCTTGGTAAACTATAAAATGAGTCAGCTCATTTTGGTTGGCTCACTAGTTAATACAGTATCCAAAAAACTGTAACATAAACAATAATTAATTTTTAAATAAATTTAAAAGAACTGCAATGATGAAAATTGTCATCCTCAATTAATAAGTTCAAGAGTTTAATCAAAACTTAACTATTTAATGTTAATATATACACTTACAGATACATTTAAAAACAGACAGGATAAGCAATGTGTGTAAGTATTATAATTCCTATTTTTCTGAATGATCTATGTCAAGTATGCAACATTGGTCTTAATATTTCAGTAAATGTTATTTGAATTTTTACTATATAAGCTATTTCTGTAATTCATGTAAATTATGAATTAATAATCTTTTCAGAAATATCTGAAACTTTATTTTTGCTTGGTACATAAATTTTTATGCAGTATATTATCTAAAATATGTTGATTTATTTATAGCAATGAAAATCTTTGTTTAATTTACTGAAAAATAATGCTGATTTTGATTTATTTAAACTGTATTAACTTTTGTTTGGCGTTACTTTTTTCAATGAACAACCAAGAAAATAGTCTAAATTTAACAAAGTTTTGTAGGTTTCTTGCTTCCAAATGACAATTTATTAACAGTATCTTACTTTTCAGACAATATATATTTGCAATTATTTTACAAATTATATAATCAGCCATGGGTTCTCATGTATACTTATGTTAAATCTGTTCAACTTAAACCAGTCTACCAACTGGAAACTTAGAGTAATCGTTTTCATTATGATGAAAAGGATCACTTCAACATCTCCCTCCTAAAACCATAATGGCTTTGAACATGTTTTCAGCTATGAGTTCTAATGTAAACAGATTATCAACTGCCATCCCCACACCTAATCCAGTCTATGTGAAAGGCTGTTAAAATGTGCATATCATTTGGGTAGTTATAAATGATTCTGGACTAAAAAAAAATACAAACTTAAAACCCTATTTATTAACATTATTTAAAGCTATTAATACACATAGACCACTTAAGAATGAAAAGCTCTACATTATAAATAGCCATCTTATCTGATGATGCTCAGTTTAAAATAATACCTAAAATAAAACTGTGTAAACATATGCTAAATCAAATCCATAAGAAAGTATGCTTTTCTCTGTCTTAATGCACGACTTTACAGTTCCATTATAGATTGAATGGTAAATGACAAAAAGAATGCAAGCCTTTAAAGTTTAAAGTATATAATATATATTCTTTATTACATTTTTATGGAAAAAAACTATGACAAAGTGTTGCGAAGAAAATGGCAAATTACCTTGTCAAACCAAGGTCACACTGATGGGAGTCAGGCAAATCTACCCCGCCCTATCTGAAGGCTAAATCATTGAGAGGTAGCAAGTTATGAATCAATTGCCAGGTAAGTGAAAACTCAGAGTTGCTGTGGTAGTTTGCCACTGACGCCCAAGAACAGAAACAGCATAACTCTGATGCTGACAAGCCGAGCCAGTCAAAAAGGTGGTCCATCATGACCCCCTCCACTAACTCACAATACAATAACTGTGAAAGGTCACTGGACCAAGGAAAAGCCCTTAAGGCCGCCTAACACTCTCGTAGGAATTCCGATTGTTTCCAAGGATTATGATGGCACTCAGTGAGAGAGTGGTAATAATGCCAGAGAAGGTGTCTCTAACACTCCTTTCCAATATTGAATCTTCCGTCAATGTGCAGCATAGGAACACCAAACTTGAAGCATGACGATGGCACAACAAGTGCAGCATTTCCAGCTCCCGATGACACGGATGCTGGGCAATAGTCTCTATATAGGCCAGAATCTTGCAACCACCCCACAAGAGGGAAGCTGACACATGATCAAGTGCCTTCCTTCTGTCCTTGCAGAGAGGAAGCACAGCCAATTGATAAAGGATAATCGGAAAGATGCACGTGGCACATGCCTACACCTTACCCTTCACGGACAACCACTATTGAAGCCAAGTCTGAACCGCTACTTCGACCTTTGACTGTACTTTGGACCAATTCTTCACCAGCTGGAGACCGGGTCCAAACCACATTCCAAGAATGCAGACAGGTCCGTCAGTCCAACTAAAGGGTCCCGGCAATGCAACCCACTTCCAGGTACCTAACTGCAAGCCAGAAGACTTGTCACTATTAGTTTTGGCTCCCGTCACCTTCTCATACCATTCAAGCACTTTCTGTACCACCTCAACGTTGCTATGGCATGACACAAAAATAGGTACATCATCAGCATATGTAGAAACCATGGATCAACCTCCAGGAATGATGATTCCACGTGGAGCTGGACTGCATGCCCTGTCCCTTAGCCGATGTAGGAGGGGCTCCAATACCAAAGCATAAACTAAGGGCAACAGCAGCCAACCCTGACAAACTGACTGAGACAGTTTAAAGGTGCTAGATTGCTTCCTGTTCATCTGTACCATAGCATTGGGAGAGTGATACAGGAGGCTGATCCACTTGCAGAAGTCGGGTTCGAATCTGGCGATCTGCAGGACAGCAGCCAGGTACTGATAGTCAACTCTATCAAACATCTTGGACTGATCCAAATGGATAAGCACGGCTTCTTCATCATCATCTACACCCTCTATGATCGTGCAGACCAGATGCAGGTTGCTTTGATTTGTTCGTCTCCTCACAGCACAAGTCTGCTCAGGTCCCAACAAGATCGCAACAACTGACTGCAAACACTCCATCAGGATCTTGGCTAAAATCTTTAATCTTTTTTATCTTTAATGTTTAGCAGAGTTATGGGCCTATAATCATCTAATTCCTGTCCAACACCCTTCATATATATCAACAGCATGATCACACCCCTGGAAATTTGATCGGGGATGGACACCTGCCAGAATCAGTTGTTGAACACCACTGTCAAAATCGGAACAAAGATGTGCAACAGCCTCAAGAACAATTTGTAAAGCAGACCATCAAGTCCTGGAGACTTGTCCCTGCCAGCCCGCTTCAATGCCAAGTGAACTTCACCCTCTGTGATCTCATCTTTGTAGCTAGCCACTTCAATCAATAAAAGCTGAGGAAAGTCAGCCAAATAGCTGTGAAACTTGTCACCACTTAGACCAGGCTCCTTGGTAAAACAGCTCTCAAAATGCCAATGAAATACCTCACACATTCCCTTGGTTGACCTCAGAGTATGCCTCTCCAAGTTATTAACCTCTCAAATGTATCGATCGGGACCTTGATGGATCTCTTCCTTGTGCAAATCTGTGCCCATATTCACAGCTTCATTAGACATTTTGTTAACCTATGTCTAATTACCTGACCCTGATAGCGCTTGCTAGCCTCATGCTCCAGAGCCTGTCTAGATAATGCTATCTCTAGGGAATCCCAGGCAGAGGCTGGGACAGACTATCCTCTAATCTAGTTAGCTGTTGCTGGAAGTCTCACCTGTCCAGTAAAGGTAGATTGAACTTCCAGTGTACAGCCATTCTAGGTCTAATGCTTAACACCATGCAGGCACAGACAAGTCTATGATCCAAATAGTCTATATGGTGGAACATGGGGCAATTTAATAAATCTAGATTGACCCTTCTAATTAACATTCTATCCAGGTAGCTGGCTACCTGGAGAGACAGTCACTTAAGAGCCCACATCCACATCTCCTGACAGCATATGATCAACCTGGTATCTATTGATGAGCCCAAACTCACCAATTAGATCAACCAAGCTATGATCACCTGATGACCTCCTGTTAGCTCCCTGCCCCCTCTCTCTCTTGGGGCCCAGGATGGCATTCCAGTCCCCTATTAAGACTAAATGCGACAAATCAACCAGGAATGGCCCCAACTGATGGAAAAAGTTGACATGCTCCTCCTGGTCATTGGGCACATAAACCACAATGACTCGAAACAAACCAATGCTCATGGCAATATCAGCCACAATCAACTGCATTCCCCCCACGTTGACATGAACAAGGTCCACCCTTGCATGCAGGTAATGTTTAACTAACAATGAAACACCTCTGGCCTGCTGCTCCCCATATGCTGAGTAAACAACAAAGTCACTAGACAGCACACGAGTATCAACATCACAAACAAAATCTGTCTCCTGGCTCATAGCTACATCTATGCTGAAGGAGGAGAGATCACAAAGAAAACGGGCTGCCTTACTAAATCTCTCAAGCCCCTTGCATTCAAGCTGACTAACGTGATAGACATCATTCAAGCCTGAGTCCCTTAGACACAGACTGGGTATAAATCTGCGGGGGTCAAGACCCCCAATGGATTGTCCCAGATTTCCAGTGCCTATGTCAAACATAATTTGTCCCTCTGAGACAATACCGCTGACATCAGTCAGAAACTTTAGCTTAATTGCCCTATATAGAGAGGGTTAGAGAAGTACTGGGACCCTCTCTGCACCATATTGTGGTAGTTTTTTTTAGTTGGGGCAACTCAATTTTTGCCATTCTAAGTTTTGGGAATGCTTCTTTTGCTTCCGCTATTTGGTCCCATACTTTTAAGTTACCCCCAGTGTTACATATCAAAGTAATCACTCCAGGGGAATCTGGAAAGTTACTTGGGTCCTCTACAGACAACTCATCCATGGAGGTGAACTTAAAAAGAGGCCTCAAGAGATCCTTCCTCTGGGAAGAAAGGTCTCTTTCCAGATGCAGTCTATCTATTTGGCATATCTTTCACCTTCTGAGAAAGAGTCTTTTTTTCCTTTTCCCTTTTTCCTGGGGAAGGTTTGGAGAGGGAGAAGATGGTGCCCCAATAGGTGTCTATTCTTGGGAGGGGTATGGAGAAGGTGGAGCTTTAGTAGGGAATGTGGGGGTAGGCTCTGATTTTTTTCTGCTCTTGCTGGCAAAACAGGGACGGACTGAGACTTAGCTTCACCCAGAGCCTTCTCCACCCTACTTCACCAACTCGCTTCTTCTTTTTTAAAACTTTTTCACTCTCTTCCTCTTCCCTTTCTCTTTTTAGAGAAGAGGACTGAGGTGGAGGCATTGCTTCCACCTCCATATATAAGTCGAATCGTGGCAATTCCACAGGCTCTGGTGGTTGCTTAGTCTGCTCAGTCTGCTGCTGCATCTGTTGTTGGGGGCTGATGATGCTGCCCATGTTCCTTCTCCTGCTCTTTCCACTGCTGCTGTATCTTCATATTCAGCTGCTGCTGCATCATCGTCTTCTTGGGTGAGACATCCTGTTGGAGAGGAGGGGTAGCCAACTTCTTCTCCTTCCTCACAACTTCCTTCCAAACTCCGGAGATTCGGAGCTTCTGGTAGACTGGCCAGATTTATCCTCTGCCACAATTTCCTGCTGGTTTGGGCTCCGATGTTGTTCCTAGTGTTGTTGACTTTGGGGACACATTTCTGGTGGGGCATGCTTTTGATAAGTACCCTGCCACCCTACAGGACTAACAGTGGGGGTTGACGACCTTCTATGATCACCATCAACATGACAGTATATCTGGGATGGCCATAAAATTTTCCTTGGTCATGGTGATTTCCAGTATGAAATCCCCTGTCGCTATTCATGTCTTACTGGAGACTGCTGACATGTCCTCGATCTGACCAAACTTGGAGAAAAAGGCTCTCAACCGCTCCTCTGTAATATCCATGAGCACTCCAAGCAATGAAACTGGTCCTCTGAGTGCCCATATATTCTGTTTGCAGCTGTATTGATTATGTTGTTAGTACGCTGTCTACCAGTTTCTTTGCATCAACAGGATGTTCCATAATGCATCGGACCTCCTGGCAAGTATTTTGGGGCATATCTGGAGGCTTTGTAATGCCTCCTTCATGGTCTCTCTTCCAACTCCAATAAGGCATCTTGTTACCACATTCATTGTTAAGGAGATTGTCTGAGTGGTCACAGCATCCAGGGCTTCGGGAATGGCCAAGAATTTATTACTCTTAGTATAGGGTGCATATTTTTGCCGAAGTGTTATGTAGTCCTCTGGGCTCCTTTTCATTGGCCTCATAGTAGTCCATGCAGACACAAGAAGGGGTGTCAATTTTGGATGCTGTGGGGGAGACTATACCATTCTAGAGGGTTTCCCTCACCAGTACATGTAATACAAACATTCACAAAACCAAAAGTATAAAACACAAAAATGAAAGATTGTACAATCCATGGACGAGAGACAAAAATAAACTTACTTTTAGTTGCTACACAAACAAAAGCACATCTGAATATTCAAAGCATGTCTGAATCGTTGGAATGTCCATATTAGAAACAAGTCAGTCACAGTAGTTGCCATAAAAGTATTTTGGATGTGCTAATATTGTGTGTCCTCTTTTAGCTGTCAATGAATGAAAAAATTGCTCCGTCAATAAAAGACATTTGGTGTTCTCGAATTGGGGAAGAAAAGACAAAATCTGTGTATTTGGCTACTGCATTCGTCGGCGAGTGAGTTATTTTTTGACTGGTTACGTGCATTGTGATTTGTGACATAGTACCTGCAAGTCAAGATTTCAACATTTCTTTCTGCCTCTGATAATTGAGTTTGAACTTGGAATTTGTTCTCTTCATTGTGGATACAATCTGCAATAAATATTTCCTTTGCAATCCAAGAATTCTTACACAAAGTGGAAAAAGTTTTTGTGAGACACGTTTTGTCCTTTAGGACTTCATTGGACAAAAGTGATGTTTGTGTTGGTGTGGCTACACATATGAACAAAGGAGAGAGGACACTGAGAATTTAAATTTTTTTTTTAACTGACATTTCATTTTAACAAAAATATTTACCAAAGTTACACAAAAATATCTTGAAATACATGAGTAAATTTATTCAATAAAATCACCATTAGCTTCAACCACAGCCTCCAGATGACTTCAGAATCTTCTGGATGATCTCCTTGTTTTAGTGAATTCTGCCATAATGTTGCCAAAATGCCTTCAATTCATCTTTGGTGTTACAAGGAGTTCTTTTTTGGGCTCTTGCTCAACTGCACCCCACACATAGTTGCAGGGGGTTAGGTGACCAGATGTAAGAGGTGAGGCAGTTGCAGAAATTGTCTGACTGCCAGGACTAGGTTCTCCTGTTGCCAGACATGGTCTTCCAGAAGCCACCCTCTTGACCCAGGGCAGCACTACCTCCTCAAGGCACTTGATGTCGGACTCTGTATTGTCTGAGACCCTCACCAACAAATTTGGGAGTTCTTTTCTTATCAGAACAATCAGAGTGAATTTTCCTAGCTGCTATAACTTTGTAATCACCATTAAACTTATCCAACTCTTTCCAAATCTGAACTGTCCTCAGATTGATATCCAAACACTCTGAAATATTCATATTGGTGCTTCCAGCATGAATGCCAAGCAGTATAGAATGCTGTTTCTAAATTTCTGGCAGAGTGAATTACATTATGGTATTTTTCTTACAGATGGTGCCCAACTGACCCTACTATGCTGTGCAGTTGACAAAATCAAAAACAAGGAATGCACATGTACAAAATTAAAAATATGAAATGACGACAATTTACCCATCGCACCCTGTATAGTCTTGCTGATTTCAGTTAGTTCTCTTTTTCTTTTTGTTCATGTTTCCATCACTTTTGTTACCAAATATCCCAATTTGTGATAATAGATCTGTCAAGAAATCTGAAATGTAAGAACCTAGACATAAATTCATTGTGTATGATCTAGTGATTAAAGCACTTTCTATATATTTTTATCTTAGCAAATTGCTTTCTCTTTTAATTAAAGTAACATTTTTTTAATCAAAATTATGGTTAGACTTATGATGTTGGGCAACTAATGAATTGAGTGTGTTGCTTTGTAAAAGATCCCCTTTGGGTTCATATAATATTTTATTTAAAATCATTGAGGTTTCGCCTATGTATTCCTTGTGACAATTATTACAAGTGATTGAGTAAATTCTTACTTCAAGTTTAAGCTTATTATTTTGTTTTGTATTAAGTCTTTTATTGTTTTAGAAGTAGTTGTAACAAATTTATGTTAAGCTTAACTAATTTCTTTTCATTTGTAGTTGTGATAATTGAACAATATATTTTGATTCATTGAGTTTGTCAGGAAGGCCCACTTTTCTGTTTTTAAATATTTTATGAGCCTTATTTTATGATCCTTATTGAATATGAAATAATTAGGGTAGGTGAAAATGTATAGAAAGTGCTTTAATTGCTAGATCATTCACAATAAATAAATGTAAATCATCAGCCTCAAACTGCTAAAAATAGAAAATACTCCCTCTACTTCTAAAAAAAATATTATAAAAACAGGTTCCAGTTTATGGATATAGATGATAAACAGGCATACATGCATAGACAAATAAATAATATAGTGACATGTTTATAGTGACTCAAGGCAATTACACATTTTATTCTAATTTCACTCTTATTAATATTTAAGTTTTAGCATTTCTTTTTTCTGCAAAGAGACATTTAGAATTTTTTATACTTGATCAACTTTTGTCCTGTTATTAATTTTATATGTCACATTTGTACTACAAGGCAAAAATGGTCATTAAGGACCAAACATAATTGACTTTCCATTGATACCACCTGGGGAAGTGACATAAAAGGTCATCATATGGGGACATGGGAGAATAAAAAAGGTTATTTTCTAGGAGTATTGCCAATTCTGCAAAGGTTAATATGAAATGTATTTCAAAATGAACAGCTCATAATGTTGTGAAAATAGCTTATCTTTCTGCTTTTATTTTTGCAAACTAAATATGAACAATAATAAAAAGCAAAATGAAAATGGGGAAGTTTTTTCTTTTTACTTAATCTGAATGATAACCCTAAATTTGCTTGTTAGTTATTTCCACTTTTTGAGTTTGCCATTGCTTAGCTTTGAGGAAGAGACAAACCTGAGGAAGAATACAAAATCTGCATCCTGTTTTATTACATTAATTATAGATTTACCATATGTCCCAGTTTAGCTGAAATTGTCCAAGTTTGTGAGGTCTGCCCTGGTGATATAAGCTATCAGTATTTTTTTTCTTTTTTTGTGTCAGCCCTAAGACTTAAGGGGTGTTGGGTTATGAAAACATTTTACTATGCAAGAAAATTATACTATAATAAAAACTGAAATGTTTCTCATTTAGAGGCTTTGAAATTATGGTAAGCTTAATTAATTGAAATATTTTCTTTTTCAAAAATCTCACTCATTTTTTAAACTTAATATTAGATTTATTAGGATTATAAATTATTTGGTATTAAATATCATATATATATATTATTTATTTGACAAATGTTTTTGTTTTCTGCATTTATTTTATCATATATTTATATAAGCATACAAATAATTGTTTTCTGCTTTAAGCCTTTCCTTATATGCCTTTTCATTAGATTCACATTCCTAATAGTTAATTCAACACTCCTTCACACATACATTTGCTTCTTTTTACTTTGCATACATGACAAAGCTCATTTTGAAACAATTTCAGAGATCTTCTAATTTTATAATCAATACCAGATAATGTATATCTTATCTAAACAATATATTTTGAGAAATAGGTGTTTTCATATGTTTTTAGATGGATGTGATTTTAATCATAAGAAAATATGATGTAACTGAAAAGTGACAAGGAATTGATTACATTTAGATATTGATGTTTAACTATGCTGTTTCAAAAATAAAAATTAATTTCTTGATATTTTCTTTCATCTTGTGTCTGTATATCTATTTATCGATATAAATCTATATATTTGTATATAATATAAATTAAACTTGCAGATTAACTCACTTTGAAGACAGTTTTCTTTTGTTGCTGTATCACTTTTACTGGTTTTAGTTAACTGAAATACTTTTAATTCATTACAAAATCATGATTTAAAATTGTAACAGAAATCATTTATGATATATGAATTATTTAAAAGATGTTAAGGCATTGAAATTTGTTGTGGTGTTTGTATAAGGAATGTTCAAATTCTAATGAAAAATTCTTTTTCTTCACCTCTCTTATAAAATAAGGAAAAGCATTAATAAGGCAAGATAGTAAAAACTAATATTTAATAAATAGAAGATGTATTGGTAACTGAAGTTAAGTTGGAATGATGAATAAAACACTTAACATTTTATATTATATAATTGTAATGATTGATAACGGACTAGAAAAAATAAAAACGAAATTAGACATTTGTTGTTTCCAAATGAGTAGTATATGTTCATTCATTATCAAGTTTCGAAAAGAGAACAATATATAGGAAACAACTCAAAGTAATTCATAGATGTTTATTTCACTGTTTAAAAAAGGAAATCTTTTCAAACCTGTGTACTCACTTAAAATAAAGTTTGTAGCGATAAATAAGAAATAAATATGATACCAAATTTTTAAGTAGCACAGTTAAAAATCTGGAAATAGCGGGGAAATAAAACAATTATCACAGTTGCATTTTAGCTTTGCATTTGAATCTGATATACATAGGTATGGTTTCAGTTTTTCTTATTGCAGCCCACTGACCTTAGCACTATTCCACTTCACTGGTTTACTGTAGTTATTTTCCATATGAACAAACTCCAGCAGTAGAGAAAAAAAATTAATGAAATGCTGACTGTTGGAATTTTTTTATTTAAAATTTATTTTAGTAAGTGTTGGCATCCAATATGTATGTTGGGCATTGAAAATCAGGAAGAAATGAATTGGTGTTGATCAGATAGGTTTTGTTACTATTTTAAGGATATTACAAAGTGTATTGGTTTACTTAAAATACTTGTTCTGTTTGACTTGGCTGTATATTAGGAATACAAAACTTGTTAGTCACAAAGATGTTTCAAACAGTACTGAACTTGGAATCTGAAACATGCAGACCAAATTGTGAATTTTACAGAACAATTTATATTTATTATGCAGTATGACTTGGGATTGTGACTGCAGATACTCCTACTACTATTCCTCATACTTATTCGATGACATATTAGGTTTGAACAAAAGTTCATAGCATTGTTTTCAATAGGTAGTATTCAAACAAATGATTTTGTTTCATGTGACTAAAATTCATGACATATTCTGTAAGATGACATTTCCATGCATATTTCTGTATGATTTGTGTGTGGATTGCCAATTTTCATTAAAAGTGAAAACGGAGGAAAATGAAATGCATTTTCATCATTTGATGCTCTTTTATTTTGTGAAAGGAAACACTCATTCCAGTAAGCTTGTAGCCATTGATGATGACCTAATCAAAATGCTGATTAAAAATAATTCAGCTCATATAACACAAGAAATTGCAGAGATATTCTACATATCACATGTAAATATTGCAAAGCATTTGAAAACACTTGGATGCATAAATTGCTATAATGTTTGGGTGTCTCATGATTTAACAGACAAAATTTGATGGAGCACATTTCTATCTACAATTTTTTGCTCAAATGCTGAATGAAAAGATAAAATAAAATAAAAGAATGATCACAAGCAATGAAAAATGGATTGTTTACAACAATGTGGAGAAGTAAAGGTCCAGGGAAATATGAAACGAGTCACCATTAACCACTCCAAAAGCCGGTTTTCATTTGCTGTATATATATATATATATATATATATATATATATATATATATATATATATATATATAGACTATGCCAGTACAATTTGGTGAGATTGGATAGCATTGTCTATTATGAGCTTGTTCTGTAAAATCAGATGTTAAATTCAGACAAGTATTTGATGAAAGGTATCTACAATTTGACAATCAGAAGGATGGCATCTCTCATCAAGTCAATACCAAACCTCTTTGCAGACACAACAGAAATTGGTACAGTTTGGCTGGGACATCCTACTATACCCAGCACACTTACTTGACCTTACAAATCCAGATTACCACTTATTTTGATCCTTATAAAATTCTGTTAATGAGAATAACTTCAATTCTCTGGAAACCCGTAAAATTTACTTAAACCAGCTTATCACCCAGAAAGATGCTAAGTTCTTGGAGTATGAAATCATGAAGCTGTCTTAAAGAACAAAATGGCATATATGTGACTGAATAAATTTATATACAAATATCTAAATATTGTTTTGTAATTTACTTAAAAACACTATAAAATTTTGTTCTGATCCAATGAATTTGGATGAGAAGTAGCCAGTAGCTCTGATACATAACTAAGTTGTCGTCTATTCAAAACTGTTTTTATTACTCATTGTAATTATATTATTTCAAATATATTGAATAATAACTTATATCAATCTTTGTCTTTTCAATTATCTTCCTCTTTTTTCTTATTTCCTTTTTTACAGCAAACAATGAGACCACATTTACCTCATTAGTTTCTTATTCCTTATTCAGGGAATAAATATTAAGAATTTTTCATGTAATACATTGATACCAATTCAATGCCAATTTACTAAAATTACGTTTTTGTAGAGTAGTGAGTGAAAGTAGGGTTTTCAATGTTACTGTGAAAATCTATTTTAAATAATAGAAAAGTAACCAAATTTCATGAAGTGTTAACACTTGATTGCTTCTTTGTTAATAATGTTATCAAAAGAGAGAGCCTGAGTATTGACTCTATTCATTGATACTTCTTCAATTGACTTCTTTTTACTGGCAACTTTGTGAGCTGACAGCCAGATGTCTTTTGTAAGCAACTGGAAAGCTATTAAAGATTGAAGTAGGATTTGTATTGTAGTGTCTTTGTTTCTTTTGTTTAGATTCTGTATTCATTTAGGAAGAAAATAATGTTATTGAGAGTGTTACTGTATGAAAGAAACAGCGAAAAACAAAGGCTTCTATTTTAATGAAAACTTTACTAAACAGTTTCAACTCAATGTATTGGTTTCTAAGTTAATTTTCTCAGATATTGATTAGGAGAATTTAAAAATATCAATAATGCACATTTCTAAGTTTTGAAAATGTCTCAAAACTCTGTGATTTGTTGTAAAATCTTGTGAAAATTAAACAGACAGAAGAAATTATACAAACAGATTGAGTTAATTTTCTTTTATTACAACCTATTCTTACTTCCTAAATGTAAGTAGCAAAGTTTTTTGTTTTTTTTAATAATCTGTACAAAGAGGGTTAAAGAGTAATAAGCACAGTTTATGGGGGTATGTGAGGAAGGGAACAGCTGACCCACAACTTGAACAGGCCAAGATTGTAGTTATTGGAGAAACATCCTCTTGAGAGTTGGTTCCACAAAGCAGTGCTTCAGAGGCCACTTTAGTGGAACTTACATCTTACCAATGGTATACTCAGGGAACGATTGTGGTCCACTTCAGTGTGTGCGGCCTTAGCTGTGAAGGTTAGAACTAATGGAACTAAGGAATGTAGTATGTCTGAACACTTTCCATGGAAATAATGATATATCAACAAGAGGCTTGTGATATTTTGTCTTTGGGAAAGGGATTGTAGGGTGTAAAATAATTCAATGCCCATAAGGATGTGGAGATACTGTTGTACTCTATTGAGACTGGAAAGTGAAGACTGGGTAGTTCCTGTACAAATAGAGATGAAGAAAAGTGCATAATTATCTGAAAGTTATCTTTAGTAGCTAATCTTGTCAGTTATCCTTTTTTCATTTTTGTAAGGTTTTAATGTTTGAATCTAATCCTGAGTTTTCTTCATTTTGCAAATAATATGTATTTTCTGATATTAAAAATGATTTACTGGCTGTAAATTTTGATAAAAGAAATATGTTTAAATTCAATTCAATTTTATAGCATATGCAAGAACAATATTCCTCTTTTTCTGTAGCAAGTGTTTTGTTGAAGTTATTGTCCTATTTCATTTTCAATGTATAATTTAATTTGATTTATTATTTGAATGAATGCATTGATTCTATTTAGAGTAAAATATTTTTAACTAAAATATAAATGTCTAAGTATGTCGGCATAAGCATGTACATGTTGAAAGAAATATTCAGCTCTTTTAATTGATGATAAAAGCTTAATTGTTGCTCTTTGTCGTTTTCTTATTTGATGGATGTATATTTTGGTGTAATAGAAAAAAGATAGAATTATTTAATAGAGAAAAAATTTGGATAATTTCCTTTATTAATAATAGAATTTACATCAATATTCATTGAATTGTTAATGATATATACTGTTCAATGTGATATCCAATTTAATTTTTAACTTTTTAATTGTTATGTTATACTACTTTAATCAAGATCTCTTTCTGATTCACAAATATGTTTCACTAGATATTTCAGCCAGAATGCTAAGAAAGCAATACCCAAAATAAAAAATTCTTCTGCACAGGGGCTCTGAGCACCACATCTGATCTGAATTCTGTCATTAGTTTTTCTGACCTCAAGGGTACCAACCCAAGGCATGTTAGATGACTGCAATGACTGCTTGAGGATGCTTGATTATTTTGTCACCAACTCATATTGGGTCCTTGTACATGAGCTGATTCAATTTGAAATCCAATTTTGTGTTTGGCCTCATTTTTTTTGGCCAAAGTGACATGTTGATGAACTTGTGTCAGTGCGGCATTAATTTGCATGTGTTTTACGAGTTCATTATGGGGTAATTTAGGCAAACCGATGTTGGAGTTGTTGACCCCTAATGATGCAGTGATGTGATGCACCAGTGGTGCTGTTGACAGTAGCATTCATAGAAGAAACAACAGATTCGAAGATGTCAGTCCACTTATAGTTTCTGTTTTTGCACAGCATTTAGAGTGTTTTTCATTGCATGATGTTGTCATTCAATGTTACCCAATCTTTGTAACTGCCAGGAGCAGTGTAGTTCTTGTGTGATTGATGTCAGCTTGCAAAAGTTTCTGAACACCTCTCCCATGAAATGGATTCTGTGGTTGGAGGATACGATGTATGGTACTTCCTGATGGTGAAGAAGAAAGTGTAAAGTCCGCTGACAGTATTGACTGCTGGGTCTCTGGTGCAAGATATGGTGGTGAGATGTTAACTGAAATGATCAAGAATGGTTAGGATATAGTGCTTACACTTTGAGACAGGCATTGCGATGAAATCAATGTAGATGATATCAAATGGCCTTTTCCCACATTTCCCAGTAGGCCAATATTGGTATTTGCAGTAGTTATATTCTTTTTTTTTTTTTAGCACATATTTCACAAGAATCAACGTATGCCTTGATATTGCTTTTCTTGTACTCCTACCAGTAGCTGGGCAAGAGTTCATGCATACAAGTGACACCTGAGTGATTGATACAATCATGGACTTGATAAAGATATTTGTGGCAAAGTTTGCATGGCATGACTAATTTTGGTGAATGTTTACTATCCCTAATCAAGATGGAGGTACCATATAGAATTGTTTGATGTGTTTAATGACAAGGGGTACCCAGTGGTCATCAGGATTCATATGAAGTCATTTGTCTGGAGAGTTCTGATGATTCTTAATAGTGTATTGTCAGTTAACTGTTTGGCAGTGATATTAATATAGTTCAGTTTTTAACTTACTGTCTGAATGCTGGGCTGTGGTTTCACAGAATGGTATTTCTTGTTACTGATTGTGGTTTGGGCCTCATATGCAGGGTTTTAGGTAGATGACTTGTATTTTGAAGCTGGTATTATCTTGGTTGTCTGTGTTGTACAACCAGATGAAAGTATGCATCTGGATTCAACTGTTGTGTTTTTGTTGTTGATTAAATGAGTTGAATGTGTTGTGGCTGAGGATGCTTTGACTGATCAGGTCATGCACTTCCTTGCTTCTTCAGGCAGTCAGAATGACACAATGCAGGTGGAGCATCCAGAGACTAGTATTGCTATACCAGACAGTGAAAATGATTCTGATGAACAGGGACAGAGGTATAGAAGGTTGTTAGAGGTTGAATAGGTGATAGTGAGCGTAGTGGACTGAGAGACAAGCCATCAGATCTTATCCATTCCATACTGAAAATCCAGATTGTTGATAGGAATAAAGGCCTTCATAGTGGGTATTTCATCTTTTGTTGCTGTGATTTGAGCCTGGGCAAGAGACAAATGTTGATATGGAAAGTTGAGTCCATGAAAACATATGTAGCCCATTGTATAGTTTCTGCATATATCAGTTTCCCAATTTTGGTTACTGTCTCTGCATGTCTGATTGTAGTTTTCATTGAGGACATATTTTGCATTGTATGGTGTGGTGACTTTTGTTTGCACTCTTGAGTGGGTTTGTTGCCTGTTTGTTCATGTAGTAGCTACCTTGGGTTGGCTAACATTTTCTTAGGTTGAATTGATCATTATGATATGTATGTATAGTATGCAGTGGTGTCATGACTGGTTGTATTGTCTGTTTCAATACCATGGTCAAAGTGCATCACTTGCTATACCACCTGCTGTATAGTGACTGTTCATTGTTTTGACTAGATGGTGGTATATATTTGGAGTCTAGGCTTTGACTTTCTCACTCATCAACATTGAGGCAGTGTCAGTAGACATTTCTGAAGTGAATTTGGCCTTTATGTGGACAGTGTCTCTCTGATGGTGTTTTCAAGTTGGCCAGAAAATCTGCCGATTTCTCACTGTCTCATAGTTGTAAATTGGTCACCTGGTTGCTGTAAGTGGCTATGAGGTAGGTTTTCAGTTGTTCGAAGCTGGATGTATCATGCTGAGAATCTACCATTTGCTGGAAAATGTCTTTGTTGAGCAATTGTTTAGCAATTTTGATGAATTACTCTTCCATCCTTGGGTGAGTGGTAAGTTCTGGGTTGACATGGATAGTACAAGCCTTTCAGTAATGAAATGATTCACTTAATTCCCAGGATAGAAAGCTTTTATGTCCCTCATGGCATTGTGTAGAGACTGTTACCACATCATGAGCTTGAAGTCAGTCTGTGGGTTGTGAATGTGGTCACTGTGCTGGAAGATTTCAGCGTGATCAACATATTGTTTAGGTCAGTCTGTATTTCGTTGAGCAGCATCTTGTCTGTCAGCCTGGATTTTATTTTTAATAATGCAGATTTCCGTTCCCTGATGCATTTGAGGAGTTCGATACAAGTAAGATCTGAATAGTCTATTTCTTTTGCTGCACACTTCAGACACCAGTTGTTATAACAAGTGTATGGTTGCAAAGGAAAGATCAAAACTTGGATTAAAATTTCAACAGTATGTATTGATCAATTTTCAGAATATATACATAGTTGTGTAAAAAGGTGACAAAATTGTTGATATGTGATTCTTTAGTTACCATTGGTAAGGGAAGTGATTAAGAGTAAGGGTCTTGTTGGTAAGGCTAGGTGTGGGTAGCAGGCCAGTTGACCAAGGTTACAGTGAGTGTCAGGAGAGAGACCTGCAATGGATTAGTGAAGCCTTATTGTAGCACAAGTGTTACGAGAAGGGTTCCTCCATCTATCTTCAGGGTTGAAATTGACGCTGGTTAAATGTGAGGATGAGCCAGTGGTCATTTGATAAGATCGAAGTGTTGAGCCAAACTGCATGTTGTTGGTGTGACATGCCGATTTTATATCTGTGGCTGAACAGATGCTGGTTCATAGTCTCTTCTTTTCTTTTCTTTTTTTTTATTTTTCTTTTTTTTTTTTTGGTGGCAACATTCATGATTGACTATTGCATTTTAGATTTTTTGCTAGGATTTGTTTTGTGGACCAGATGTGATGCTCAGAGGCCCTGTGCAGAAGACAACTTTTTTATTTTGGGTTTTGCTTTCTTAGCATTCACATCCAGATGACATATCTAGTGAAATGTATTTGTGAATCAGAAAGAGATCTGAATTAAAGTAGTATAATATTCATGATACAATCTTCAGACATTTTCTTGTCATGTTTTATTTTTCAGTTTATGATTTTGAAAAATTACTAACTCAAAATTATCTAGTATCTGATGAATTTCTCTACCTTACATACAAAAATTTATTTAAAATGATTATTTTTTGGGATCTTCTACATTCATCCAAATGTTTGATTCAATGGTAAATATTTGAAATTCATTGTATAAGTGTATAAATGAATTTGTATTCAACTCTCCACATGATAATGATTGAAAGTTACCATTAGAAATTACTGTAAATTTGAAATGCACAAATTGATGAATGTGCAGTTTAAATAAAATCAGTTTCACAAGTGTATATTATTTATTCATCCGCAAGCACATATTTATGTGTTTTCATAATAAAATTATTGATTAAGTTTGCAAAGTATCTTTCTAAAATAATGAATCCTATATTTTTTACATCATTTTTATTTTTTTCATATTCTGATTTTTCTGTATTCTTCTTTAATACCTGCTAAGTTTTTAATTCCAAAAAATGCAATTGATTTGGAATTTCAGGTTTTAATGAACCAAATAAATATATAAGATTTTAAAATATTTTTCTCCATGTAGCCTAAAAAATATATTTAGTAAGTCCTGCTGCAATAGATAATCTCATTTAAACAAGTGATTAAAATTTTATGAGCCTTCACTAATGTCAGCAAATATCATTGATATTAAAAAATAGTCTTATAGGCATTTCTTTTGCATGATATCATAGTTCAGTCTTATCTTTCTTTGCTATTATTCCCTTTTCTGTATCTCCAAAGAACCCTTTGTTGAAGCAATTCTGTATAGATACACACATGTGGTAACTTTTCTTTAGAAAACTTGTATGTTAGGAAAATATTCTTGTATTGTTTCCAATATAATCAGTTAGCCATTGTCTACTGGCATAGTTCTTTTCATTCTGTTCTTTATAGATTTACTTTCTAGTAACAACTAATCTGCTTTGTGCATAGATGGATGTTCTAATGTGCCTATCATTTATCAAATATAGTCACCTAATGAAGACTTTTTAATGACAGACCAGTATATTATTATTATTTGAAATATGAGCACAGTTAATGTAAGTAAAAAATTAACACTAAAAAGAAAAGCTGCAAAGAACAATTCTTATGAAAGTAGAAGAAAAAAAATGAAAAGACAAGAAAAATATAAAGATAAAATGAAAGAATGGAAGAATATTGTAATAAAAAAATTAATTGTAAATAACAAAATATGAAAAACAATGAAAAGAGAAATGAAAAAAAATGACAATAAATCTGAAAAGAAAAAGGTTCACAATTTCTTGTCAAATTATTCCTTTCTTAAATTTTAGAGTTGAAGACAAAAAATTAATTTAAAGATGTGCTGTAAAGAAATTATTTGAATAATTGATTAGATTATATGCTATTTCATAAAAACAAATATTAGTTTACCCATGCTGTAAAAAAATGACTATATTTGAGTAATTTTCCAATTGTATTATACTTATAAAATATCAAAAACTTTATATTACTCTGTATTTTCGACATTTCCTGAATATTAAAGTAATATTAAGTAAAGATAACAACTGATCCTCTGCTTTGTCCCTATGATATAAATGAAAACAAATGAAAGTAATTTTTAATATATGTGCTTTGTCCCTATGATATAAATGAAAACAAATGAAAGTAATTTTTAATATATGTGCTTTGTCCCTATGATATAAATGAAAACAAATGAAAGTAATTTTTAATATATGTGCTTTGTCCCTATGATATAAATGAAAACAAATGAAAGTAATTTTTAATATATGTGCTTTGTCCCTATGATATAAATGAAAACAAATGAAAGTAATTTTTAATATATGTAGTTAAACATAACTGATTTTAAAAGTTTATTTAATTACAAAGTCAATCACAATTTAAGAGTTCCATTAACATATAAACATGTCAATAAAACACTTTGTTATTCAGTATCTTAGTTTTTAACTTCAAAATAAAACCATATAAATATTTTTAAAATAACAGAAAATCCTATTATCAGAATTCTGTTTTTACATGATCAGAAGCTTCCAGAATATGATAGGCAATTTGCCTTTCTTGTAGTGCACTCTTCTGGGTATATAGAAAAGTATTACATGCACACACATATACAATATATATATATGGCTACACATTTAATTTTATATAGTGAATCTAAAATTTATAATGTTTATAATGTATGTTTTATTATGTTTTAAATCCTTTTATTTTATTTTAATAAACAGTTTTTATTTTTATCTTTTAGGTAAGCACAATTTTTGAAGACAAAATTTGGTGAGACAGTATTTTGATATGTTTATTTTAAGAATATCCTATATCATCATTAGCCAAAATATAGAATGCCATGCTGTACATAAAACACATATGTATGTAAAAATAGATATTGTTTTTGTAATGCATAGATGTTTTACATGAAAGCAATTAATAATTTTCAATCAATTTAAAATAGCATTTGTTGTTTGTTATATGATTTTATTGTAATTGTTAGTAAAATACTTTAAAATACGAATATAACTAAGCCAGCTTCAATGATCAATTTATTTTTAATCAATTGAAATATCACAATCTTATAAATATCAAAATCTTATATATTTTATTGAAGACTCTTATTATTAAGAAATAAAATGTAATGAAATATTTGAATTTACAAGAAAAGTTCACAGCTTTTCACTTCTCAAAAGCTGACCAAATATCAAAACATTTTTGGATGAGCTTCTTAGGCTGAGAATTCCTTGTATTTTGTGATTAAGGATTAGATATTTGATGAAATGTGCAAATTTATATCTTTGAAGTGTTAAATCTTTTCCAACATTTTCTTTTATATAATTTATGTCCATTAATATCAGTACATTAAGTTTGTTATTGAATATCAGACTTATTACCTTCCAAACAACACCAAAGTGCACCATCTTATCTATTAAAAAAGCTTCTTTTTATTTAGAAATATATGTGTATTTGTCAAATAAAGAAAAACCACTATCTTTCATTCTTTGAGCAATCTGGATAAATCTGATAATCCAGTTCCTTGGAGAGTGGGCAATTCCTAATTATATTTATCTTTATACAACCAGTTAATTATAAGAGTTAAAATATCTTAATTTGGAGTTCATTAATGGTTAAGGCAGAAAGTATTCAGGTTAGATAAAATTTACATTCCCATACTTCAGTTTTTCTCATGATCTATGCATATACTTTTTGTTAAATTATATTTGTGTATGTGTGAAATGTGGACAAATTTTTAAAAAAACAAAACAAACAAACTTAGATACTACCTAATGGTTAAATCTACTTTGGCAGGAAGGAAAATAAGTTAAGCTAAGTCTAATTTGTTAGCTAAAGATGGTGAGTTCAATCCTAGGTAGGAGTCAGCATAGTTAACAGCTATCCCCCTTTTCACTTTTTCATGTAGACCATAGTGGCAGCTTATTTATCACACATGTTTTAATTTACAATTTTTTTTATTTTTAAGGAAGAAAGATTCTCAGCTCACATACACAATTCAGAATCTTGTTAGAGGAGACACCTCTCTTGGTCAGGCAATCTCCAACTTGGCTTGAGCCGGAAATCCATTCAAATTTATGTATCACTTTTTTTTCAAGCATTTTACAAATAATTGCAGTTTCGCTTCTCAGCCCTTTATCCAATATCTGAGTAGATGTGTGAGCAGACTCATATAGGCCTGCATTGTCAATTTTACATATTACTGTAAGAATTTCCAGCTTGTCTTCAATGCATAAAAGTTTTAGAAAATATTTTCTAGAAAAAGTGCAGGCTTCCATAGTATATGCGTACCTTTTACAACTCTGTTGATTCTATGAGATTGCCAAGAAATAGGAATATAACTATCATTGTCACACACAATAAAGACAATGTATCCTGCTTGAGATCCTCCATTGTTAAGCCAAGCAAATCCTGCATCACTATATGCTACCAGATTCATTCTTGCAGGATTGCTAAAGTTATGTATTAACAGTGTGATTTTCTTACCTTTTCTAGATGATTTATTTACCAGTGATATACCCTCCACTTTTCTATCTATTAAAAATGATGTCACATCACTTTTATCATAACTTATATCAAGCTGTGTCTGTGTAGCTAACCAATTTAGTTTTCCTATTGAGCTTCTACATAATTTGAGCTCGTCATTTAACAAAACTAAGTTGAATTACGATCAGACTTTGTAGGTATCATAGGGATTGATTCTCATTTTGACTAATTATTATAGACTCCTTTTGCTGACAAATGTCAAGACCAAGATATATGAAACTTGAAGTTTCCTCTGATGTGACCATAAAGACTTGCTTGATTTTCTTTATCACATTTTCTTCAATTTTTTCAGTGCCTGCACAGAAGAAGTCATCTACATGAGTTGATATGATTCCATTAATCTTATTATAGTACCATGTAAAGACAGCTTGGTCATACTTAGATAGGCAGTTTCACAGTTTCATTAGCTCTTCTCTAACTATTAAATATCATTCTTCAGAAGTATCATTCAATCCATATACACATCTATTTAACTTCCATTTATAACATTCAAGAACTTCAGCTTCTGGAGAAGGTTTTAGAAAGACTGTCCTTTCAAATTGCTTCCCTTACAAAAATACTTTCTTGATATCCACCTCAAAGTCACAATGAAGGTCAGGATAACTCATAGGCTCTCCTTTGAGTCACTTCTAACATATGCCGAGGTTTCATCTTGGAATCCTTTTGCAACCAGTCTGGCATTTTTATTTTAATTCTATGTTTTGTCTCTTTTTTGGTGCAAATCCATCTTGTATTTATATTTTGGCCTAAGTTTGATACAACAGAATACACTTTGTTTTAACCCTAGCAATGTAATTAATTCTTTTTAGCTTCAGTATATTCGACAATATTGACTGTTGAAAGTAAGCTAATTTCCTCATTGTCTGAAAATTCCTTTTCAAGAGGTTAGCTTTCGCAAGAGTTTTCCTGTAGATGTTCTTTTTATGGTTAAGAAAGTCTTTCCACTCTACCACATTTTTCCCCCAAATCAAGCCAAAATGGGTCTTCCCTCTCAACATATACATTTAAAATATTTTTGTTTTTGCCAGTAGCTTTTCCAGCATGACTGATAACCTTCATTTTCTTCCAAGAAGGATCATTGTCTGATGCCACTTTGCACATTATCTCTTGCCCTATTCTTGATAAAATTATATTATCTACTATCATAGATTTTTTTGATGGATGTCCAGCCTTTTTTGGCTCCTGACTGCTACTCAATTCATGAGTTTTTGCATTGTCACTCACGGAAGGACTAAAAAATTTTCCATCAAGTGAACCATCCACAGCATCTTCAAAATCAGTACTTTGACTATCTTGGTCAACCCATGAATCATCTTCCAAATCTTCCATATTGGATGGGTTCTCATCAGTTGTTGGTGCATTCAGTTCTTCAACAAAATCAATTTCATAGATCTGCAGACAACATGGATGGACTCAAACATAGCTTCCTCCATGCTTGGCCAACACCTGCCTGTTTTCAGTTCCTATAACTGTTCTTGGTCCCATCCAACGGTTTGATTCATTTCTCTTAAAATATATGAGATCTCCATTTCTATATTTAATAGCAGTAATGGGTCTCACCTTTTGTCAAAAAGCTCTTCTAATTTTGTTCAAATAACTCTGCCTTAAAGGCCTTTCTTGCTGCATGCATAGCATTCAAGTTGTTAGCTATGGATTCACTTGATGTAACACTCTCTAAAGCCAGGGGTTTCTTTATTATAACAGAAGGCACATTAGGATTTTGTCTAAATACCAGTTGATTTGGACTATAACCACTGACATTATGCAAAGTATTTTTAGAGCTCAGTGACCAAGTATTGGCAAGTTCCAAGCTGCAGCCAGTGTTTTCCATAGTTTTGAGTACCATTTCATTAAGTATAGCATTCTGACACTCCTTTAATCCATTGCTCCATGGATTTTGTGCTGGTGTAGTTTGTACAATAATATTTAAATTCTGAGCCATGTCTCTGAAAGCTTTATTATCAAATTTTCACCCATTACCAGTTAGAAAACTAGAAGGAGGTCCAAAATATGCAATCCAAAACTGAAATACAATGTTAATAATTTCTGAACTTTCTTTTGACTTTATTATAGAAGCTACACTGTATCTGGTGAAATGATCTATTAAATGAAGAATTTTGGTCTCTTTAATTTCTTTTATGTCCATAGATAACATTTCATTGAAATGTTTTGCTAAAGAGAAACCAACAATTGCCTTGGGTGGTGCTCTCTTGTATTTTAAGCATATGTTGCAATTTGAAGTAATTTCCTGAAGCTGTTTCATAAGTTCAACATCAGTAACTCCTGTATCTATCAAGAGAGTATTCATTTTCTCATAAATTGGATGACTAAATTGCTTGTGAAGTTTTTCTGCTAGTTTTTCTTTTTTCTCTAACAGATTTATTTTTAATATCTCTAGTACTGATCAGAACAACACTTTAATTCTCTTTGAAACCTGGAGTGGCAAGAGGAATGTAATAATACCCAGAGTTAGTGCAGAAAAGCTGTAACTTTTGGTCAATCATGGATACACTATCATTTTTAAAATTCAGAACAGTATTAGCTTTCTTCATAGCATCTTTGCTCAGTAAAATGGGTATTTCAGACTCTACTACATCAGCATGAATTTCAACAATTTTACTGCTAATATACAGGGTAACTTCACTTTGAACATTGATTTCAAATGTTGGCCATCTCCAAATTTAAATGTAGCTTTACTATACTCTACTTTCATGTTTCTTTTAACTTTCTCTGGCAAAGTGTCTAGGTAACAATTATACCAAGTCAAGCCACACACTGACCTGGAGCAACCCGAGTTCCAAATCATAGCATTAATAGTTTGTCCTAGGTGTGTACTATCCCCAGAGTTATTGTGATTCATGAATACAATATTGGCTTCAAATACACCTTCCTCAAAGGAACATTGACAATTTTTAGCCCAGTACATGGTACATTCACAATAGCACATCTGGAGGGTTTACCATCAGTTCCAAGAGGATTTTGTTTCTTTTTTTTCTTTTGATAATTGGTATGGATTTGGTTTCTTTTACTGAATCTATTGCCTCTATATGTATTGCCTTTCTATCCTCTACCACAATAATACTGCTGTTAATTTCTGTGGACAGAGCTTTACATTATGTCCTTTGTCTGTGCATCATTCTTTTCATCCAAACATTGAGCTAAATGCACATCTGCTGGTTCAGACTTTATTTCATAGATTGCTGGAGAAGAAGTACTCATTAAAGTCTCTGGTGTAATACACATCACCTTTTTTTATTTGAACTGTCATTTCATAGAATGTTATGTTAGCCATTAGTTTTTCATTGTCTTCCTCCAGATTGGCATTCTTGAGGGCCAATATAGTATTGGGCAACTTAATATCATGTTCCCTGAGTTGCTGAACCATATAGTCAAATTTTATAATGAAATCAGTGATGGGGATATTTTGTGGCCTAATATATTTTTCAAGAGTTCCATATGCCATCAGAGCCACTTGATTAGTATCCATCTTGAACAGAGAGTCCAACTTTTCATACAATAACATCATTCCTTCCTCTGTGTTCAGGGTCCATTTCCAGCACTGCTTCTCTGACTTTAGACTCAAAAACACAGTTGGAGCTCTTTTCTTTATATCTATGTTTTTTGTCATTTTCCAGAACTTCATTTCTTTTTTCCAAGCATGGTACTTTTCTGGGATAAGCACTGGTAGGGCTAAAAATTTAAGATTTGTAGCCATTTGTCATTTTTTTATGAACTTCACTCTGCTACTTGTTAAAACAGGGTCTTGCTGAAGTGACAGCACTTCAACAAACTACTGAAAAATGTTCCCTGAGGAAAAAAAAACTTAAATATTGCCTAATGGTTAAATCTACTTTGGCAGGATGGGAAATAAGCTACTGCCACTGCTTAAAACACATTAATTAATCTAAGGAGTAGGAGTCTAATTTGTTAGTCAAGGATGGTGAGTTTACTCCTAGGTAGGAGTCAGCATACTTAACACTCATATCAAAACAGGATTTGTTATGATTAACAAACTATTTAACATATTCAAAATGTTCCACTTCATTTTCAATACAATGTTGAACCCTATCAGCAACATTTCTACAAACCATTTGACACATTTCAACATTAATTTCAGAAAATTTATCAGAAAAGCTTGTTTTAATTCAGTAATTGTTTTCTGTTTGAGCCTGTAAACAAGATCTTTCAGTGCACAAATAAGTCTGGTAGTGTTGGGTCTGGTGATTTTGATGGCCACTCAATTGTTCTACTTTGTCCTATCCACCTCAGCTTGAAATTAAGATTTAACTAATCCCAAACACATAAGCCAAAGTGGGGTGGTGCACCATCTTGTTGATAATAAATATCATTCTGATTTCTAACTCTTGACAAGAATTCAGATTTCAGCATATGTAAATAATTATCTTGATTAACAATACCAACAAAGAATATTGGCCCTATTATTCTCATGGATGAAATAGTGGCCCGAACTGTCACTCATGGTAGTTTAACATCTTTTATCAAGAAAACATATGGGTTAACATCGCTCCAGTACACAAAATTATGGCGATTGATATGCCTGTTCAATTTAAAGGTTGCTGCTTCATCTAACCATCATATCTTATCAAGAAAAATCTCATCTACATTGAGTTTATTCAGAAAAAATTTTCAAGACTCTAATCATCTATCAACATCTCCATATTGCAAGCTTTATAACAACCTAGGGATGTAAGGTTTCATCTTAAACTTCTTAAGAGTCTACAAACATTTCTATCACTTATACCCAACTCTGAAGAAAAACATTTACTGGATTTTTGAGGATTCTCTTATTTCATTGGATTTTTCTAAACTTGTTGCTGAAATTGATTTTCCTAATCTTGAGGAATCACCTATGCTTCCTGTTCTTTCAAATTTTCTAATTAGGCTTGTGATATTTTGACTCTGCACTTGCCGAATATTAAATTTTGCTGATAAAAAACAAGCAGTTTTAGTGGCATTGTTTTTATTTTGATAATAAAGTTGAAGTGCTTTCACTCTTTGTTCCTCCATTAATCACATGGCCATATTTATTTAAAATTCCTACAATAAAGAAAACTATACATTATAAAATATGTACAAAATTACATGATATAAGACTAAAAAAATCCAAATTTATACAGTTGAAAAATATAAAAACAAATAAAAAAGGGACTTTACATATGCTGCACTAATAAAAAGGCATTATTTTATCTGCACAAAAAGGGGGTTAATTTTGCCACAGTCTGTAGAACTGCTATCATGTATTTTGCATTTTTTGTCTTCAGTATAAGTATAAATAATATAAAAATAATAATACAATCACTGTATTATTGGTTTGTGCCTAACTTTAAAAAATATTTTCACTGTTTCAATGTCACAACTTAACAGATTAATATAGTTCTCTTATAAAAAGTGATATATAACTTTCTAAAATATCAAAGTGATTTATAATGAAAAGAAAAAAAAGATATATCCTTTTAAAATTCACTGCTAAAGCATATATCAAATAAATCATTTAAATGTGAAAAGATTTAAGATAATCCCATTAATTGTGCATCCAAACACCAATTTGTAAAGTAGACTTTCCAAATAATGAACACAAACAAAAAAAGGATGTATTTTAATTATTTATTCAAAAATTGCAAAATTTCCCAAAACTGATAATGTGACATGTGTTAAAGTATGTGAACCCTATCCCTTTGTATGAAGTCAAGTAGGTAATAAATTCAACTGAAACACATTTGGGTGCTTAATTATTCAATATAAATTAACCAATCAAATGAGACATGATTAGGCTTATGGCCACATCATATTAAAATGCCAGTTCCTGTACAATCACCAAAGTTAAGCAACTTCGAGCCTGGTCAGTACCTAGATGGGTGACCATTTGGGAATATCAGGTGGTGTAAGCTTGGATGTGTGTTACAGGTGGTACAATGGATAATGGCTGGGAATTGTTAATCAGAGAGACATCCTTAGTAAATTAGTTGACCGACACAAATTAAAAGAGTAGGGAAACCAGATAAGTTACTATAATGCCAATGTATAGCCTCACAAATCAACAATACTGAGAGGAAAGGAGATATCTGAGGACTGACTTTTCACCACTCTAGAGAAAGCTATAAGACCATATAAAAAAGATTGCAGCTTCATTCATCCACTGTAAGACAAATAATTCACAAATGAAGAACATTCAATATGACCACAACTAGTTTTGATGTTCATAGAAGTGAACATCAAAACTATCACCAAGAAACACTAAAAAAATAATAAATCAGGTAAAGGCCAACCCACACATCACTTCAAAAGAGTTGCAGCCCTCTCTGGGAGTATCTGGAGTAAATGAACCTGTGTCTACAATAGACAAAAAATGAATGAACATGGCATTCACTTAGGGTTGCTAGAAGGAATCCTCTGCTCTCAACAAAGAATAAAGCTGCTGCCCATTTAAACCTTGCCAGAGAACACTTGAAAAAATCAGTCACAATCAAAACTGCCATGTTTGGAGAAAAGCCAACACTTCCTACCAAGCAAAGAACCTCATTCCAACAGTGAAGCATAGTGGTGGAAATGTTAAAATCTCAGTCTGCTTTTCTGCCTGTGAACCTGGATGACTTTATATTATCCAAGTAAACATGAATTCTCAGTCTTATTAACAAATTTTGGATCAGAATTTTCTGTCATCTTCTATGTGCCATATCCCTTCAGGATGTGGGTGATCATGACTCTCCACAATTTCCTATCCTTTGTAACTCTTAATAAACTTTGTCCTTTTTCTATTTCCCCTAATCCCTGTTCTGCTAAACATCTAAGCCCTATTTCGTCATTATGTGCTCTAGAAATTTCAACTATCTTTTTCTGATGCAAAGTATAAATGTCCTTTTTGTTTCCATTTTCTCGAAAAATTTGTTATTGCTCATATGTTCAGTCTATGGTATTTTTAGCAACCTTCTGTAGAAACACATTTTTGTTGCCTTAAGTCTTTTCTTCATCTGTGATGAATGTCTATCATTCACTGTCATATAGAAGGACTGATATTACAGAACAGTTCATACTTCTGCCATCAGTTAAGAAGTTGAAGCTTGTCCAAAAATGGGTTCTGTAACAAAACAATGGCATACCAGCAAAACAACCAAAGAATGACTTAAAAGAAAGAGAATTTGTAATCTAGTTAAAGTTAGAATCTAAATCCAATAGAAATGTTATGGTTAGACCAGTTTATGCCAAATGTCTCTTCAACCTCTCTCAGTTGGTTACAATTTGCAAGGAGTGAACAAAAATTCTCAACAGAAAATTTGAGAGACTGATCAGTGATTGCAGAAGACATTTGGTTAAAGTAATCACTGCAAAAGGAGGTGCCACAACATACTAACTAACAAGGTTCACATACTTTTGCACATGTCAAATTTTCAGTTTGTATGAAATAAATCTCTTTTTTTTTAATAAGTAATTAAAATATATCCTTTTTTGTTTGTGTTCATTATTTGGTAAGTCTGCTTTACAAATTGGTGTTTGGATGCATATTTTATAGGATTATATTCATTTTTTCCACAATAAAAATGACTATGTTTGATGGAGTCCACATACTTTCAAGTAGCACTGTATGCAAAGTATTTTCTAATTTTGATAATTCAGTTACTTCATGGCTATAGATATTTATGCAGTATTAAGCATTTTCCATACAAAGGAAGAGCCAAGCCTGATGAAGATTTCCATAAAAAGGGAACGCCTTTTTATTCAAATGAAATGTGTCCTTTTATTTAGCTTAGGTCACTTTCTCATGCAAACAGTATTTATGCAAAGTAAGAATTGGATTATTATGTTGACACATTTAAGGAATTTTTTTTTTTTTGTTTAACATATATCTTTCTACTTGATTTGCTGTGGATACTCACATTTATACATACTAGAAAAGAGGGGGAAGATGTATTTAGCCAGTTCCAACATGTAGATAAATTTGTGCTTTCCAGTATGACTCCTTTTTAAGATCCCAGAAAAGAGATGGAGAAAAAGAATATGGAAGGCTTTTTCAAAGCAACATGTCTAAAGACAGAAAAAAAACTACCTTGAGAAAGTTGCACGATTAAGAGGGGCAGCAAGTATACCAACTATAAAATATCAGAAAAATATAACTAGTAAAAAGAAAATTAATCTGTTGAAAGTATAGTTTACTTTTGAAACTGCCTTCTATGCATCTCTTTCTTATTCTTTAAGAAAATGTCTTTTGATTGCCAGTAGCAAAAGCTTGATATCCTGATAAATCATTTTTCATCCTCTCTGCTAGAGACATGCTGTTTCTAGTCCCAATTCCTATTCTTTATAACTAAACTTCTGAAGGTGAGAGATATAAAACATTATTGTCATCTGGACATAGTAGTATCTGCAAATACAATTCACCTCTTCTTTTCAATCAACTTCATTTACAAAGAGATGAAAAAAGGTGAAGTCAAAGACTTGATATCTGCTATGTTAACCTAGGCATTTTGGAAAGTAATAATTTTAAGTCAATGATGAAAATGAAGCATTTATATTGTAAGTTGATTGAAGAAAAATTTACTTTGTTACTGCATATTTTTTCTGCAAAAAAATCGTGAGAATTTTAAAGAGACTACTATCTTTAACCATCATAAACACAAGTTGAGTGTAAAAATAAATGAGGTATTGGAGATGAAGAATTCATTCAAACTATGATCTACCTAGTTTAATTGTAAGGACCACTTGTGAGAGCTCAGTTATTTTGATTTGTGCTGTACATATCATATGCAGTTGATTGTTGACATTCATGAGAATATTCTTTCAGAGAATTTTTTTCTTCTTTATATTCCAAAGGATTTCTTAGATATTTAACTATTTCCTGAACATAGTGACTGATTTATTCTTTTCAGATTGTAATGATAAGCTATTTATGATGAATACTACTATTTGAAAATTGATTTTTAGTTCCTTGGAGTTAAAATCAGCCACTACAGAATATAGTATACTATCTTTTAGTAAATGGAACTGTTCATGATAGCAATGAGATGAGAGTAGGCTGGAATATAATCAAACTCTAATTTAGATTGTGTAAATGGTATGTATATAAACTAGAAAATGTCAAAACTTTAATAAGCTTAACTTCATTGGTAAAATTTTACTTAAAGATTCATAGATAGTAATAGAAAGTAAATGTACTTCCATATGACTCAAGTGTGTATAATATTTGATATCAAGGTAATAGAGATCTTTGAAGAAATAAAAACTAAAATATAACAGGAAAAAAATTAACCAAATTAGTTAGCTTGTTACGAGGTTCATGAAAGTGTTGTATCATTATTGATTTCTTCAATTTGGGTAACAAATCAATCAAGATTTTCAGCAACTTTCAAAGGCAATCTGAGAAGGTCTTAACTGGAATTTTATCTATCTACTTCACAATCTGCCCAGATTAATGATGATGGTTTGAACAACAATGAGAAAGCTCTCATTTAGTTGATAATATAAAATGCTCTTTTTAAAATGAGCATTTTAGTTGTTCCATAATAACTAAGAAGTATAATATGGATACCACTATCAAATCAAGTACGCAAATGAAAAAACCTGCTCACAAATTGGATATGAATAAATTCAATTCAATTCAATGAAATTAAATTTTAATGTAGATTGTTTGTTTTAAAATTTTTTAAATATATACATATTTTGAGGATAGTGTTACAATTTTACAGAGTTTTGTGTTATATACTTTGCAAAGTTAATTATGAACTTTAGAGAACTGGTAGTATGAATGAATAAAATAAGTTGCCTTGCCAATATGTAGTAGTCAAAATTATGTATATCTAAAAAAAAAAACAACTTCTGTTCATGAATAGCAATTTATGGTCTATTTATGGTTCAGAGATTACTAATATTAATTTTTGAAGATTTGAATGAAATCATTTGACAAATATCCCCAAAGAATTATTAACATATGGCTGCATGTACAAGTATACAGATACACCCATTCTTAAAAAATAATATAATTTTAAATTCAATTTATTGATATACTTTTATTTTAAATAATAAAAATAACTTGCTAATTTATAATATCCATTTTGGAGAAGCAGTACTTAAAATCACACTATCATTAAATCAATAAAAAATATCCTGAATTCAATTTCTTGTGCCACAAACAATATTGTAATTATATTTCTCTTGTTTTTAGAATCAGCATTGATTTTTTATTTTCATATTTTTCCTATGAATTTCAATTAGTAAATTTCTTTACCTATATGAAAGATTACAAAGACTGTATAATATTCTTGTTTCTTTCAGTCTTAGAAATATCATGTAGACATGTAAGAGCAAAAATTAACTAATAACATTAGATTACAGATGTATAAAAAAAAACAAATGCCTTTAAAAAATGGCATGAAAATGATTTTATGCATTTATGGTTATATGATACTGATTTCTATCTGATTTAAATATTTTATTATTTATTACTCTTTCCTAACTTTATTTGTTTCAAGTAAATACTGTAGACATTTGTTTGTACAAGTCTTGAAGCCTGTTATTTTAAACTGAATAATTTATTTCATGAATATTTCTTGGAGAGATTAAACGATTATATTGACTTATTATTTTTAAAGTTATAATAACACTAAAAAAGCAATCAATATTTATTCTCAAGCTACTTTTTATATTATGCACCACCTGGTTATTTCTTAAATGGATTATATGGTATTTTTCTATCATATTAATCATATCAAATGATATATTATTGTTTGCAAATGAAAAGTTTGTATATTGTTCATAGTCACAGTTGATATAATAAAGAAAGGATGTTATGACAATAAATTTTAATAATAGTCATTCTTAAATATGGAGTATGTCGTTATCAAAAAAATTACATTATCTATAATTGGCATTTTTATTTGTAAAATTTAAAAAAATAATTTGATAAATACTACATTCTTTCCTTCAATATTTTAAAATCTTATAAATATTAATTTTTTTAAATTTTCGATGAAATTAAACTGTTATATAAAATTTAAAATAACATACCTTCCATCACTATTCTATCAAAAAAAAGAGTTCATATTATATTTTGATTTTTGGCAGTGAAAAAAAACGTTTTTATTCTGCATAGATAAAAATAGTAAATTGACAAAATAATGCCTTTTCAAATTTTTATTACATATGCTGTTTTCTTTTATATCTCATGTTTATTCATCTACAGTTTTTATCATAGAGGTCAAAGAAAATCAACAAAAATGAATGCTGACCTGAGAAGCTAATCCTGAAAACATCAATGAAAATGATAACTGCAAATGATTCAGAAATCAGATAATACAACCTGTTATTGTCTTATAATACAATGTCTTCTGTCAGATAAATGAGATTAAATAAATTTCTTACTTGGCAAGCATAGTCTATATTGGGAACTCTGTAATGTTCTATAACTGTACCTTTGGTATGCCTGCTAAATATTTGCATATTCTCATAAGTAATGAAACATATCACTTTTCCAGTGGTGGAACATGGGGGTGGGGGCTTTCGCCCCAGGGTGCACTATCATGGGGCGCAAAATTGCTCTGTGATTCGCAAGTTTATTGCTGGGACTGGGAGTGAAGTGCAAGTGAAATGTTCCACTTTCAATATTTTTATAAGAAAAACATGTGTAAACATCTCATCTAACTAACTAGACCCAATCTAAGCAAACTTATTTAGATGAGGTGAAAAATTAAAACCAAATTAGGTTAGGATAGGCCATGTTTTAACATTTATTTAGATATTGAAAATGTTGGGAAATGAATTCAGAAAATAGTGAAAGAGGACCTAAAATTTCACCTTTTTTATTTACTTTAATATCATTTTGTGACTGCCCACAAATACTTATTTCATTAATGGTGCATCATGAATTATTTTGGCGACAACACTCAGTAGTTCTTCAGTCATGCACAGTGCAGGCAGAAGTAAACCTAGCAATTCTTTGTAAAATGATAATATGGTAATTTGTCTCCTCGCCTCAATTGGTAGATCATAGCATTTCAATGAATATATAAGAGATTTAGAGATAATGATCTTATTACAACTCAGTTTCGGATATTCCCATATATGGGGTTTTGATGTGAAAAGATTCACAAGTTTTAAGGCACAATTTTGGTTGTCATTAGTGATAGCAAAATCTTTGCAGGGTGTTTTTTGTAGCCTTTGCTGCAATATTATTATTATTATTATTATTATATGATTATACTACACTGAAAAACTCAATGGAGGTCTTTGAAATTTATTACAGAAAACTATGTATTCCTGCTGAGAATATAGGAAAACTCTTTATTGCAATGTATATATGTATTCGGTTGTTAAGATGGATTCTGAGTTAAAACAGTTTCATTGGATGCTTTCAATCAGCCTTCATCTTTGCTTCATTGCCAATCTGATGAACATGCACAATATGATGATACTAAATATGCAGCATTAACCAAGAAAGATGTAGGTTGCTTACATTTGTATGTAGATTGCAGTAAACCACACATTTCTGATGATCTATGCATACAAATGGTGAAGATGGCTACTAAAGCTTTTCAGAACAAAGACAGCTCTTTCAAAGTTACAAAAGATTGTGGAGTTATTGAGAGCCAACATCTTGAAGAAGTGATGAGGAGTGAAACGAGCACAAAACATGTGAGTGTCAACTGCAGCTTCCCAAATTACTAGTTTCAAAGAAAACTACAGGATGACCACATAATTGGTTGTTGTACTCTATTAAAAATAATGCAGTCTACTGTTTTTGCTGTTTGTTTTCAACAGCATCAGTCAACCAAATCACGGTATTCAAACAATCTTCTGGATTTTGAAAATGGAAAAAATGCAATGAAAGAATAACAGAACATGAACAGGGTATTCATCCCCATGTCGTTTCTTGCACGGAAAGACTTTGAGAGACACATATCAGAAGGGTCTACAATTGACAGAGCAATACTAAAGCATATGAAGGAACAGAAGCAATTGTGGAAGGATCTGCTCATACATTTTATGGATTGTATCAAGTTTTTGGTGACTTGACATCTGGCATTTCATGGGCACTGAGAAGTCATTCAATCAAGTAATAATCTCAGTAATATTCTTGCACTTGTTAAGCTACTTAGCTAGTAAGACTCTCTGTTGCAGCATCACTTGGGTTACATCAAGTCACATCCATATTCAGCAATATTTTTGTTTAGCAAGATACAGAATAAGTTCATTGAGCTACTGAATTTCATCAGTCTATCCTACAGAGAATCAAAAGAAGCAGATACTATGGGATTATGTTCTTAAGAGTCTTGATTTGAATGACTGTCATGGACAGATGAATGACAATGCTGCAATAATGGCTGGGAAGATGTCTGGTGTCCAGAAATGCATATCATAGAGAAACCCGAAAGTAATCTTTGTGAATTATGACAACCATTGTTTGAGTGCATGCAGCATCAGAACAGGTGTTTGCTATATCATTTTTTGGAGTTTTTGATTCATTGTATATTTTTTTCTTCAGCTCAACAATGTGGTGGGAGAAATTGAAGGTGATAGTAGGGATGGCTGTAAAGCAGCCCCCTGGAATGCTAGGTGTGATTCTGTTCATGCTGCAAAATGAAGTTGGATGACATAACTAAATTGTTGGAGGATATGGCAAGTGATTGTTCAGTATCAGTCGACACAAGAAGCAATGCCATCTGCTTGCTGCAAAATATGCAAACTTTTCAAGCTTTCTAACTAAGCTGTCATTCTGGGATGACATCTGAATTTCATTGGCTGAGTACAGAAGGGACTTCAGTGCCCTAGAATAAACTTCAATGAAGCTAAAACTAACATTCAAAGTCTGCAACAATCTATTATGAGTGAGTGGGATTCTCTCTGTACAAATTCAATTGCAAAAGGCAAGGAAAATGCTTAGAAAGAGGTATTGACATTGGTCAACAGAGAAGGGTGCGTCGTAAAAAGGGAATGGCTGAAGAGGAGATAAAAAATGTGACTCTAAATGTGAGAGAAGAAATGGATGTTACCTTGAAGGCTGTACTGGACAGGGTTGAATACAGAAGTGAAAGATTGATTTACAAGGCTGAATCAGTTAGATAAGCAATTTGGTCTCCTCTTGGATATTGAGAGCCTCAATGACTTTAATAAAGACATGGTAGAAAATAACAAAGTAGCTGTTGTAACATACCAGGGAGATTTTGATGGAATAGAAATTGGTCACAAAATTACAAACTGCTGAATGTTAATACAAGAAAAAAAAACACAGTGCCATTGTTAAATCAAAAACCCTAATTGAGCTTCTCAATTTCACAATATCTTACAGCGATGATGTGTTCTTCAATTTACAAATAGCATTGCACATATTGTTGGCTGTTGCTGTCTCTGTGGCATCCTGTGAGCACTCTTTTAGCAAACTAAAATTAATAAAAACTATCTCTATGGGTCAGGAACACCCAAACAATTTGGCTTTATTAATAATCAAAAATGAAGAATTTGGACTTATAAATGTGGATGGTGTTATTGACAAATTTTTGACCACCAAACCTTGTCATATGTCTCGGCTTTAGGAATTCAAATACATGAAATGAATTGCTGTTGTCTTGACATCTTTTAATTTAGGTTTTGTCAATGCACAGTGCTTGTTGGTAGTGCAGATCAATTACAAATGTATTTGAATTTTATTTAAATACTTTTTCAGAACATTTGTATTTCTGTGAAAAAGCATTTATATTTACATTTTGGCCTAGTTTCAGAAGTATTTGTTTTTTTGAAATCTGGAAGAAAATTACTTATATTTATATTTGTATTTCCAATTATACCACATCAATAGTTGCAAGAAGTATTTGTATTTGAATTTCTAAAAAATTTGTTGGCCACTGGCTGTGATAGGGGGCACTGTATCAAGCTCTTGACCCCCCCCCCCCGACCAAGACCTCAACATTTGTATAAATGCATATATTTTTGTGTGTTAGCTTCAATGTAATAACTGTTTATGAAATTTATTTAATTTGAGCATAGAAAAATTCTGATGAAACAAAGGTTACAGCTGTTAATGAAACTACAGATATGCTACCAAGTAATAAAAACAATATCTAACAATATGCTTCTGGTTTATGCTTTTAATATATTTTTATATATTCAATTTGTTTACAGGGTCTTTACACTTTTTAAATAATAAAAATAATTTTGGTAATTGCAATAATATAATAGTCTTCTTCTATGTGCCATGTTTCTTCAGGATGTGACCAATCATGGCACTCCACAACCTCCAATCCTCTGCTGCTCTTAGTAATGTTTGTCTTTTTACCACTCCTCCCACAAAAGTTTGTCAGTTAGGTGTCCACTGCCTCACTCTCCTTTTTGCCATCAATATGTCCTGTGATTGTCAAATTCTCTGAGACCTCTTTTTCCTCATTATGTGCCATAGAAATTTCAACTATCTCTTTCTGTTACTTCCAGTTTTATCTTAAACTGTTAAGAAATTGTCCAGTATTCATTGCTGTATGAGAGGATTGATATTACATCAGCACTCATTTTGTTTCTCACAAAATTTTCCTTACTACTCTGCTTATCTTTTGGAAGGCATTTTTACTATTCCAATGCATGTTTGGATTTTGCTGCCATATTTTCCATTCTCTGTCAAAATCCTAATAGAAAAGTTATGTTAATTATTTTAAACATTGGTTTTAGGAAACTAGTTAGTATTGTCTCATAGACATGTTTTAATGAAAAATGAGTGGTTGTTCTTGCAGTAAAACATTGCTTTTAGCCACATTGGGATTAAGCTTATTTAATCCTTATTGCACTTAATAAAATTTATGGTAGTTTGTATTTTAGTACTGTTTGTACTTTTGTCAATTTTGGTGAATCATATTAAAACATAATGAAAACATCTATATTGTTATTTTTTAATAACCACAATAGCACACTTAGATTTTTATATTTACATACAAAATCCAGCATGATTAAATAATGTAAATACCAACATTTTTTTCAAGTATAGAAGTAATAGAATGTATTTTTATTATATAGCAATTGATAGAGTTTGTTAATTGCTTTAATATAAAAATGACTACATTTTATTAAATTACTTTGGTGTGAAAAAAATCAACTCTGTTTATTTTACAGACATGACAGTGACAAGAAGTGAATGCATTTTAATAACTTAAAGTTTTGTGTGATCAGCCTAAAACAAAGTTAGGGCATTAGTTAAATCTAGTTTATTGATGCTGCTAGAACAAACTACAAACCTGGAACCTTCTTTCTATTTGGCAACTATTCAGGCATTCCACAGCAAGCTATATATAATAGGGCTTTTGTGGGTGTTGCTGGAATTCAAAGAGAACACTGCTACCATAATTGAAGGTTGCCATTGTTGGAACCAAAATAATAAATATATAATAGAAATGTGTTATAAATGTAAATTATAGCCTGTAATCAGTGGTAAGTTGCTGGCAAAAAGGTTAGAGAAAGTATTCATTTTTGTTATTTTTCATGAGTTATTCACCTGTATTACAAGGTTAAAAATAAGAACTCATACTGTTTAGTCTACTTTTTTCTCCTTCTCCTTCATTTCTTTTATTGGAAGTAATTCAAATTGGCTGATACATGCCTGGAAAATATATACAAATGATAACTTTCATGAACCTTACTACTTATATTTTCTTATAGAAGCCCCACTTAGAATTCAACTTACAACTGGGTTGTAAAATAAGATATCAAAAGTCATAAGTAGATTAAGAAGAATCAAACAGAATTGGCAATTAAAGTCAATATTGTAAAGCAGTATTTAGTATTTCTTTTCTTTGTCTCTCTTGTCACTTTTGCCTAATTGATTTTAGTATACATATAGACATAAAAACATATTTTAATAAAATAGAATTTCTTGACAGAGTGAATATGAAAATACCAAATAAAAATAAGCCTCAGAGTAACAATAAAATTTCGGTTTAAATATTTTCATTAAATTTTGTTTATTACTTTTAATTCTGACTTCATTTAAATTAATTGTTTTAGGTTATAGTATATTCATGTTGCAAATCATTTTGCTATAAAAAAATTATTTTGCTAACCCCTGCTAGGAGACAATTGGCCAGATTAATATATCCACATCCAAGTGCGGGGAAGATGTCATTATCTGCTCTGGGAACTTCAACTGTCTCACAAGGTCTACTCTCAATTGTCAATCTTGGGCAAAGGAGAGCATGTAGGTTGATGACTTATGCACCGAGGTGGAGTTTTCGCTGGTCTTGACGAAATACATCACCTTCATTCCAGGTTTACAACCACTGAATGCTGCGGCCACCACTTCGGTTAATTCCCCAAATACCCGGTCATGTCTCTACCGGTACTTCCCTTCACCAAGTGCCCTCAGACATGCGCTAAGAATGTGTTTCAGCATACCTTTCCTGGTACAGAGTGGGCATGATGGTGTTTCTCTCATCAGCCAAATATGCAAGTTTGCAGGACATGGTAGTACATCATACACGGATTGTGCAAAGGGCATCGAAGGGCCAAATCTCCGACCAACTTATTTTCTTCTGTAAAAATTCTTCTATCATATCCATGCACCCCGTTGGCTTAGTCCCATCATCTTGTATGTTCTTTTTTACCTCAACGTTGACTTGTACTTCCTCTTGGATTAATTGCCATCTTTGCTTAGCCCTAGTTTTCTTAATTCAGGTACCAGGAAAGAAGCCCAAGGCTGTATGACCTGATGCCACCGTCTCCATGAGAGCCTTTTGCCTCAAACACTCCTCCTCAATATCCAGTTCCCTCCCTGCACTCCATTTCCTTCCAGTGCAGACCTTGATGCCTGCTGCCACCACTTTTGGGTCTTTAGAGTCCCTATACTGTAGGAATTCTCTTATCCAAGAGACTATGAATTCCTCCACCAACCCTTTAAAGGAGAGTTTAGGTGCATTTGAATTGCCATATAGCATGACACTACTTAGACTTCTTGGCAGCCCTAGCCATCTACAGAGGTAGCCATTAATTCTCCTTTCCATGGCCTCCACTGATGTCATAGGGAAGTCATAGATAAACAAAGGCCAGAGAATTCCCGGGAGCACAGTGTGCTGATAAATCCATGCCTTGAAACAGCCTGGAAGTTCAGACTTGTCCAATTTGGTAAGCCATGATTCCAGTTCAGAGATCATCACTTGGATGGACAAAGTATCCTTTAAGGAGCTGTTAAAAGTTTTTCCTAGGCTCTTCACTGGTTTCTCTGTCAACATGGGGATAGTAGTTCCTTATATCGAGAACCTGAAATTATCCTGCCACTTTTCCCTTCTGCATAACAAACGATTTTGACTTTGTAGACTTGAAACTCATTCTTGCCCAAGCTATAAGCTTTTCAAGTTTGTGAAGGATCTACCTACTCCCCATGACCAAAGATGTCATAATGGTCAGATTGTCCATGTACACTCTGATCGGTGGCTGATGCACTCCTGTCTTCATCATAGGGCCTCAACACTCGACTTTGGACGATTTGACCACCATATTTATGGTGAGAGTAAATAAGGAAGCTGAGATCGTACAGCTAGTAATAATACCTCTTTTGAGTCTGTACCAATCGGAAACTATAAACCTGGAAGAGATTCTCATCTTAAAGTTGTTATAATAGTCCAGGATTAATAGGCTGATCTTACCAGTCACATATCTCCTTAGGGCTTCTTCTACTAATTTATGTGGAATGGACCCATATGCATTGGCAAGGTCCAACCACAATGCAGCAAGGTTGCCCCTACTTTCTTTAACTTCTCTCAATATTTGCTTGACTACTCCAGTATGTTCAAGGCATCCAGGAAAACCTGGAATACTCCCCTTCTGCACTGAAGTGTTGATATAATTGTTAACCAAAAGAAATTTAGTCAGACACCACAATAAAATACTGAAAATGATCTTACTTTCGGTGCACAATAAAGAGATACTCTTGAATTGGTCTAAATTTCTTTAGTTTTCTCCCTTAGGGATCCATACACCCTCTGCAAATCTTCATTGGTCTGCAACTCTACCTCTATGCCATATCACCTTTAGTATCTTCCAAAAGAGCTGGAGAAGACCTGGACAGTGTTTATAGATGCTGTAAGGAACTCCACTTGGTCCAGGAGTTGAGTCCAATCTAGCCACCTTCACTACCTCCCTAATCTCCTTCCAGCTTGGTTCCTTCAGTTCAAAATCAGTTGTCAGTTGGGTTGGATTAATAACAGCTTCTGTGTGGCTGAGATCCTTGTCTCTTACAGGGTCACTCAATGTGTTCTGGAGATGGATGTTGATATCATCTGCAGAACATTCTAGCTGACCACTCCATTTATCTCCAAGCAGTTTCATAGCAAAACCAAAGGGATCTGCAATGAACGATGATCTCTTTCTCACTCTTTCCTTCCTTTGCCTCTGATGCCACTCAGTTTTATGATTGGATTTTAGCCTTGCTCTTAAAATATTTTGCAGCTCTATTAGTGGATGACGTTCCTCTACACTAACCTGCTTATACCTTTTCTTTAGTACCCTTAACTCCTGCCTCAAGCCCTCTATCCTCTCTGCCCTGCAGTTCTTGCTGTAGTGTTTCTGTTTCCTCTCTTTGCATCAGCCAAATCATTTTGTGGCATAACTGATTATTATTGTTGACAAGATGTGCAACCATTTGTCAGCATTGCCTTTTGATGTAGTAAGGATGATTCTGTTTATATCCTTGTCAAACTGTTGCCACTCAGTATAACAAGTTGCTGGAGGCCACTTGATCTGCATATGGATTACTTTGCTTGGGGTTGTTTGGTTAGTTGCTTGGAGCGACTAGGCACTGTGATGTGAGTCCTGGCCTTGCACCTCCTTTGTCTTGCCAGATAAACCTGTGCACTGCATTAGACCTCCATGTGATGTTATGACTTGAGGTCATGACAAGTTTCAACATCATACTTGTTCACCCAAGAGACTGTACCGAAACAATACCTATTCCGGCAGGTGATCCTGAAGCAAAGCACACAACAATGAACATATAAATAACTGCCACTGCTGATCTTGAAATAGCAAGTGACAAATCAGATACACCCTATGTCACTTCCTCCTCAGAAAAATGAAACAAAAAGAGAACAAACTTAATGCTTGTCTAAATTCTATATGGAACTCCTTGGTGTATTTCTTATAACTATATACATGAATTATAAAACTGTAGTCAGAATCTAATTTAAACCCAGAATTTCTATATAGATTAATTGGTGAAAGCTAAAAATTAAAACTAATTTCTGGCTATAAGACTCAGGTCCATTGTAAATATATTAAAACATTTATAAAACCTTGTACATACTGAGATGCTAATAGTTTATCATAAAAATGATAGGGTCACTTATTGTGAGCTTATGTGAATCATTAGTTATAAATGGAAGACAAGATTCAGTATTTAAAATTTGGTGATAAATGGCTGATTAAAGAAATACTTTTACAGTACTTGTGATAAATATATAAGTAATTAAGTTATTTATGCTTCCGGTTTGACATTCATCAATAATTTTGTTTTATTCCAATAGATTTATTCAAATAATATCAAAATGGATAACCAATGTAAAATTTTTAACCATTTTTTTCTTTCCATTGCTTTCTCTTTTTTATTTCTACCTTGTGTACTTTCTCACGCACAGACACACACCATATAAAATACATCCATTCAAAAATGTTTATAAGATATAATTATCTTTATATATAATATTATTCTGCTTGTTTGTATGTATGTTAACCTTTTTGACCTACTTTAGTACTAGGGAGGCAAATGACATGTTATACCACTGCTATTGCTTGAATATAGGGTGAAGTTAGCATTGAATTACTAAGAGGTTTTTTAATGTTTCTAATTATTTGAATTAATGACATTTTTTTTTCAAATAATATTGTTATGTCAAACTCATTTAAAATAACAAAATCTACATTTAACATTTTCTTTGAATGTTTATTACATTTCAACAAAAAGATAGCTATTGTTTTAAAGTTAAAATTTAAAATCTATCACCACTTCTTTATTCATTTTAACCAATAGTTAATTATTGGGATATTCAATTTCTGGAAGAAGAAAATGCAACAGCATTGTTTTGCACATGGCAAATGGGAATAATTAGACAATTTTTAGGTCAACAAATATTCAATTAGTCATATGTAAAAAAAATGATATTGCATTTTATTAGTTTTTTCATGAATAAATAATTTCATTATTATTGGGTTATTAAACCCAATAATAATGAAATTATTTATTCACTGAAAAATAATCAGTGATAGATTTAAAACTTTTAAGCAATTTTTTGTTGTTTTAAATGACTTTCACATGTCAATATTATTTGAAAAAGAACAAATAAGTGACCAATTAAAATAATGATAAACCTTAAACCTTAACTTACTATATCTAAGTTCATTTCTGCATATATTGAAATAGAAGAATGGTTACATAATTATTTTCTTGATTACCTATAGGTTAGATGTTCAATTCATGGCAAGACTCAATTTTTCTTTTTCTTAATGGACTGCTTTGATTATTTTTTCAACTAATTATAGATCTTAATCCAAACAACACAATCTTACTTTTCCTAATAAAAAGGTGACAATTTCCAGTTATTCTGGCATTAGCAATGATGTTAAACAAATTTAAAGACAATACAGTCAGTTTGTTCCTTCCAATGCTTGTATTCATCTATAATCAACTGTATGTAGCTCTGAATAGAACAAAGAATCAGATTAATTTTATTCAGAAGGAGGATTTAAAAGATCTCAAAGAATTTCCATGTGTTCAGCTAGTTATTTATAACAATTACTAAATAACTAACCCTGTAATCCAATGAGTCAAACTCTGAGAGAAAATTATAATGGAAAATGATTATCATTAAATTTGCTCCCTCATCCTTTTGTGTAAAAGGGGAAATATTTTTTGCTCATAGATTTTTTTTATTTATATGTAAAGAAGTAAACCAATAAGGCATAGTACTCTATAATTAGCTTGACAATTATCTCCTTTGAAAAATTATTTTTCCACTTGAGCATGAATGGAGACTACATAGTATTATCATTCAGTTGCAAATCAACTCAATTTTTGTTTGCATTTTCTAAGTAACTTAATTCTATACCTCTGTTTGGGCTACTTGAACATTATAGAGACATACAAAATTGGACTTTTAGCATTATATTGATTTCTGTTAATATTAATGATTTATTTATTCTACAAAAAATACATGATGGAATAGATTTTGTGGAAACTATTTGGCAAATGTTATTAATGAATTATTGATACCATATCTTACATTCATATATTAACTGCTTTTTTTATTCACATTAAAATCTCTGGATACTGCAATATGTAAGCCAATGTAACTTTCCATCTAACATACAACTGGAAGATGTTAATCCTTGTTATTAAAACTTCAGTATTATTTTTTTAATATACCCCATTTTCTTAGAGAATATGTGTAAAGGGATTTTGAGTATTTATGATTTTAAAACCATAATGAACCAAATATCTGCAGTGTTTTTTTTATATATCTCTTTAATATAGAATGAACAAATAATGAACATGAGTATCTGATTGTCTTCTTTTATGTTAAAGTATCACCATATTGATAATCATAAAACTGAAGCATATTGTAAATATAAAACTATAACATTTGATGTAAGGACATAAAATAAAGTCGACTCGATAGTATTACTTTTTATGATCTTTTATCTGCTCCAAAATAATAATGTAAGAATTTTATTAAAAACACTGAGTTATGAATAATTTTTATAATCTATAATTTAAAAAGAATTATGCTAAAGTTTTAATTAGTAAATTAATCTCAATTGTATCATTTTAGTCATAGCATCAAATCAAATATTATTTAAGAGATGCTATACTAAGCATTACTACTCATGAGATTAATGTAATTTAAACTTTGATACATTGTTTTTCTTTTAGATTTAGAAGTTTACCTGAAAGAATAAAAGAAAAAAAATCTATATAATAATTTTTTGAATAGAACTTTTAAAACTTTATCATAATTTTTTCTATTAGAATTTGTAATCCCTTTATTTTGAATTAAGTATACAATCCATGCAAACCTACCTTATTCCCCATTCTCTTTATTTCATTGGAATAAAAAACACATGTTCCAATTCAATCTGAAGTAACTGACAGGAGAAATATGCTGTTATATACTAAAATAACCTTAAAATAATTTTATTTTTCAATTTACTTCATCTAACAATATGAAAATAACCAATCTTTTCAATGTTAAAGTCATCCTAGAACATCTAACATAATTCCTGAATTAAAGCAATAGCATGGTATAAGTTCTTGTCTTAATTTTATTAGTGCATTTTAATCACTGTATGTGTTTTTCTTATTTTCTCATCTTTGTTGTTTGTTTTTTCACAAAATTTTCACTGTGTACCCTTAAGCTTTTTTTGATGGATGCTGTGTTTAAGAATGTTGTCACATCTTATTTTGGAGGAGCATGTACATCCTTTCTCATGTATATTATATCTGGTTTTTGTATCTCTGTGTTCTTAGGACTGTCAGTTTTCTATTTTCTTCCATTTAAAAAGTTCTACCAAAAACTAGCACAGACATCTTCCAACTAGCTTTGATAAATGCCAGAAAAGCATACATAATTACAGAAAGAGTTGGATGTAATAGTCAAGAAAGGTATTTATCATATTCACTGGATAAAATATCAACTACAGTAAACACCTTATAACCAGGAAAATCATTTATGAGTTAAATAATACTGGTCTTGGACAAAAGTAAAATACAAAATTACCTGGAAATATCTTACTTTAAATAAAATAAAGAATTAAAGGCATGCCAGATAAAAAAAAAACTAACAAAAAATGGGATGCTACAATACTTAGCCACAATTTATTAGAGTAGTTATGAACATCAGCAAATTGACTTCTGAAGAGGCAGTAACTAAATAAATGTCATACATGATAGCTCCAATCAAGGATATTTCTATGAAGATTCCTAAACCATAGCCAGATGAGCTCAGCTGGAAAATAAAACAATCATTAGAAAAAAACAAACCTCCTAAATCCATTAACAAAGGGAAGAAAAAATGGCCGTTGAAAACTTAATCAATATTTATAACAAAGACAATGCAACAGCTGTGATAGATAAATTAGAGTACTCACAAAAAATATATGACAGAAGATATGGCTATGGGGTCACCATTGTCCCCAGTAATGACAAATATATACATGGAATACTTTAAGGAAATGATATTGTAAACTACATCACTGAGACCATCCATCTAACTAAGAAATTTTCATACTCTGGACTCACCAAGAAAAAGTGAAAGTGGTATTGGATCATGTAAATTCTGTAAGTTTACCATTGAAAATGAATAGTAAATTAGCCATCCTAAATATAATAATAACCTGAATAGAACATAGATTCAGGGCATCTATGCACCATAAATTGCCATTTATTGAATGTTATCTAAACAATGATTCCAGTTGTCAATACAATACAAGATGGGAATTATTTGCTGTTTACCACAACAAGCAAAACATATATAGTTCAAAGAATATACAGTCAGTACAACATCAGGATAGTATTCAAAAGCAGTCACATGCTATACAGATATCTAATCAAAGTAAAACCTCTCCTGGAAGAAAACATGAGCAAAACAGTTTGTTTAATATTCTATGCAGTTGTAGTAGAAAATACAAAGGCAAAATCAATTGCTCTCTAAAAAAATAAGATTTGAAAAACACGGAAAATCTTTAACACATGTAAGCATTTTCAAATCTGGTGAACAGTCCTATGACCATGACACAAAAAGGCATCTTTTCCATGTGTTGCATACTGGTGGGACACTTTCCCATGTGTGGATGGCTGTGAGTAGCAATCAGCTTCATCAAACCTCAAGTCACTGCCACCATGAAGAACTAGGATGAAAAAATCAGTGATACTCCTCTGGAATGTATGATAACAAACATGCTTGCCTGGGTACATCAACTAGATCCTGCCAGAGAGAGAGGTACATGGATCCAAGGGAGCCTTACATGTGGGTGGATGTGAGTTCACTTGTTGTTGGAGTGGGGCTTTATGCTGATGGTGCCATCATTGAAAACACATGTTGATTGCAGTTGATAAAGGACACCCAACATCATGTGGTGGAGCTGGATGCCATGCTAAGAGGAGTCAACCTTGTGTTCAAATGGCGGGCCATGGTGTTACACATGAAAACAGACTGCATCTGCATGTACCACTGGTTGATCAATGCCATTACAGGCAAGTCTCAGCTGAACACCAAAGCTGTGAGTAAGATGCTCATAAGGCAACAACTGGTATTGTTGACCTCACTTGTGAAAGAGTACAACCTTTCAGTCAATGTGGCAGTAGTAAGATCCTACCAGAATCAAGCAGACTTACTGACTAGAGTCCCACAGAAGTGGCTCAACGATGTGCAGGAGATTGAACCTATACAGCTGGTATATGCTTTTGCTGCAGGTAACTTGAGCCCTGTATATCTGACTGAGGTTTATCAACAGAGTGGCCACTCTGGAGGTAAGTGAACATTGTATTTTGCACGTAAGATTGACCTGTCCATGTCAAAAGTGGTAGTAAAGTTGGTCATTCAGAGTTGTGAGGAGTGTCAGTCAATGGCAGAAAGGGTGGCTTTGTGTGCATGAGACATGGAACTGGCTAGGTATGGGCATCATGCACTACAACAACTGCTACTTTTTGACACTGAAAGGTTGTGGCCCCATGCAGTTTTCAATTTGGTGGCTGTTGCTTTGTCAGAACACTACACACATGATCCAGCAGTTGGAATTGGTGTTTTTCGAACATGGCCCCTCCCCAGTCAAGCTCCTGGCTGATAATGACACTGCCTTCTGCAGTCAGCAATTCAGACAGTTCCTGGATGAATGGGGCATCCAATTCCGACCATGCTGCATATACAAACCATCTGGAAATGGTATTGTAAAATGGTGTCATCAAACAATAGAATGGATCACTGTGCGGAAGAGTTGCCCAATCATGGAGGCTGTGTATTGGTACAAGTTCACACCTATGGATGACATGTCCGCCTCATTTGCACCCGCCAATCTGCTGCATTTGTACCAGATTTGAGTGAAAAGAACTGACGTTCTGCTCCCACCAGACCACCAAGAGGTGTTGACCCAGTACAGTGAGGGTGACTCAATCTGGATGAAAAATCCACAGGGATGGTGCACATCAAAATTTAAACCAGGTTGTGTTACCAGGATAATCAGCCCACAGTCAGAGGTTGTCGATGGCACACCTTGGCACAAGAGAGATGTGCATCCATGGCTCAGTTCAGGACTGCAAGTGGACAAAGGTGATGATACATTGTCAGGGAGTAATGAATGGCAAGAACTAGGCCCCATTGCAGGCAGCAGTGGCACCCCATTTAAGGGAGAGATGGGATCGACCTTTATTGAGCCCCCTCATTTCATGGATTCTGATTCAGACCTCAACATGTCTGATGATTTGGCCAGGGAGGAAGAATTTCTTGTCTTGCTGTGAAGGAGTGATAGGGTGAAACAACCAACCCCTTACTGTCGCATGTGTGATAGTATGATCAGGGAGGAGTGTAATGATAGATATTCGCACTTGAGTGATCCAAAGTGCCCGAGGTGTCAGGCCTGCCAAACTGCCATTTACAAACAGTCTAAGGCACATGCATGATATAGAGTATTTATGGATTGGCCATCTTGAATATATGAGAATGACCACCCACTGGAAAAAGGTGGTATATATAGATATAGGTGAAAGAATTATTCAGAATGACATGTATGTGTGTCCACAATATATTTCACAGTACTCTTCCCCTATAAATATAGCAAATTTTAACATATATAATCCTACAAATTGTTTTTAAGAAACCCACCTTTTTGATAGGTAGGAGTCACAGATCATATTATGCTTTAAGATCACTAGAGTTTTGCTCTTTTTACTATTGCAGTTAAATATCATTACTGTGAAAGATCATATTAAATAATAACTACAATCTTCCCTAATTTTGCTAAGGATCTAATAAGTATGTTGCATCATCTTTACATTTGTTGATATATGATATGATAGAAATTTTTTCATGTTTGCATCAATTTTTTCCAACATTATTTATTAATAACTCATGGTAATCAGTCTTTGATCTAGATAAAAATGACTTTTGATACTAAAATCATTACTTTCTTCAAATATTTTCATTACTCTTCATATTGGTAAAATCTTATTCCTGGAAAAGCAAAATTAATTTTTATCAGTTAAATATGCATATCTAGTAAAATTCTAGAGGGATTTATCTATTGCTAAACCAATTTTTGCTTCATATTATTCCATTGCCAAGTGTTTTACTTTTGACATTGTTGTATAGTTCATTTTAAATTTGTATGAGAGATAAAGGTTACTAATGTGTCTATAGTTGTAGTCTTTAAATGTCAGTGAATTGTATTTGATGCAATTTCAAACAGACATACACAATAAGTGAAGATAAAAATATTAATTTTTCACTATATCTTGAAGCTTTTTTTTTAGATTTTTTCTTTTAATATATGAACTGTTCAATATTATTTCATGAATTGTTCTAGTTAGTTTTTCTTTTTTTTTTTTATCCTGTGACCCGTAAGGTCATAGGGATACCATGTGTACTGCAACCGCAGTAGTAGTAGTGTTCTTGGGGCAAGATAGCCCAACCCTCTCCATGCAGGTTTTGAATTCAGAGTTTTTCCTTCTCCAACCAAGGCTATAGAACTCAGTCTGTCCTGTTATTTACTCATAGCTTGGAGGAGAAGAGGATTCATACCTTTCCCAAGGGTATTAGCACATAAGTGAATGTAATGGATCCGACTGGAATTCGAACTTGGCTCTCCAATTCCTCAATCTGAGCCGCTATCCATTATTCCACTGTGCCTAAATATAGTGTCCTCATCTTTATTTTGGTTATCGCATTTTATTCATTGTATTCCCTTCTTTCATGAGGTGTATGTCACATTTGGTAATCTTGAAAGAGTTCTGAACAGTACCTCTCAGTATCTCATAAACATTTTTTGCTGACTTTCATTTTAATTCCATTTAGAACAAAATTCTGGGGGACAAAACTTTGTCCTACATTTGAATTTCAAGCAATAAAAATCTATGAATGCTGTAAGGATGTTCCTTAAGGATTCCCATATACAACAATATAATTAAAATACAGTAGTCAAAACAAGAAAATAAGCATACTAGCCATAGTAATAATAATAATAATAATAATACATCTAAGAATTTAAACTATTAGGTTGAGTCATAATTAATTTGTTTTGAATATATTATCCTGACTAACTGTTCATGAAATATATCATAACAGGTGATGAAAAATGGGTTACATTTGATAATGTTCAATACAAAAGGATAAATATGCACAGCAGACCCTCAGAGTTTCATAGAAGAAAGGTAATGTTGTGAATGTCATAGGATCATCAGGATATCATTCATTAGAGTACTAGGAATACAATGAAACATTAAATGCACATTTATATGTCCAGCAGTTGTAATATGTCCATAAAAGTTTGATTGAAAAGTGTCCTGTACTAGCCAATATGAAAAATGTTACTCTCCTTCAGAACAATGCAAGGCTACATACAATAAGAACAACACAGGAAAAAATTTTGGAACTTAGCTGATCTATTTTATCCTGTCCACCATACTCATCTGACCTTGCACCAAATGATTACTACATTTTTCAATTGCTGCAAAATACTTTGATTACGTGTTCACAAACTTTTTACTCAAAAGTTATTGAAGAGCTGTCTGATAAGTGACAACAAGTCATTCCAAATAATGATGAATATACAATTGAATAAAATGTAGTTGTACTTTAATTTTTTTGAAGAAGGAAGTTGATAAACAAAAATGGCAATTATTTATTACGCAGCCTAATAGAATATAGGATGATTGCAATATGACCATGAATACAATTTACTCCAGAATTATAAATATTTGATAAATTACAGCTCTAATTCTAATTACAGCCTTAACATTTGCTTTCACAACATTGTTTTTTTGCATTAAAAAATCATGTAAGTTTCCTATTATTTTCAACTCTTTCTCAATACTTCTACAATATTCAGCTGATTTATAATTGTGGTTGTTATCATTTGCAAGCTTCAAACTGAAGGTTTTCAGTTTTTATTATTATTTTTTTTTTTTTTGTTGAAACAAAATCATAAACTTTAAAACATCATAACTCAGCCCAAATATAACTTTGTTAGTAAAATAAGCATTATCAGAATCAACACAATGTTGCTAACAATCCAGCAGTGAATTTATTGCATCAGGATAAAAACTAGGGTCATAGAAGTTAACAGGTGACTGATGGAATTTTTACCTGGTTTATATTGGTGTACACTTGCTCGTGTATATATGCATTTAAGGTCAGTATAGAATGGTAATTGTTAATAATGACAATAGTACTCTGTCATGAAGTTCTGACCAGGTTGTACCATCATTCCATTACAGCATCATTAAATAAATGGTCAAGAGGTCGATTTGGGGGTGAAGATTAAGTCTTAGGAGTCTTCAAGGGAGTTTAAGTTTGTTATGCATGATTTGTTCTAAAGCTGACTCCAACCTCAAAGCTCTTTTGATGTTGCAGATGGCTTCTACTAGTGCAATAGCCAAGTGTAAACTTATGGACATGAAAATCACATTAATCTTGTCTTTGATACTCTATAAAAAGCAAAAATAAAAGTAATTAAAAAAAAAAAAAAATTCATCACTCTAATGCAAGGGGCCATTTTGTTCCGGCCTAATATGAGAAGGTCATCACATTTGAGTAGGTACTGTCAAAGAAACACAATGACTGATGATTAAAATGAATTTTTAAAAATGAAAAATCTTTCTTGAAGCTTTTATTTTATTTTTAATTTCAAGCTAGTAATTTAAATTTAATATTTTCAATAATCAACATATTTTGCTGGATTTCAAAATGAATTTAAGTTGATTGGAATGAGTTTTCATTTTGCAATTGCTGAAATTAGCGCTATTTTTAGCCATCTTTCATCAGAATGTAATTATCTTCCTTCTCTTCAGTGGCAGTACCTAGATTTGAATCTTAAAAATATATATTTTTCTGATTTTCATTGTTATATTCTGCACTTTCATGGTACTCTTTCTACACCCTGGCTTTATAAACATCTTGGGAGAAAATGCTGTCACTGTATCATTGCCAGTACAAGAGAAATAACTCTGTTACTTCAAAACGTTACAGATATTACAAGTAACTTCCTTTCTTTAAGAACACATTCAAAACACATTCAAATTGTTTTTGTTTTTTTTAGTAAAAATATTTAGATTGATTTATAATTATTGATTCATAATATAAAAATCACATTTAAAGTATTAACCACAAATAACTTGCATTGCAATAATAAATATCTGAATAAAGTCAAACATTTTGACTAAAATTTTATAAAACAGTAATTAAACCATTGTTATGATGTTGATTTGGGGGTGTAGAGACAAACGCCAAATAACACGTAACAATAAAAAGGGTTTTAATAGGTTGGTAAAAAGGTACAGAAATCGCCTGAGTAGTCAATAACTAGCTCAGCCAAGAACTTCTCTGTCTCACTGTCTCTCACATGTCAACTGACATGCCACTATTTAAAGTCTTTGTTTACAGACGCAGACAAGTTCATCTTCAAGAGGGGTGGTAGGTTTCCGACACAACACCTCCCTCTTGAGATTAATTCCGGAGGAATTAATATCTTTTTCTTTTGAGATCTGGACTTAAACGTTCCACCCTAGTTCTTTTTCTTTTGCTTGTCCTTCTTTGGACAACTGTTTCAGGCAATGGTGGAGTTGGTATATCGAATAAATCATATAATACCTCCATTGGTTCTTCATTTTCTTTATTTATTTCTTCAATGATTCTTTTCCTTAATTGGTTCAAATGTCTTTTGTGTGTCCATTTTTTACTTCTTATCATGTATAACATTTTACTAATTCTTTGAGTTGCAAGAAAAAACCATGGCGTTGCTCTACTGCAAAGCCATGGTTTTTTCTTGCTTAAAGAATCTTTCATAAAACTGTACAAAGGATGAGTGATATTTGACCACATTAAACCAGGAATTCCATCTGGTTGCCACTGCTACAGGGGATAGTTTCACTTGTTCAAGCCATTTTAAGTATTGCTTTTTCCGACTAGGCTTTTTAAAAAAGGCTGGCTTGATGAAAGTAGTGAGCTGGGTAACATTATCAAATGCTGACCAGTTTGAAAATACTTTACCAACAAGATTTAAAATATGTGCTAAGTACAACGCATGGCAACTGTTAACAAAGACATTTGACAACACTTCCTTATGAGCTCTTTTTTTTTTTTGCAATAGGCTGCAAAATCTGTTACAAAGGCAATAATATCCTCAAATGTAATATCCACATGAGTTACAGTTCAGATTCATGCTTAAATTACAGTTTGATGATTGTATTCTCCCAAGGTTACAACATCAATGAGAAATGACTCCCCATGAATGCTTGCAATTACATTCAAAATGCAGTGGTCATGATAGTTGTTTCATCTGCTATGATGCTGACTGATTGATTCGCAAGCTTGGCTTTCAGGGCAGCAAATTGACAAGCAAACAATTTTGGAAAATGAAGTTGCCTAACAAAATTGACACTTGGAATAGCACCACATTCTTTATAATGTTTTAATATGAGTGGCCTCATTTTGTCAATTTTATGTAGGGGAATGTCAAAGTGCACATTTTCCAAAAATCATGGATAATAATGATCTAGTACCTCTTTACTCTTCAACAAAGTTGTGATTGTCTTGTTTCAATTGAGTCTGGCTTTTTTTTTTTAAGACTTTTTTGTCAAATGAGTTTTTTATTTGAATGTGATCTTTGATTGTGTCAACCTTATGTCAACACTATCGAGACAGAATTTGCAGAATAACTTTTATACAGAAGAAAATATGTTACCAGGAAATTGCTCTACTCTGGCCTTAGCACAAATTTTAGGGTCATTTTCTTTCTTTTTTTTTTTAAAGGTTGATTCACACTAAATTGACTTTATTCAGTCATCTTGGCAATTTATTGCTTATTCATACAACTGGTTTAGATTACAAAATATTAATAAAATATGAAAAAAATAATCATTGATAGTTATGAAAGGATTTTTTTTTGTTTTGTTCAATTAAAATTTGTTAACAATAGTGAAGCACTGAAGATGATGTAATTATTAAATCTGGGAGAATCATTGTGTGACGGTAAGCTTAGACAAGCCAGTTGTTTCATAGAATTGTGTTTTTGGAGAATTTTTTCGTTTTTTTTTCTTTATTTCTAAATTGTATGGTAGGCACGTGATAGCATTTACTTTTCTTTCATATTCCTAAAACAAGTTGTTTATAATCTTTTACTTGTAAATTGTGTGAGGCCTTAAAGGAAATTAATTTGTTAAAAACTTATTGGTTTTTATCTTTGTCTCTCTGTCCCCACTCCAATTTCAACAGCAACTAATGAATGTCTGTCTTCCATTTCCACTTTTTTAGCAATGGATCTGACTTTCATCTCGTTTGCTACATAGTTTCTTAGAAAAGTTTTAAAATATTTAAAAATAGACTAGCCAACCTATTCTCAGAAAATCGACAACCCACTTTTCTTTTTTTTATGTAAACATTTTTGCTCTTAATTATTTTTCGGGTTTTATAAGGAAACTACAAATTTGTAAAAACAAATTTTAAGGAAATAACTAGGTTATGTTATTAAAATAACGAAATCGGAGAGACAATTATTAAGTTTTGAAAGAATTTTAAAAAATCTGAAAAAAATTTAAAAACAATTAATTTGTGATTTATTATTGAAAATTACATTAAAAACCCAGATTCCGTCATTGATATTTGTGACATTACCTCCTTCATGCTTCTTCATTACTATTTTCATTATTGTTTTACTATTTTCATTACTGTAACAAACATTTGAACTTTTGAAGTTTGATCACCTACCATAGCCAACTTCAGAAATATTCAATTATGATAAAAGTGCAATGCATCATTTTTATATTGATGTTGTAATTCTAACATAACTAATAAATATTTTATTTATGAAAAACTGCTAAGAAATATTTTGAAGATCTTTGTGTATATCATGCCATGGTTGGTATATACAAGTAAGTACTAGATTTTTTATGTTATATATAATACTGTATATGGTTACAAGAGTAACAAACAAAAAGCAGCAATGTTTTGCTGGTGAGGCAGAAAGAAAAGGAGACAAGATATGTTAAAACAAAATTCTCTGTATTACCAATGTATACATTGGATCAAGGTAGAATGTCTCTTGTAGGCAGGCGAGGCAACACTGGTGGAGTCTTATTTCAAAGATGGGATAGTTGATTGTTAATGGCCTCGTGTTGAAGTTTGCATCAAGCCAGTTGACTGAGAGGCCAACAGTGAACTGTCTTGAGGGTCACTGAGTGGGTTCTTCTAAGCAGTGAGAGTGGATACATAACTCAGCCTTTTTGTCATTAATTTGGCAATGTTCGTGAATGTCTTTGTAGTTTAAATTTATTACAATTTATGTGACTTCATTTGCTGTGTAAAAAGTTTATCATGTGACACTGAAGGTGACTCTGATCCCTGAATTTGAATTTTTTTTAATTTCATAGTTGCGTTGCCATATCCTACTATACACCTTTGAGTGAAATTAACAATGAGGATATGAATTTGAGAGGCCTTGAAAAAGAATGCAGTGGAAGAGAAGTAATAATGCAGAGTGCTAAAGGCTACATTTTATTTTGAGGGATTTGAATGGTTGAGTTAAATGATTAACATAAATCATCTGCAAATTTATTTACAATTGCCATTATCAATCAAAATATGAACTATTTAAATATCTATACCTTTGCCAATGAGAAGTGATACTTTTATGATAGAATTCTTGAAATTTAAACTCAAATGTATTCAAGACACTTCCTGTATCATCTTTGTTAATGTTTTTTTTTTGTTTTAAACCTAATTTAAATATTTGGAAAAAAAAAGGTAATTAGCATCTTAGATCTGAAGAATATGAAAGCTTAAAAATACAGTATATTGAACTTTATCAGCATCATTTATATAATGTTTGATGAAGCATTATCATGAAGCAAAAGTGACCAAGCTTGATGGACTAATGTGAGCCAAATTTCACATAATTTTCTGTGCACTACTGTCAGTTCTTAACAGTAAACATTAACTTATATTCCTTTCTTGGGAAAAAAAAACTAGTAAACCATACTTATTTTAGACAGTCATACAGTGAAGTATGAACATAATCTTTTATTATGCATGATATGAAGTGTAAAGATTATATTGAATCAGTTGCTAAGTGTGCTGCTAGAAAATTTGGTTCATTGTGTTGTGGGAGACAATTTTTTTCACCAGAATCTATCTTACACATTTATAAGTCTGCCATTGGTTCATTCATTGAATATTACTTCCACATCCGGTTTGGTGCTTCTGCTATGTATTTAGAGATTCTGGATAAAATCTAGAGAAGAATCCACAATATTATTGGTCCTGACCTGGCATCTTGCTTTCAGTCACTTTCCTACCACCATAACATAATTTCCCTGTGCCTCTTCTATAAATATTTTCGTGGTGATTGTTCTGATGTACTTTACTCGGTGATAGCTAGACTTTATGAATATAAGTGTAGTATTAGATTAGTGGCAAGGTCTCATTATTTCACAATTGAAATGGCTAGATGTACTGTAAGTTCTATGCTAACAGTTTCTTCTCTTGTACTTCTCACTTGTGGAACTCTCTTCTGGCCTCTTGCTTTTCAGTCAACTTTGATTTAAATGCAATGTCAACCATTATCTTCTGTCTTCTTAATTCCTGCTCTTTTATTGTTCTCTCATTAATATTTTTCTCATATTCCCTCCCACTCAGTAGCCCCTTGCATCTTAGTGGTTTTATTGCTTTGCTTGGGGTGAAATGATAAAAAAAAATGTAATGTTAGCTTTAGAAAATGCTTGAAATTTTACCATGATCAAGCCACTGTACACATCATTTCAATATAGGATTTACTTTTCATGTCAATTTCAATAAACAAATAGCTCTTTATTGTTTTGCAAGTACAGCATCAAACAAATTTTGAAATGTGATTTTTTTCATATTTGTTTTTATATAACAAACACTTGCCAGATTTCTGCTCTTTTATCTTTGAGACTCACATTTATAATTTAGAACTTCATAAACCAGAGATATACTATGTATTCTGAAGTTGTATCTTCAACTTATACTTCATTAATGTGACAGGTAGTTTGAGTGATCATGGTATGACTCTTCAATTTTCATCCTTAGTTTGGGGTTATTAAATGTTAAATAAAAAAAAACACCTTTATAGAACAATAGTTAATCTTACAAAATATACATGTACACTAAAGAAATATTGAGTATTAAATTGTAACGTAACTAAAATGTATAATAAAATCAGTCATTATTTTCTGAACACATACAACACAGTTCATATGTGTTAAGTTTTGCATAATTAACAAATTTTTTCTGCAAATATAAAAAGCATTATTTCTTAAAATTCATGAAAACATAGGCAGAATTTGATATAAATTTATTTTCCTGCAAGAAAATATTTTATGGTTAAATGCTCAGAAAAAAAGTGTTTATCCAAGTTGATTATATTTATTAATTGTAGTTTTGATTTTGATAATCTTTTGCTAATCACTCTACAAAATTAGGTAATTTGAAAGTGTAAGTAGAACTCATTGTAATGGTATTTTCTGTCATTGGTAAATTTATCAGCTGGAAATGGAATATTTTACATCCTTTTTAGATGATGATGATAATAATAATATTAATATCACTATCAGCTATGATTGTGGCAAATTACATTTGCAAACCAAAGTTTTAAGATTCTTAAGTTTTTAAATTTGTAAGTATTTTAATGGCTTGTTTAAATGCTCGCTCAGTCATGTAATAAGCATATTCACAAAATATTAATGTTGCTATAATTGTTGTCTTTGTTTTAAAATCAAAAGGTTTATGGTGCAGTTTGCAACAATTTTATCTGGATAAAATAATTTAAAATTTTAAATCAGTTTTTATATGGATCAAGTATCAAACATCTTATACTTTTACATTTTAAATTGCTAGTATTATACAGTACACTGATTACTTTCTTTAGCTAAATGTCAGAACTCAAACTATTTAGAGAACTTTTCACCTTTTTTTGAAATATGTTATCTAACATTGATAGCAAATAATTTTTAATGATTAAGCTGGGTAAGCAAAAATGAATTTCTGTTTGTTTTTTCATGAATTGAATTGTTAAGCTACTGCTTCTCCAGTATATTCTAATCTAATTCCTCAGGACAAATTAATTATTATCAAGCAAATGTTTTGTTTTTTCCAAGTTCTATTTTGTATCAAAGAATAGCTTTCTCAGAATTAAATCTCTTTAATATGTTAAAGGTAATGAAGAAAAACATTTCCTGGGCTGATATTATCTGCCTGATAGTCACGGATCTGAACCTTAGAAGTTGAAACTGATATTTTTTCACAATGTGTAAAATAATTTTTTCTTTTATGTGCCATGTCTCGTCAGGATATGGGTGATCTTGACTCTCCACAATTACCTGTGCTTTGTAGCTCTTAGTAAACTTTATCATTTTGCTATCTCTCCTTATCCCTGTACTGCCAACCTTTTACACAAGCTTGTTAGGTAGTTTATGCGCTGTTTTCCTCTGTCTCTCTTGCCTTTATTATGCCCTGTGAGTACTAAATTTGCTAAGCCCTATTTCCTCATTCTGTGCCCTAGAAATTTTAACAATCTCTTTCTGATGTCATTTACAAATGTTCTTTTTGTTTCCATTTTCTCTAAAACTTCATTGTTGCTCACATGTTCAGTCCATGGTATTCTCAGCATCTTTCTGTAGAACCACATTTCTGTTGCCTCAAGTCTCTTCTTCATCTGTGAGGAGATTGTCCAGCATTCACTGCCATATAGGAGGACAGATATTACATCTTTGTTCCAAACAAAATTTTCCTGTTTCTTTGTTTAGCTTTTGGAAAGCATCTTTCACTGTCCCAATGTACTTTTGGAAAGCATCTTTCACTATCCCAATGCATTTTGGGGTTTTGATGTTGCATTTTCCATACTCTGTTAAAACATTTTGTAGGTAATTAAATTTTTGTACTTGATTTTGGTATCTCTAATGTGCAATTTGCATGATTTTGTTAGCAACCATACATTTTACTTTCTTACAATTGATATTTAGTACTTTCTTTTCATTTTCCTTTACTACATTCTGTAGAAGTTCCTGTAGTTTCATTTCAGTGTCTGTTATCAATACTATTTCATCTGCATATCTAGTGTTGTTAAGATTGGGGATGTCAGTAATGAATCCTGGTAAAAATATGATGAAATGATTTAAAAAAAACAAAAACAAATCTAATTTTCTCAGAATCACCTCACTGTAAAGGTTGAATAATTGTCTGGTGAGAAGACATCCTTGTTTTTCACCTCTTTCTATTTTTGTATATTTACTGAATTAATTTTCTATCCAGGTAGCTTGCTCTCGGTATGAATTCTAAATTATTCTAATATCTTTCCCAAATAAATCAAGCCTATCTAGCAGCTGAAACAGTTCTTTGTGATGTACTTTATCAAACACTTTTGCATAATCTATAAATCATAGGTATACATCTTTTTGCATTTGCATTACTATTTCTGATATCATTCTGAGTATAAATATCACATTCCTTGTGCAAGTGTTTTTATAAAACCATACTGTTCTTGTCACAACAGTATATTTATTTTTGTTTAGAAATTGCTTTGTTTACATTAGGATATGAAACTGAGCAGATATGAATGTTTCAAGAGCCTGAGAAAGGTTTGCATTTATAAAGCACTATTGAACTTTGCTTGATCATCAATGCACTTTGTGGCCAAGATGGTCTAAAGCACATCAGATCTCATGACCGTTTTCCCTGCCAGGTTTGAATTCTACCTAAGGATGCATATTTTTATTCAATAAGATTTCTCGAATATTTAGGCCAGTAGACGAAAATAAATAAATATACTGTTTAATAAATAAAATATCTACTCAAATATAGGTATCCATTAAAAATAACATTTAAAATATAATATCTGTCAGATTAATAAATAAAAATACATCACTTCTCTAGAAATTTGTTTACGTTAGGATATAAAATTGAGCAGATAGGAATGTTTCAAGAGTGAGAAAGATTTGTGTTTATAAGGCATATATATATATATATATATATATATATATATATATATATATATATAGTCCTTCCATTACTGAGAAAGAGTCAGTCAAGTATAAAACTTTGATTCTCACTGTTCACAACAAACAGATTGAAAAAAGTGACAGTTTTGATAGACGCTCTTAGTAAATCTTACCTTTTGATGATATCCCGTTATTTCTGTTAGGTCATCCCATAAGTTCTGTCCAAATTTTAACTTTTTAAAATTTAAAGAGTATTTTATAATGTCTAATGGAGCTGAACATTATTTTTATGTTTAGATGCATTTAAACTGATCAAATTTTATTTCAGAGAACAATAAAATTAAATTTTGTTTGATTAAAACCCTGCTAACATGGAAGTACCCAAGAATCATTTGAGGCACATAATGCTTTATGAGTTCAAGAAAGGAAACTCAGCAGCCGAAGCGGCTAGAAACATTCACTCAGTTTATGGAGAGGAATGTGTAAATGAAAGAACTTGCAGAAGATGGTTTGCAAAATTCAGAGGTGGAGATTTCACCCTTGAAGATGAAGATCGAACTGGACGTCCAGTTGAGTTTGATGAAAAGCTTCTTGAAGCAGCCCTTGAAGAAAATCCTGCTTTATCAGTTGAGGAATTGGCAGTGGTTCTCAGTTCAAACCATACAACTGTTCATCGTCATCTTCTACAACTTGGAACAGTTCCTAAACTTGGAAAATATGTGCCTCATGAATTGTCTGAAAACAACCTCAAGTCCCGAGTTGACATCTGCTCTTCTCTCCATTCTCGCCAACCTGTTTCACCTTTTTTGGATAGACTTGTGATGAAAAATGGATCTTTTATCGAAATGTTAAGCATTGTAGACAGTGGCTTGGAAAAGGGGAAGGACCCCAGCCACAGCCAAGAAAGGAACTTCATGGGCAAAAGGTTCTTCTTTCAATCTGGTGGAATTGCCAAGGAATAATCCACTTTGAATTCTTACCACCTAATGCAACAATTAATGCTCAAATATACTGTCAGCAATTAGAGCGTTTGAACCAAGCTTTGAGGAAAAAAAGACCTGTTCTAGTGAATCGAAAACGGGTGATGTTTCATCAGGACAATGCGTGAACACAGCAAGAATCACATCACAAAAGATCGAAGAACTTGGTTGGGAGAAAATTCCTCATCCACCTTATTCTCCCAACCTTGCTCCTTCAGACTACCATTTGTTTCATAGCTTACAGAATCATTTGGAAGAAACAGCTTTTGTAACGCAGGAAGAGGTTAAAACTGACATTTGTGAGTTCTTTGAATCAAAGCCAAAAGAATTTTACAGTAATGGAATTAGTAAGCTTGTTAATAGATGGAAGGAATCATAGATAATCAGGGAAAATACATAGTTGATTGAATCTGTAATTAAATGTAACATTTGGTCACTTGTTTTCTTTATTCAAAATCCCGACAGAACTTATGGGATGACCTAATATTACTGAATAGTCTTATATTGCTTGGGAATACTTTCAATCATTAGAATTTTTCCTAATAATATAAATTCATATTTTGTAACAGATTATTCCTCTTGGATTTCACTAAAGATTCCCATACTCTTAAAGGCTTTATTTATCAGTCTTGGTTGAGTTAATGAAAAAAAGTCTTTTAAACAGAGGAGTGTCAACAGTGAATAAAATTTTGATTCATTCATCTGTTCATCATCAGTCTATCTGTGTTCTATATCTGATAAAAGAGTTGGTTATTAGTTATATCATTTGGATTTAAGACAAAACTTTAAGTCAAACATATCTCTTGAAAATTTGCAATCAGATTATGTTGTAAATTTGAAATTCCTCTTAGTGTTTCTACTATTAGTTTTTATTATCTAAAACAAAATATTTACAGCTAAGAGGTATAAAGCTTAGCAGTTTGTGAAGTTCACAATTATAAACTTTCAGTTCTTTTAATATTCAGTATTATATTTTTAAAGTCCACACTACTCAAATGAGAAATAGCATCAGTTACAACTTACAAGTATTACTATTCTGGTAAAAGTTGAGCCAGCAGGAATAAGAAAATCAGAAATTTTTTTCAATATTTATATTAATCAACTGTAGACGTTAAATTTTTTTGAAATTGCAAAGAAATAAAAGGTTACTAATAAAGAAGAAGAATTCAATAAATTGGACTCAGCAGCTACTGTTAAGTTATTTTCTATAGACCTAGTTTTTTGACAGTTTATCAAGAAAATCCGGATGTTAATAACAGAAACTGAAAATCCGTTTTATTATCTGGAATAATTCCAATGTTATATTTTTTATTTCTTTCATAAATTCACAATCTTGGTAAATTTTCTAGAAGAATAAGATGTTCTTACAAAAAAGGGAGAAAAAAGAACCAAATGATCAATTGTTTCAAATTTGTTTAAATTAATAAGAAATAAAATCTGAATAAAAGGGATGGTTAACCAGAACCTCAAATATGATTCTCACTTCTCATGTGCAGTTTAGAATAAGACTTTAGAAACTTCTGATTAAAAAAATATACTTATCCATCATCATAACTTTGTTGGAAGAACATTAAGTTGTTTTATTGAGTAAAAAATTCTTAAACGTATTAGAAAATAACTCTATTGTTTTGTGTACATTGCTGTGGAGTGTGGACTTTTCACTTTTGACATTTTCGTGTATTGCAGTTGTTAAATTGTTTAAAAATTATGAGTGATTCAAGGTTTTAGAAAGAGGAAGAAATTAATCCAAACTGATATTTATTAATTGCTAACCTTTTGGGGGTAAAGGGTTTTAATCTGAAGTCATTTCCTTTTAAATATATTGATTTGACCTCCTTTGGTCCTTTTTACATAATTTTCTTAAAATTTTAAAGTCACATGTTCGTTATTATAAGTAAGAATTTTTGATTTGGTACAAGAATCATAAAATATCAAGAAAGTCTACTTTGAATTTAGGTAGTTTAATTTACTGAATAAACTATTTACTATTATGTAAGATTTTCATTTTTAGGGGTTGTGAGTTTCTTGGGCAAATGTAAAATTAATAAAAGTAAATTAATTCTAATGCTCTAATTTTAGTGCTAATTAAATAAATTTATTTTTTCGTAGTTTAATCCAGTGATAGCCAATATAATTTATTTTGAAAAACGTTGATTTTTCATGTAAGGAGTTACACTAAAAAATTGACCTATTTTAGTGATTTTTTACAGGAAAATGGGCTTTACTTCCTAAATATTAAAACTTAAAAGTTTTAAAACTGAACCGTTTTAAATGAATTTGCATGTAATGAAGCATAATTTTTAATTTGTAAATGTATTTTAAAAAATCATTCAAATTCGTGAATTTAGTTACTATTTTTAGGCAATCTTTTCTTGGAAAGTTATATGTGACAGTCTGAAAAAATATTTGTGGTGATCAACAAGACCCTGTTTTAGTATTATTATTATCCCTTCAACTTCTGAAGTCATGTATGCTTCTCTTTCCACTTTTCTTATTGCATACACTACTACATTGTTATTTTCTATTTGGCTCCCTCCTTAATTTACATGTAACCTACTCACCTCACCTGACCTCACCTCCCTACATTTTTAGTAGTCAGCTTGCTCATACAATAATTCCCCTATCACGTTATCTCTCTTACATTATTCTTTAAACTAAACAACGTTTATCTTTGAAATGAATATTTTTGTAACTATGAAAAATATTGTACTAAACACGTTTTTATTATGAAAATATTTTAAATATTTTATGAGATACCAGGTTTTGTTTGACTAATTAGAAAATTTTAAATGTTTGACTAGATTTGAAGTCAGGAAGTAACAATTTCAAAAAAGTGAATTCGGAATTTATGAATGTTGCCCCTTTTCATTTTAGTTTTATTTATTTCGCTCACACTGACAAACTATGGTTTTAAACTTTTAACTTAAGAATAAAGAAAGAGTAATTTAAAAAAAATTGAAATCACAAAAAGCAACCTTTGATCTTTGGCATGTGAATCAGCAAAGCAACTTTCATATAATGCGAGGATAATTTACGCACGGGCGTGTGTGTGTGTGCGCGTGTGCGTGTGGACAATAATCCTACTTAGACATTTTACAGTTTTTTTTTTCTCCATTAATTTATTCAGTGCACCCCTTTTTTTCTATTTTCTTTCCTTTGGTCAATATCAAACTATATTTTTTTCAACTGACTCTTCTTGGTGAATCACATGCAAATCTTACTCATCATCCATTTTTAAATATCAAATGAGTTCTGTTTTATTTTGTTAATAAAAAAAAATACTGTAGTGTTTTGTTTACTTTTTTAATAAAAATATTATTTTATTTTCAGATTATAAAAATGCGTATCGATAATCATACGCTCCGGAATATTCATTTAAAAATGTTATTGTTGAATTATGTTTCTTTTTTCATAATAAATATAGTTTAAAAACGCCTGATAATTATGCACCAACCCAATAGAAGCCATAAAAAAGCAAGGAAGAAAGGTGTATATTTTTAAAAAGTGAATTTATAGAAGATACATTTCACTTTCAGAATGATTCAGTTGGTGTGCTATCAAAAAAAGGAATTTAACGGGAAAGGATATTAAGCCGAAGATGTTTTGTTTGGAAAGGAGAAGGAAAATTTATCTGAGATTGGCTTAGGTTGTGTTCCCTTTTTTTTTTTAGTTACCACCTCTTCTTCCTCCATCATTCCTTTCGTCCTTAATCTTACATCCTTCTTTTAAATTCTAATTTACCACAATTTCAGTTCCAATTCATTTCTTCACGTTTATAAAAATACTTTTTACTTATTCCCACTTTTCTTTCCCATCTTTTTTTAAAAATTTCATTTTACCAGGTCTTGTTTCCCCACATCTTTTCTTCATTTCACTTTCCTTTCTCTCGGTTGCCCCCATTGCCATCAATGATTTGTTCTCCTACTCGAAATTGACATTTTACACATGTTTAAAACAGAAACAATGTTAGAAGGTTCGAAGAAAAAGAGTGCAAAACTAACAATGTGAACAAAGATCATGCAAAATGAAGTTTTATCTTCACTCGGTCTATCAGTCATTTACTTACAAGTTACAACTGACTACATTTTTGCTGGACAATCATAGTTGACTACTACTGTCCAAGTATATAGCAACTACCAAGCGCCTTCAGCGTTTTAGATAGTAAATAACCAATATAATTTTAAATAATTTTATTTTTACCCGTTCTTAATTGTTTCACACTAAAACTTCGGACACAATTTTTGTAAAGTGATATTATAATTTATTTTAATTAAGGGATAGACAATGAAGTAATCGAGTAACAATAGTGAATAAGGAAGAAAGGAAAGGGTCACATAAGATAAGAAGCTATAAGCAAATGAAGCATACTGAAAAAGTCAGTGGTGCTAATGAATGGTTGAGTAATTGACCAAGCATCTATTTTTAATAATTTTTTCTCAGTTAATTGTTGTGTTTCATAAAGTTAATAAACGGAATTTGTTTTATTACTCCTTCCCTTTTTATCTTACATTTCCATTTTTTTTGTTTATTCTTAGATAATTTTTGCTTAAATTTAATTCCCATTTTTACAGGATACTGCATGCTTGAGGTGTTGAGTGAGCTATATATTTTATTGCTGATATTGCCAGCTGATAGAAAGGAACTGAAGTGTAAAGAAAGAGAGTGGGTACCAAAGTAGGTAGACAGTCAAACAGGCACTGTTCAAAGGAAGGAGTGAAAGAGAAAGGGGAATAGAGACTCGATTAGCAATCCAACTCTTACAAACCATCTGTAATCAGTTTGTTTCTCTCCTAACCGTTAACGGTGGAGTTTGTGAGTATACGTGTGTGTGCATGCATACGATTGTGTGTGTGTGAAGTCCTCCCCTTCATAACTCCTTAATACAACTATCATTAATTTCTACTACTGCCGCCGTCTCCACCACAAGTACAACAACTACTACTACCAACACTGCTACCTCTACATCTACTATATAACTACACCTACAATGATTTATGCTTCCAGCACCAGTACCTCCACAGCAGCAGTAACCCTCGGACTAGATATATCTCTTCTTATCTGTGCCCAGTTCTACTGATGGAAAAAGTATCTCCTTGCTCCTCGGCACTTCTTTCCGTGCTATCATCTTCATGTGTTGTGAGGAGTGGCAGCTAGGAAGATAACTACTCTACCAGCTCTGCCCTTCACCAACCCAGTAAGCAGTCAACCACACTGCCTGGTTTTGTCTGTCTTCACAGACTGCACCCTAGTTGTGGATAGGCACACACGCAGTTCTTAAATCTGTCATTACTGAACAATGCTAGAATGTATCCAGAAGTATTATAACTGATTTAACATTAGCAACCCAAGCAGGAAAATACACGCAAAACAGGCTACTACATCTACTAACATTGGAAAATACATCTTACCATTTCTCATCACTATAGAAAGAAAAGCAGCTTCACCAATATCTAACTGGCCAGATTCCTTCATTCTACTCGCTGTTATTGGATATATTTTGCGACTACACAGTCGACGATTTTTTGTGGAAAATATTTCTTAAAACATAACAGTCAACTATTTATTATATTGACTGTTTTGATTCCAGTAATTGAAACCATTGTGAAAATAAGGAGAAAGAATTTGATGCGCGTGTGTGCATTTGTACGCGTACATAAGAATTTCGACTCTGCTTGTCAAAAGAATTCTTTTGCTCTGCCTTTGCTAACGGTGAGTTGGTTTTCTTCATTTGTGGTTTTGACGATTCCCTCTACTTTATAAAGTTATTGTTAATGCCATTTATTTGGTGTTAAAAAGCATATTTTCTTAAAGTTGAATTTGTAAAACAAATACTTGGATACTTTCAAGAATAATAACCTGGATAATTTAACACTTTCCGGATTTACCTTTTCATTGGATAAGCTAAGCAATATATGATTATTTTCTTTCAAGGGAAACAAAGACATAATCTTGAGGAGTGTCATCAAAAAACGTAATCTTTTGTGTGTGGATTTTTCTTTTTGGATGGTTTTTAATTATTTTTGCCGAAGCTGATTTAATTGCTTCTTGAAAGGAACAAAACAAAAAAAAAATTGCATTAAAAAAAGGATTTTTTCAACTTTCTATTATTGATTATTTTTTAAGAAAGCAAAAAGGAAAATGGGTTGTTCTTTAGGAAAACAGGCAAAAAAAGAAGCTGAGGAGGAGAATCTAGTGGATAAACCAGCTGAAAAAAATGAGGAAAATGTTTTATTTGAACGTCCAGCAGCCAGTGGGGAAAATGCTCAGGAGCCACTTCTTCCTGAGGATGTTGCAGAGGTGGCTAAAGAAGCAACTCCAGATACCAAAATTGACAACACAGAACTGGACATTCTGAAGGATGTAGCCAAAGTGGATGACTCACTGACTGCTGAAGTGACTAAAGCTATGGAGGCAGCAACTGAAAAAATAGAAGCTCCCCACTCTGTAACAGCTGAGGCTAAAACTACTATCTCTGAAGTAACCACAGAGGGACAAACTACCTTGCAACAAATTGAAAAGAAAGATGATGAAGACTTTGTCATGGTTGAGAAGAAGGATATTAGTGATGACATTAAAGCAACTGCCATGGAGGTTGCATCTGAAGTGGTCAAATCAGTAACTGAAGAATGCAAGACCATGATCACTAAAGAGGTGAGCAAAGTTTCAAGTAGTACTTCTGAAAAAGTGAGTAAACTGAGCAGTGGTGCCAGTGAAACTATTAATAAAATCAGTGGAGATGTTTCTGAGACTGTTACAAAATACACAAGCAGTGCCAGTGAATCAGTCAGCAAACTGAGTTGCAGTAGTACCCAGGAATATAAAAGTGTGGTCACTTCATCTGTGAGCAAGTTTATGGATTCTCAGGGCAATGAAATTGAATCAACTCCTATTGTTGAAGTGAAAGAAGATGTTGTTACTGAAATGAAAGAGAAATCTGAGCAGTCCAGTAAAACTGTTGAAGAGATTGTTAATGATGTGAAGCCTTCTACTGAATCTGCCCCTGAAGCTGAAAAAGAAGAGAAAGAAGTCACTATTGTTCAGGCAGTGTCCCAGAAAGTTACTGAAGGTGCAGCTGATTTATCTCAAAAGATTGAAGATATTGTGGTCCCTGCTGTTGAAGAGAGCATTTCTAAGGTCATTACAACTGTCAAAGAATCTGTGCCAAGCTCTTTATTGGATGAAGCCATTCCAGCCACTGTAGAACAAGTTGAGACAGATGTACCTGATGTTGCTACTTCCATTGAAGCTGATCTTACTGAAACAAGTGTGGACAGTGGGAAAATTGTGGAAACTGATGTAACTGAAACTAGTGTTGATGCATTCGCTGTTCCATCAAGTGATCTTCAAGAAACTAGTGTAGATAGTGGAGCTGTGCAAGAGACTGTTACTGAAACCAGTGTTGATAGTCTCCTTGAATCTTCAAAGGACCACTTTCCTCCTCCACCTGCTTTGGAAGCAAAAGAGAACGTTGTGGAGGTTGTCGAAAAAGCAGAAGATATTTTCAAGAGTGAGCATGAAAAGCAAGTTGAGGCTAGCCAAATCTTAGCAGCTGATCTTATGACTGCTGAGGTCCCCTCTGCACTGCCTTCCCCCAAGGGTGCATATGAGGAAGACATGCTATTGCCAACTGAGTCTGTTGAAATTTTTACAAAAGAAAGTAAAGAAGAAATAACAGTTGTTAAAGAACCTATTGTGGAAGAAATAAAACAAGAGATTCCTTTGCCTGTAGCTCCCATCACTGAAGAGGTAGATGAAGTTAGAGATAATAATGTTGAAAATATTCAAGAACAACTAAAAGAAGAAATTGAACAAGAGAGAGAATCATTACCTGAGGATGTAGCAGTGCAAGAAGTTGTACAAGAAACCAAACCAGAAGCAGTGGAGGAGATTGATCAAAGTGAGACTGAACCAGAAGTAGTACAGGAGACTCAGTTAAAAGAGGCTGCGCCAGAAGTGATACAAGATATTGAAAAAGATGAAACTGATGCAGAAGTGGTGCAGGAGATTGAGCAAGAAATGACTGAGCCTGAAGCAGTACAGGATGTTGGTCAAGAGACTAAACAAGTAGTAGTACAGGAGATTGTGCAAGAAGAGACTGAACGCGAAGTAGCACAGGAGATTGAGCAAGAAAAGATTGAACCAGAAATACAGGAGATTGAACAATTAAAAACTGAACCAGAAGTACAAGAGATTGAGCAAGTAAAAACTGAACCAGAAGTACAAGAGATTGATCAAGAAAAGATTGAACCAGAAGTACAAGAGATTGAACAAATAAAAACTGAACCAGAAGTACAGGAGATTGAACAAGTAAAAACTGAACCAGACGTACAAGAGATTGAACAAGTAAAAACTGAACCAGTAGTAGTTCAGGATAGTGGAAAAGGAGAGGATGAATCAGAAGTGTTACAGGATATTGAAAAAAGGCTTGAACAACAAGCAGAAGAACCAGTAGTACAAAACTTCAGTGACGAAAAAGAACTATGTGAGATACCAACAAAAGCAGTTATTGCAGTTGAAAGTGAAGAGGTCATAGATTCCAAGGTTGAAAATGATAGCATTCTAGCTGAGGCATCTACTCTCCCTACCTTTACAAGTGAAAGTTCAGAGCATACTGAAAGTGCTGCTGCTGAGGCAGTAACATCAACACCTGAAGTTACATTTGAGGAAACTGAAACGCAAGAAGTAATCAACAACAGCCAAGAAGAGAAAGTTGAAATTTCAGATGTGAATGTACCCATTATTGAAAACAACGAACCCATTGAAAATCTTGAGAATGAAAATGTTTCAAATGGACCGGGGCAAATAGACTTTACTGGTTCCATTGAACAAGTGCCTACTACTGCTGCCAACATTGTAGAATCTGTTTTAGATAGTGTTAAGTCTGAAATTGCTGCTGTAATGGAGGAGTTACCTGTGCAGAAATCTGCAGCTGTCTCTGAAAATGATGTGGACAATGAGTCCAATATGCTTAGTTTTTCACAGGATATACAGTCACTTCCTAATGGAGAAAATCAGGTCCAAACACTGGAAGGTATGCCGTAGTTGTTTACCTGCTTTGTCTTTTGGTGTGTCCTATATTTGGAGTTACCCCTCCTGAAAAAGCTTACTACGACAGACATACATTTCTACTACTACCATTAGCCTGAATGTTCGCATGCTACTCCTTGCCACTGGATTGTATTGGGACTTGCTGCAGGGGACCTTTGTGACTCTCTTTAGAATCTTTCTCTCTCTCTCTATATATATATAGGTATATATATATATATATATATATATATATATATACTTTTATTTGGAAATATGTATACTAAATATGCATCTACTAAGTATGCAGACTGAAGAACACACGTGCAGAACATTTTTTTTATTTGGAATTCAAGTCAGCAACAATGACTGCTGACTAATTGTGGTTCTAGGTATTTTCTACTAAAAGATTAATATTATTTTGTATGTGACAATTGACAATTATTCTTTACATTTTTCTATCATTTTAACTGATTCAATTTTTAATACCTCTTCAAGAAATTGATTAAATCTTTTTAATTGTAAATGATTTTGTGGATATATTTTATGTGGTGACACCCTGCAGAAAAGTCCATTGTCTTTGCTCTGTATATTTTTTTAAACAAAACCCAGCTCGCCAAAATTGTGCGCCAAGCATGCCTCCAGTATTATGAGTTGAACATTTTTTTTTTATGAAAAAGTAAAGTATGATTGGAAGGAAAAGAAAGAAGGAAAGAAATAGACATGTTGATATTCAAAGCTAATATTGTCCATATTTTTTTTAAAGACTAAAAAAATGAACTGCAGAAATAGATCATATGCAATATGAAAATCTAATTTTTGTGAAAATATTTTTTTAATATCTATTTTTTTTATTTCTAGTTATTTGAATAATTTTTACTCTTATACTTCTGTATAACGATTTTCATATTTTTGTTTTAAAATTTGCGTGTATATCATGATTTTTAATAACTGGATTATATTGTAATTGTTACATTTAAAATAAATTATCAATAACATTTTTTAATTGAAATTTTGAGTTACAGTATTACTTCCCTTCTAACAGATTTAGTTTTTGTACCTTTGAATTAATTAACAAATTGTGATAAATAAAAATATATATTGTCAGTAATAAATTAAAATTAGATGCTTGGTTTTTATTTTTAGTGTTCTTTGTTTATATAAAAACTTTATTATTTTATGACTTGTTAATTAGTGAGGAAAAAATTAAATACACTTCACTTAGCATGCTTGAACAAAAAAAATATTTTTTCCAAGTCTATGAAGAAAAGCATAATTTTATACTTTTTTAATTTCTAATTAATTAATTAATTTTTTTTTTTTTGGTGGGTGTTACCATGATAAGGTAATTAAAAATGTGTGTCCTGATGCTTTAAATAGATTTTTAAGCGATTTATTACGTTTTCGGTTGTATGACCCCTAAAATATTTTTTTTATTTTTCTCATTTTTACTAACTGACCTAACGAGAAACATTGTCACCTTGTTTCATTATCCATGTGTATTGTAATACCTTACGTATGTATGTATTAATGGTTAATTAGTTGGCTATGTTTCCCACATAAAAAAAAACAAACTATTTTTACACAAAAGCCGGAAAGGGTCAAGTACTTTGTGTCAGCATCTTTTATTTTCACATTTTCCTTTTGTAATTCAAACATAAACAATGAACTGAACATGATGTATTCAAACTGCTAACTGTTCATTATGAGCAGTTAGCAGTTTATGGTTTGAACTTTATACAATTGATGGACCCACACATACATTTTGTTTGGGAAATAACATTTCTTGGTGTAATCATTTTTAAAAAATCATTGCCAAGTTGCCAACTAATTGATCACGTGGTATATTGTATGTGTCAATTGTCAACATACATTATTGCCAATGACTGTGTAGTAAATGTACATTACAAATTACAATATACATTACATACATGTCCTTAGATCACGCATAAAAAGATTGTACAATGTACATATGACGCAAATGCATATTTTCCCCTCTTTTTTTACTGTAAAAATACCTACACTCAAATCAAATGCATTGTCAAAAAAATCCGATGCATCGACAACTTTTATTTTGGTGTTTACTTAGCGATATGTTGTGAAATTATCGCTGGAACAATTGTACGCGTATAAATAATTATCTGTAAATGATTTTTAAATAAATTCTGATAAAAACGTTGTAATTTTTTTTTAATGAGAGATCACATTTTGACCTGCAGATCCTGTGGTAGTTTGTAGCGAGCAAACATGGCATTGGCAGTGCACTGGAGTTTTCTTTATTATCTGAAAGTGAAAGAGTATCATGAAATGGCCAGGTGTAGTTGAAGGTGGTGATTACATTTTGGGAGTTGTATTACATCAGAAAATTTTATAATAAAAGACAGATCCCCGATCCCGAGCAAGCAAATACACTATGAAAATGCAAATACGTATGCATAATCACACACACATACACACAAAATTCTTAGAATTAAAAAAGGAAAAAAAAAATCTTAAATCAAAATGTGTAGCATGTTTAGATTCATTGCTCTTCTCTGTATTCCAAAACATGATACAGTGTACAGATTATTAAGGAACTTTTTGTTTCCTTCTTGGTGCTGGACAGCAACAACTGACCTTGAACAAGTTTATTATTATTCCTATGCATAAATGTGTGTAGCCTCACTTGGGTTGCTGTAACTCGTAAATGAACAGACACTGTTAAGTTGTGCTAAAACTTCAAGACAGAGAAGCAAACAAACAAAATACACCGAGAAAAGCCAATCCACTGTTCTCATTTAAAATGAGAATTGTTGCTGATGTTTTTTGCTGTGTCAATGGAAGTGGCAACTGATATTGAGTGGAAGTATCATTATTTTCTATTCAGTTTCCAGTTTGTCATTGCAATACATATAACTGTAGCCATGTTTTTCCATTCTTGGAGAACATATTTTTACTAATAACTTTCTGTCAGTGTCACCTTTATAAAGGCTACCCCTTCTCAACTAAACCGTGTGCATATGAGTGTTTATTTAAAAAAAAAAACTAATACTTCGTATTAACTTGGCTAAACGGTGTATTGATTTAAAAAGGGAAAAAAGTTGTTTCTTTTTATTGGATATGGAGTATTTTATCCTATTTTATGGATTGAATTCCTATAATCTGTGATCTTTTGAACTTTGATTTTCTTTTTTTTTAATTATTTTCATCTTAAAAAATTGAATTAGAAATGTTAGTGAACAGTCATCTTCTGTGAACTGATATACTTCCATTGTAAAAATCATTACATCGAAAAGCTATACAAAAAAAAGAGCTAAGATGAAAGAAATAAAACTTGTTTCTATCAGTTAAGTTATCTTTACTTTAATTATTTTTTTTTTATTCTAAAGATCACGATACTGTCTTCCTAGGGAGCTGTGAACTGAGCCAAAAAATAAATAAATAAATCAAAACAAAAATGTTCAATCTAGATATTTTTTTATTGCTTGCTTAACTGCTACAGATGGTTTAATGATAACTGGCATTTAATAACCTCATGTGTTTATAACTGCTGCGTGAAATAATTCTTGTGATTAATATTCAAACTTTTCGATGAAATATGTTAGAAAATTGTTTTTAAAGATTTCCATTTGATATGAATTTCATGTAGGGGAGATTCAATCCTTTACATAATGACTCAATTTGCATATTTTAAAAATATGTACACCTGTTTTTTTTTTGGTTTTTTTTTTTTGCTATATTTCTTTCATTTTTAATGTTCAGCATTTTTTTCTTTTTTCTTACCAAATGTATTCCAAACTGATTAAAAAAAGTATGAACATTTTTGAAGTCGTTAGTTGCAATATTTATTAAACTCTTTCCTTCCTTTTTTTCCAGTGAGAGCAAGAAAAGTGGCAGATAAAAAAAAACGTTTGCAAACATAATAAAAATATGGAGTAAATAATTTTTTAATAGATTTATTCATTTTGAAATAAATTGGCTCTCTTTTAAATTCGTTTATCTAATGTATTTTTTATTATTAATTTTAACTTTAACTTTGAGGTATGATTGTCTCATAGAGATCTTGTTTAAATCGTGTATTTTATTTTTATTTTTCACCCAGTAACTACTTTAACGTTTTTAATATCACTTATGTGCATTTATTTCATCATTTACATTAAAAATATATAAAGTTTTAAGGAGGTTTAATCTTGAAAAATTAAGTTTAACTTAAAAATATATTGAATTTAAATTATTACCTATGCTGACATAGCAGTTATTTCTTATGTATTTTTACAAAGCTTGTAAAATGTAAAATGATGAAAATAGTGCTTTGAAAATAAACATTACAAAACTTAAACTTCATATGTTACTATTTTTTTAGATTTTTTAAGTCAATAAGATTGACTTTTTAATAATTTTTATTGTATTTTTAATTATTGCTTTGAATGAACATATTTTAGCAATACCAACAGTTTATTTATGAATCAGCAACCTCCTCATAACTTAAAAAAGCAAGGATCATAGCACATGGCAGTCAAATATTTTTCTTTTGCTTAAAAAAACTAAAAGCTTTTCCAGTTTTTCATAATAGTAACATTTTAAAATTGTATTGCTAGTTCATTTTGCTTACAGGATTTTCTCATCAGTAGTCCACTTTACGATGATTCATGCTTTTGTCAGGAGTCTCTTCTAGATTTCCTGATAACCATTTTGCTTGCATTATCATTTTGTTTAGAAAGAATGTATCTTGATATTTTTAAAATTATTTCATGCATAAAAAAATTTTTTTTTGGTAATTATTTGCTCTTGTCAATTACACATGTAAATAGGAGTAGTTCAGATAAAATGTGTAAGGCTTGTCTGTCTACATTTATGATTAGATTAAGAATTTATATTAAAAAAATGTTAAACTGTTATTGATATCATAAAACCTTTTTTGAAAAATAATGTTGTATTTTGTATTCATATATTCAACAGTATTCATTCAGAAAAGCTGATACTCTCTTATCTTTTTTTTAATTTTTAATTACTTGCAATTGATATAACTAGCTATTTAAATGCAAAAAATTATCTTAGAGCACATAAAAATTGAATAAGTTTTAATTTAAGAATTTTCATTTTTACTTGATTCATAATTTTAGTAATATAGTAGTATAATTATTCTTGATAGAAATATAAAAAATGTTAACATTTTATAAAATTAACCAGGAATAAAGAGAAATGGTATGCTCTTTTCTTTTTCTGGTTACTTCTGATAAGTATATATTGATATGCCCATAATTTGGAATTGTGCTTTTGTTTTATTGCTCTAGTTGTAGAAGTAACTATTGTTTCTATCAAGCATTACCATTGTTACAATTTGAGCATTCTTTTTTACTACTTACTAACTCATTTATTTTCAGTTTAACTATGAATTTGTGTTTTGAAATTTTCACTTTTTAAAATTGATATTCTGATTTATGTTTATTTTAAATGTAGTACTGATATTTCATGTAAAAATGCAATGTTTTTATTTTTTTTGTTTCATTGTAATACATTTTTAACTAATACAATCTCTTTCAGTATATTTTACATTTCACAATCTCTTTCAGTGTATTTTACATTTTTATATTCTAGCTTGATAATTGAATATTTACTCAAGCACTTATTATACCCTATACAGCTATAGGACTTTTTGAACAAGAATTTTAGGCTTAATCATTGTAATGGATGAAGGAGTGAGTTTAAACAGTGATTTAAGATAATTGCTTTTCTTTTTTGAGAAAATTATTCAGCATAAAATTTAAATAAAAGTCACTAAGTTTCATTGTAAATATTTCTAACCTTGATTACCTGAATTTTGTATGATTGTATACTGTGGGCATAGCATACAAAAATTTTGTTCAAAGTTTACATGTCAATTATCAGACTAAATTTTTTAGATTAACCAAGACAACTGCTAAAAAGGTAGGATTAATATAAAATTTGTTTGGAATTGTAATATTCAATGTTCTCATTACTACTAATAAAATAATTATTTTAAAAGCAGACCATATGAATATCTTTCAGTATTGTTAACAAAAATTATTTTAAAAATTATCAATTTTTTTAATAATTTAATAACTAACTTCATTGTTTTACAAGCACTGGATTTTATACAAGATTACATAAATTTGGCAGGTATAAACAACTAATATCTGTCCCAAACAGCTTTTAATCTAGCAGAAAATTTCTGGTTTAATAATCTGAGTGAGTGTACAAAGAAAAATGAACATTCAATAAAATGGTACTAAACATAGAATTGCTCTTGGCTTCAAATATAACTGGCATAAATATGAATTTGTTATTTGTAAAAAGTTTGTCAAAATGTATATACATTTTTCAGTCAGTTAACAAACTTTGTAACTCCTGATAATTATAAAATTTACACACTACACAATTCAAAAGATTCTATAATTAATTTTTCAATAATATATGTGTTAAATATTGTGGATGTATATGTATTTTTGAAAGAAAGCTTTTTAATACTAAACCTTAGGACAAATGATTTCGACTTCACTTCAGATATGCTACTAACAAATAAATTTATTAAAAGTAAGAGTGTTTAAACAAGTCTAATATATACACAATGCTTTTGTGGAACTCATATACTGAACTTTGCTGTTTTACAGTTTTTAAATTATTTTATAGATTTTCCACTTGAAAAAATATTTTTAGAAAGAAAATTGTCTCCCATCATTTTTTATTATATTTTGGAACTTTTTTGTTTATTTACCTGTTCGTGTTTTATTTGTACAAAATCTTTATTAAGTTATTAAGAGAACAGGACAGATCAAAATAGATAATATTAAAAAAAGTAATTTTCTTTTTTGTTTAAGTAACAAAACTGAAGGAAGGGACTTTAACATAGTTTGCTATACTTTTCAAGACATTAATTCATTCTATTGCCTCCTGAATATAGATTTTAATAGAGAATGAATCATTTTATGTTCAGTGACTTATCCCTTCACCCAAAAATCTACAAAAACTGCCTATTATATTGCCAGAGTATATTACTTTCTGTTACCCAATGACAGAAGGAAAGCGGTAAATGTACTAAACAAAGTGGAGTAAAAATTTGGTTTTATGACCATTTTATCATCACTCCCATGATTGGGTGTGGTTGTAGGGTTGCTGCATAGCTGAGCATCTGATCATCTCCCTCCACATGTTTTGGTAGGTATTCAATCATGCCTAGTATATCTTGTGCAAAGTAGACCTGGCAGAGCCCATCTCTCTCCAGGTCCGTCTACAGTTGAGGTCCTTGGTTACAAGCATTTGACAATTCAATCAGGGGAACCCTTTGCCTTGGCTGTTGGTATGTACTGCTAGTAGTTCTGTCCCATGTGCAGATTTAGTCTGCAGCCAGTTGAAACTTGCTGTAGTTACTATCTTTCAGCTGAACTCTCTAGCTAAGTTCAGTAAAAAAAATTATAATTTATATTTTTGGACTGTGCTGACAGGTCATTTCTAATCTGTCATTAACTTGAGGATACCACTTGAAGTTAGCTCTTCTCACACTATACAAGCATATAATATTCACCCACCTATTGCTGATTTCCATTGAAGACAATCTTTTTTTAATCTTTGCATTTTAAACTGATATTGAAAGTAAAAATAAGCTGATTGGAATAAAAATATTTGCTTTCATGCAATTCATGTTGATGCATCATTCAAATTATGACTGTCACAATGGCTAACAAGTGCAGAAACGCATATTTTCTCATCTTGTCTAACAGTGGTGGTACATTGTTGTACACAAAAGCAACAATCAAGAGCAAAAAAATTGTTTGAATATATATAGGCCATGAATTTTTCAATAAGCTTCTACAATGATTATGCAATAGAAGAATTGTCACTGATTTCCTTCAAATCACTATAGTGAGCAAATTCTGGCAAATCCACTAGCCCTGCTGTGAAAAACATTTTACCAATCCTGCACACATTCTAAATCATCAACCATATTTCAACTTATGTACTTAAAGCAACAAAGTGTAATATTCCTTCTTTCTCAAACCAAGCTGTTTGATTGTCTTGAATGGCCCTAATTCAGTGACTTTTAATATATTTCCTTGACAACAATTAGGTTTCTATGCAACCAATCATAAACTTGAGAAATTCTCAAAATGTGTCAACAATATTATAGAAGGAACATTCATTTCAGGGCTTTTTTCTCAGCAAATTGTGCTTCATAATCTTGGAAAGGCTTTTTTAGTATAAAAAATTGCTGTTGTTGCTTTGTATCAACACCCAGATTATGAAGTGTAGCCACGGAGTCTTCTGACTGGTTTCCAATCCACAGAAGATTTCCAAATGCATCCACTCATGTCGGATAGGTGGATAATAATATAATTACTGAGAGTTTGTAAAGGATGCATGGATAAAGATATAATTCACACAGTTTAGGCCTCTCTTTTAAAACAAGTTTCCTTCAAGACCTCAAAGGTAGCATTAGCCGAAACTTTCTCTTGCCCCTTCAACCAGTTCTTCTTTAAATGGAAGCTGTTCCCAAAGAAAAAGCTGAGTATCTTCCATTGTCTGTTAGTCCAAATGAAGAGATCCAAGTGGGAGCAAATTTTCTAGGCACTTAACCAATTTTTTGCATTTCATTTTGGCCCCTATTATCACCTCATTTTGTTTTTCCTGGTGACCTTCCCTAAGTATTGTTCATTAAAAACTCAGTGTGTTTCTCCAAGAACTAATGAGATACAAAAGAAAGTTGTATATTTAAAGCTGCTTTAGTTTAAATCCTGCTAAAACTCTGTTACATTTAAAAAAGATAATCATTTTGTAACATATATTTACTTGTTTGTGATTAAACAGGTACAAAAATAATATGTATATCACATGCAAACACAAACTATACTTTCTTTGATCACAAAATCTAATAAATGACTTCTAAAGAAAGTAAAAATTTTTAAAAATTATAGAATAAATTTTATAAACTCAAGTTGTGGTTTGAAGTTTTATATCTGTATAAGTGTATAGAAATAAACCATTGATTTGACATTTACCATTCTTTACTACCATGCATTTATAATAGAGCTAAATAGTCATTGTGTCAAATCAACAAATATATAATGTAAAAACATATATAAAGTAATAAATTTCAGATATAACTACAATATATCTGTAAAAGACAATATGAATAAAAACAAAAGGAAAACTAATCTTAGCCAATACATTTCGTCCTCTGATGGACTTTATTTTTTTTAAGTTTAAAAGATGCCCATGTAATAAGTCTGGCCATAATTTTTATTTAAAAAATGCTATTTTAATTAAGAGAAAACAGTTTACTATTTTGAAAATGTATAGAAATGTATTAGATCATCCACAGTAAATTTATGCCCCTGTTCTTATATTTCACCTTTTTTGGCAGATCTATTATCACAAAGTGAGATTCAGTGGAAGTGGAGCGTATTCAAAATTTGGTAATTTTGCAACAATACGCGCTTAGAGGTTTTAGGTAGTTTTGATCAACATTTCTTTTCATGGTTAGCCATAAGGAATAGTAAATGTAGGACTACTTTACACTTAAGTAAAATAATAACAACAATAATAATGTTTATTAAGAATTTATTACAGGAAATATCAAGTTTTACAGAAGCATTGTTGACAATTATGTATTTAGTTACATAACGAATAAATAAAAATAATATAAATTTGATGCTATATTCAATTTGTTGTTATTAGGTATTTTTCATTTTCTCCTTTGTTATTGGCAGCATTTTAGAATACTTTGACTGCAATGCTAAGTTTCCTAAATTGAACAAACTGGAGCTATTTTGTTTACACTTTGTTACCTCTCTTTTCCATTTTTAGATCACTTTCTTCCAGTCATTTTGATGGGCAATAGCAAAATTCTAAAATTTAGAATGATCTTATTCCATTTCAAAAATAAAACCTGTAAAAAGGAATATTTTAAATTAATATACGGTCAAAAATAAAATGCTTTTGACAAAAAAAACCTTAATGCTTTCAATATAATTTTGTAGCAATGATATTCCGTAGACAAATCTATAATTCATGTTACCTTATCTCATTGTATGGTTATGAACTATAAACCTAAATTGAGCTTGAAATATTGTGTAATCAGCTCTAATATTTTGTAAAATACTTTGATATGATATAATGAATAATTTGCAGTGAAAAAATGTAATTTTTGATTTTTTGTTGAATACACCCCTCTGTTGAATGCATCATATACCCAAACATTTTTAAAAATAATTAAATTTAAAAGTTTAAAATTTCAATGTCCTTTTCCCTTTATGTATATACATAGTTATATCAATGTAAACATCACTCCAGTCTGAAATCCTAAAGGATGAAATGTATCATATGAAAATAAGTTTTCAATTTGTTAATAGTATTAATTACAGGTGTTAACATTTTAATATAAGGTTGGTTGGGACAGGCATTAATTAGTTTGGAGTGTATCAGTTATTTTTTTACAATAAAATTATGTCTTTTATTTAACTGGTTCTTCTGTTGTATGGAGATCCAAGCATTTACTTTTTACTGAAGTATTACATATCTGTAATATCTTGTAAAGTATAAAATTACCAGTTTGTATACATTTATAACAAATATTTTACAATCATCATTGTTTGTTGCTATACAACATAATTGCCCAATAATAATAATATAATAATAATAGTAATAAAACAATGAATATATTCTAAAAAAAATTAAAATGCCTTCTCTTAATCTAGATGCTATCATGGATTCCAACCAATGAAAATAAAAAGCCATCAGAATGATTTGTCTAAATATTTCTATATTGTTTGGCATAGAAAATATTTATCAAAATGCTTACTGAAATGTTTATATATTGTTTTAAATAAAATTCACCAAACTTAAAGGATAATTGAATTTTGAAGTAATAGAATTTAAATTGGGGTTTAGGGTTTCTCTTACTGAAGTGGAATTAATGATATTGATTCAGTAAATGGCATGCTCATATTGATTTCATACAAATAATTTAATTGATTAGAATCAAAGACATCAGTTTATATAGAATTTATAAAATTATATGTACACTTTTTATTATTAAACTCATTTTTATTATACTTATATTTTAAACTTAGTATGGCATAAAATCATCAGCAGTCATAGGCAAATTATTGTTGTATTATAATAGCACAATATTATAACATAAATTATATTTAGTGTAATATCTTGGTTTCTTTGTATAAGTAGTTAACATTGTTATAAGGTTTATGAGATATACCTTTATGAAGTATTAGATTATCTACAAATGTTTTGTTTTGTCATTAGATGAAAAGGTTACTTCTTTGTACTATAACAACTCATCATATCAGCAAGCATTTTTAAAAACCTTTGTGGATACTTTACAACAATATGGAATACAAGATGTCATGAAGCAAATGAAATGAATTACCACTAACCATAACAGGTGAAAGTCTTCATCCAAATTACATTAAAAGAGAATCCTATAGTATAAGTGCCTTGTAAAGAAACAAATGATTGATTCAAGTACTGCTCCTAGTTAGACCAATTGAAGGCAGTACAATATTCAACAAAAACATTTAGAATTAGATAAAATACATAATATTCCATCAGGGTAATGCTAGACTGCATATTTGTTAGGTGACCTGATAAAAATGGATACAGTTTGGCTGGGGTGTTTTCACTCAACCATTGTATTCACTAGGCATTGTGCCTTTGTATTACTATTTATTCTGGTCTTTACAGAATTCTCTTAATGAAAATATCTATTCCCTGGAAGGCTGCAAGTAACATTTAGAATAGTTCTTTGTCAATAAATATGAAAAGTTTTGGGAGAATGGACTTATGAAGTTGCCTGAAACATGAAATAGTGAAGCAAAATGTAAAATAAGTTGATAAAGTTAATATCAAAAATAAAAAATGTTTTATTTTTACTTAATAAACATAAATTTTTGACCATCCAATAATAATGTTAAATAAATTTAAAGAAAATTATTTTATTTTGCTGTATGTAAAGCAAATTATATATTACTGCACTGATTTCAACAAAGCATATCTAATTAAATCTTTTTGTTTCTATTCATTCACTCTGTCAAAGTGTTAGGGTGAATAGTCAAAATATCAACTAGATCATTACCAAGAACTGAACTATGCCTGTACATCAAATTAATGAAATATTTTTTGTTAAATCTTATTGAAAAATAGATTGAACATTATAAAAGTCGGTTGACATTTACTGTAAAATTCTGTCTGCAAATGAAATGTATTTGAAAAATATTAAAAACTTGAAAATCTCAGCTTTTCACTATTCAACCTCTTACTTGAACTGTTAATTACACTTAAAGTAAAATGAATATTTAAAAGTTAAATGTTGCCGAGCACCTGTTAATTTTTTTTTCTGTCCTCACATTCATCCATCTTGTCTCTGTCTAGGATGGAAAGGTCAGCTGACTCATTGTACTGTCATCTTTTAATGGTACCTTTTTATTTTTTATACATGACATTCCCCAAATTTTTCCTTCTTTTCTAATTATTCAGTTTATGTGTACATGAGTCCATGTTTTTGTCTATTTATAACCTTTCATTTTACTAAATTTAATATATTACTAAATATTAGTTGACAATTTTCTGATTTATTACAAACTGAAAATAAAATTCTGACTATTTTTTAATTTTTCTTATGAACAATTAAACTACTTTTGTTAATAACCACTTTTAATCCATATTAAATAGAAAAATATAAAACATTTTCTTATAAAAATTTAACTTTTCTGCTGCTTTGATAATCAGCTTCTAAATTATACAATTAAAAAAATCATATGTGAAGTAGAAGGAAGTATGATATAAGTTTACCTTCAAATGTGCTATTTAAATAAACAATATTGAATTTTCAAAATCACTTTTAACTTTTATAATCTTAAAATATTTTGATTTTGTTAAAAAAAATTAGCAAGGATATTTTTATTATACAAGATGAAAAGTAAATATAAAATTGAAATCTGAACTTACCTACTGTTACAGAAAGCATAAAAAACATACTGTTTCTATTTTTTATATTAACTGTTTTAGTGATGATATCTAGAAGAACTAAAAGTTACTTGTAAAATGAAATTGATTTATCTTTTGCAAAAATATTACAAAATAAACAATTTCTTCATTAATTATCATTTATCTGGAACAAAGGTTATTTTTTTATGGCTTCATAGAATGAGGTATTTCAATGTTTAGGATAATTCAAGTATATTTTTTTTAAATTTTGGTAATAAACATACATGTAATATGTTATTCTTTTTTACTTGATAAAATGATGAATATTTTGGCAAGTCATTTTTTACGAATTTTCTTTCATTTTTGTTAATATCAGTATTTTCAGCAGTTCTTCATGCTTAATTTGAAAAAAAGGCAAGTTATCCAGTTGAAGATTTTTAGACTAATGCAGTTAATGAAGTTTATTAGACTTCATATTTCATATCATAATATTGTTCACCAAAGTAGTCATTGATGAACTTTCAGTTTATTACAATATTTTATTTGTATAATTTTTATTCATTATGCAAATTAATGTTTATTTTTCTCAGTTCATATTTCTTATTCTTGAATCTTTATTTAATTATTTATCTTTTTATATACACAAGAATAATTGGTGTTAGCAGTTTATGTTCATAGAAAATCATGAAGTTGTTATTTATGTTTATTATTTTTCTTAATGTTGTATAGTGTTGCTTTACGACACGTGATTGGTAGGCAAGTTCTTGTCATCTAACTCTAAACTTTATTTATCTTATAACCAACATATACAGATAGGTAAAATTATTTGCCAATCTAATTCCATGTCCCTGAACCAAAGAGTTTTAATGCCTTTCATTGTTTGTGAACTTCTTCTCCATCCTCTTTCCTCCTCTCCCTTGAGGTTTATGCCCTGTTCTTTTTTAATGGAGATCTTGATCTCATTTCATCTTCTTCCATATCTGAGTCACTCCCACTATCATTCATAGGCTTGTTTTCTATTACATTTTCCTGATCTAAAGAACTCATCCTTTCTTCTTTGTCAAGATCTTCTTCTATCACCTCTTCAGTTCTGGGTCTTATTTGGTCAGAATGAGCCATTAGGTTTTTCCCTTTCTTTGGCATATTGGCTGTATTATGTTCCATTTGCATGATAAAATTAACTTTCTTAGGACTTACTACTTTCTTTTTTATACCACATCTTTTCATTTATTGAGTAAGACATTGTTAATAGAGATTTTATTTGTCTTCCCATTAATGCTGATGGGCTTTGCAATCTGCATGTGGAATAGTCCTATAACTAAGCAGTAACCTTGGTAAGTAACTGTCTATTGTATCTCTACTTGGAAACAGACTTCAATCCCATTTTTACTGTCTGTGCCATTCTTTCCACAATCCCATTAGATTGTGGGTGATATGATGGTGTTTTGGAAGGAAAGTAGCCAATCTACCTTAAGCAATTACATAAATCTTCATCACAAAATTCTGGTGCAGTGTCTGATACCAATGTTTTAGAGACCTCATTTCTAGAAAATATCACTCTCAATATTTGCTTTATTGTAGTCCTTTTTCTATTTTTAACTTTAACAACTTCAGTCCATCTAAAGAAAGAGACTACTAAAATTAGAAATAGTTCCATGCCATTAATGTGTACATGGTCCATATGAACATGAGACCATAGTCCATTATTTTTAGGCCATGAATGTATTCTCCTTTGTTGAAAATTCTTTATTTCTGCACATTTTGGACATTTGTGTACATATCTTTCTATATTGCAATAATACACCAGCTACCATGCCTCCAATTTTAATCTCTGTGTAGCTGTTATCCCACAATGAACATCATGTACACTTTTTAAAATATCTTTTACTGTTTCTGGTGGTACTATCACATCTCCATTGCATATAATGCTGTTTTCCCTTGTTAATTTATGCCTTATTTCTTTATACAGTTTTTCAGCTTTAGGACAATTACTCCATATGTTTCTTCTCCCAACAATCTTGCTTAATATCAGATCATGTAAAGTTTCCGACACCAATATTTATAGAGATAATATGTCAGTTTCAACCCAATGTAATATTTCTTCATCTAGGAATTTGATATTTTTTTGATCTTTATTAAATTGTCACCTTGACAGCACATCAGCATGTGGTATTGTATTTCCTTTTATGCACTCAATCTCAAAATCATATGCCATTAATTTTATTACCCAACTTAGAATTCTGAAAAATGTGACTTTTGGTAACTCCTTCCTAGGGTTAAAAATAAACTACAGACAATGGCCAATGCCTCTTTTTCAATATTTGAATCATTTATGTCTGTTGTCATCAATTTGCTTGAAAGGATGGCCTTATTGTGATAAAATTGATGACACAGCTTGCATCTGTAGTTAAAGTAAACTCCTTTTTTAGATAAAATATTTTTACAATGGATTTTATTTGTAAGTATCTTTTATTATCATTTGAATTTACTGTTCTTTTCAATTCTGTAAATGGTTCTATTAAGTTGCTGTATTTTAGTAGGTATCTATTATAAAAATTAACCAATCCTAAATAGGATTCTAATTCTGTTTTATTAGTAGGTATAGATACCTCTGAAATTTTCTTTAACTTTGGATCTGGTGAAATACCATCTTTTGAAATTTGGTACCCTAAATATAATCAAATTCACATTTGTCTATGTTTATGATGATCCCAGCATTTTCTAACTTGTTTAACACATTCTGTTTTTTTTTTTTTAATTCATCTTTAGTGGTAGCTCCAAGACAAATATCATCTTGATAAATAATCATATTACTGATTTCATCAGCTAACACATTTTCCATTGCTCTCTTAAAAATGGCACTTGCTGTTTTCACTCCAAAAAGCATTCTTGTCCATCTCAATAATCCTATGGGGGTGTTTATTCTGGTAATTTCTTTTAATTTATCATCAATGTGTATTTGGTCATACATTTCATGCCCAATAATTTGTGGATAGCGGTTTTGATATTGGGCATAGGAAAAGAGTTTGAGCACATTTTATGATTTACACCTCTTTTAAAATCACCACATATTTTAAATCCCTGTCTGCTTTTCACAAGACTACAATGGTAGAGTCCCATTTAGTGCCACCTGGAGGAACATGGTCAAAAATTCCCTCCTCTACAATTTTCTTTAATTTAGCAACTACTAAAATAGGCAGTGAATAGGTAATTTACAGGATTCAAAATAAGAGGTGTACTATTTTCATTTAACTTTATGCTCATTTTATACCACTTTAACACTCCTGTTTTTACTTTTTCTGATTTTACAATTTTTATTAATTTTGATGTATCCACTTTTAGAACATCTATTCCCACTAGTCCATGACTTTTTTTTATATTTCGCTACTGAAATGGGAATAATTTCAAATCAGTTACAGATTTCAAAAGCTCCATTGTAGAAATCCAAAGTTTTTATAAAAGATCCATCAAATTGTCTCAATTTCAGATGACTTTTTCTCAATTTTGGTTTACCGATTTGTTCTCAAAAATTTCTTGTGATTAGAATTATCTCACTCCACATATCCACTTACATTGGAAAATGCCGCTTAATTTTTTCAAAAGAATTATTTTCCTTAAGTCTTTGTATTGAAAAGATGTCATTAATTCTTTCTTTTTCAATACTGTGTATTTTCTTTTTAACTTTGCATACAAGCTGAAAATCATTTTTTCTTTCACAGTTATAGAAGTTTTTACTGTTAATTTTATGCTCATAGTGACAGTATTTACATTTCTTGCATTCCCTTTTTATACTGTACATTTCTACATTCCCCATTAGAATTATATTTTTTTATCAATTCTAGCTGCTGTATAACTTCCTCACATGCAGCTAGACAAATTATTCAGTTGTAATTGTTCCAATATCTTATATCAGCCTTACCTTCAATCAACTGTAATTGAATCAATTTATCCTCTCATCAAATCTTGAGTTCTCAGTTTCTCAAAATCACAGAATCTGCTAGCTTCTCTTAATCTATGAAGATATTGTATAATTTATTCATTGTTTCTCTTTAATTGACAAAAATTTGGTACTTTCCATTATGATAAGTTTCTTTTTAGACCATAAACTTCTTTTTAGAATTTCTGAAATTTCAACGAAACTCAAATCCTTCATGTATGCTGTAACAGAAATTTTTAATATAGCTTCACAACCTGTCAAAGCTAGGAAGAGTTTGGTTATATTAAAAAATTGAAAGACAGCAAGGCAAGAGGGGGAGGAAATTAAATTTTCCTCCCCCTCTTGCCTTGCTGTTTTTCAATTTTTTAGCCCTAGCCTGGGCTTCAAAACACTGGACCCAAGTCTTGACAAATTCTGGTTCATCCAAGTGACTTAAACATCCTATCAGAGACATGATTTTGTTGCATAGTGTTGTTTTACAAGATGTGATCAGTAGTCAGCTTTGTGTTGTCTGACTCCTTACTCTACACTTTATTTATCCTATAATCAACATATGCAAATAGGTAAAATCCTACTTGGAAATCCCACTACACTTAATTATATTTATAATGTTCAGAAACTGAAAAGGATATTTTATGTTTTAGATATTTGAATCTTTCTGTAACATTAGGTAATATTTTCATGTAGAAATTTTTAAAAACTTTTGACTTTTCTCAAGTTAATCTTGATAACTACACCAGAAAATTAAATCATTGATCTACATGTATTAGGACTTTGAATAAGTTCTCATTGATTTTTCATGAAAAGTATTGTTTTATTTACAAAAATTAGTAAGAAACATATCACTGAAAGTATTGTCCATCACTAGCCACTACTTTTTCCCATCTTTCTGGCAGCATTTGAATTCCATGCTGGAAAAATGACACATCTTTTGAGGTTAACCATGTGTCAACCCATTTTTTAGCATCATGAGAATGAAAGCGCTGCTCAGCCAGGCAATGTGTCATCGATCAGAACAATTGATAATCAAACAGGGCAATGTTTGGTGTATATGGCAGGTGGGGTAGGACTTCCCATTTAAGCGTTTCCAAGTAGTTTTTCACCTGTTTTGCAACATGTGGCCTAGTGTTGTTTTGTTGAAAAATCACTTTGCCATATCTCTGCTCATACAGCGGCCATTTTTTCTTCAATGCTCAGCTCAAAAGCATCAATTTTAGTCAACAGTGATCTCCTGTGATGGTTTCAGTTAGTTTGAGCAGCTCATAATAAACTACACCCAGCTGATCCCACCAAATGCAAAGCAGAAGCTTTGAACTATGGATATTCGATTTTGCTGCTGATGCATGGCTGGGCTTGCCCCATGATCTTCTATGCTTAGGGTTATCATAGTGTATCCACTTTTCATTGCCGGTTACAATACATTGCAAAAATTCTTTCCTTTCTGCTGTTGGAGTAGCTGTTCACATGTGACAAGACACTGTTCAACGTCTGTTGGCTTCAATTTGTATGGCACCCAATGTCCTTGCTTTTGAATCATTCGTGATGCTTTCAAATATTTCAAAACTGTTGTGTGATCAACTCATAATGATTCTGCAAGTTCAGCTTGTGCCTGACATGAGTATTCATGAAGTAATGCCTCCAATTCTTTGTTTTCAAACTTTTTCAGTGCATCAGAGCATTCTTTATCTTCAACATCAAAATCATTATTTTTGAAGCGTCTAAACCAATCTCTGCATGTTGTTTCCAACAGAGCATGGTCGTCATAGGTCTCAGCAAATCTGCAGATTGCTTTTGAATAAATTAGTGCAGTAAAATTCCCTGCAAATACAACATGTTTAATGCTATGAAAAACAAAGTTGTTTACACTTCAGCGAAATGACATACACTGAATTTCAAGATTGCTTATAGTACTTTTTTATAGATGTGTTACCATCTGAAATTACATGCATACAGTTCTGGGAATGCTATCTGTTGGAAAACAGTGAGAACTCATTCAAGGTCTTAATATAGTTTTTATTAAATTTCTGCTGCTGTTAACTGTATCCTTCTGAAGAGAAAGACATTTGGAATCTTTTATTTTAAAACCAAGATGCACAAGATGGTTTTGGTAGGGTTGTATTCTATAATTGGTATTGATACTTTACTTTTCAAACATAGTAAGAAAACCAATGATCTATTCTGAAAATAACGTCTTTTATGAAAGATATCTCTTAATTACTAGTTTTTTAACGCAGTTTTGCACAAAATATTTTTTTTCACTCAAAATATTTTCTTTATTTTTATCTATAAGGATTTTGAGATATTTAGTTCTAAAATTTATTTTTTAAAAAATATTAAATAAAAGTGAATTAATTTATCAAAATTCATTAATTTGTCTAACAATACTATATGTTTGTAAATGAAAAATAAAAATTTTCTACCACATATTTCTGTTCTTAATTTTGCAACCATTACTAATAAATAATCAGTTGCATGTGTTTCAGTCTGAGCTACAAAATATGTCTTTATTTATGGATTTCTGATCTGTTTAAGCTGTAATAATTTAAAGTTGTCTAGTTACATTGTTAATTATTATTTTAAAGGTCAAATATCTTAATTATTTTTCTTGGACTAAATAACTCATCTTCATGTGCTCTAAATTGTGCATAATTTATTGTAACTTTAAAATTATTATAGGTGCATTACATTGGGTAATAGTAATTTCGTTTTGATTGAGTAGTGAGTTTGATTCATATTCACAGCCTTGTGCCAAACTAAGCTAAATAATCATTGAATATTGAATTTTGTGGGTATGTTGACATGGGTTAATGGTTAGCAAGTTAGTCTAGTTGACTATTACTATTACATAGGGAATTTTTATCCTCATTGTGTCTCTCATGCTGGTGGTCTTGGGCCAAAATTAAGCTTAGTAAATAGAACTTCCAAATGTATTACATTGTTATTGGTTTATTTTTATTTACTTTTCTATCCATTCAATTTTGACTATTCTATTGAGATACTGGCTAGGATACATTTTTCTGCTTAGATAATTTGTAAATAAGTTGTCAACTGCATGACCTAATGATCATCTATTGTATAAGAAATTTACTCTTTTCTCTAATCATTTTTTTAACTTATATGTTCCTTAAGTATTTATTTATGGATGTATTAAATTAAATAGATATTGAGTATAAATTGAATTTCTTTAAAAAGAAGCTTTTTTGGAAGGGTTGTTTTTGATAAATAATTTTGCTTGCCTATTGAAAGTATTGCATTTAAGAAATTGTGATTATTCCAGACTTTGCATTTTAATTTATTACATTCTCCTTAAGCCAAACATCTTGTTGACTAAATGGTTTATTGATTATATAGAACTAATTTATTTAGCAGAACATGTTTTAACATTTCTTATTGCAATTAAATTGCAATTTGAATTTTTAAATTTTCTGAAAAAAAATTATGAAAAATATCTCTTAAATATTTAGGATCATTCAGCCCAGATATTTTTGTTTTGTGCTTTGTTCAGCAAAATTTGTTTATTGAAGGCTAAATCACTTAATGCCCTTTTCCTGAAAACCTTTATAAGCAGTTTACAGTAACTAAACCAATAATTACTTTTACTAAATTTGTGTCATGCATAGATTTTTTTAAAAATTATTCCCTTGAAAATCAACAAAAATATTTCATGATTACATCTTTTTACAAGCACTGTAAATAAAAAAATATTAAAAGAAATTGACTTTAAAGAAATATTTTCAATCTACACTTGAGAAATTGCATTTTGTACTTCAAGACAGTTTTGGAAATCAATAATCCTTTAAGTGTAACTGAAGGGAGGTTACTAATGATGAATAGATTGATTTATACTTTTGCAGGATTAAGAAATATTGATCCATTAGTGTTTATTTGTATATACAAATTTTCATCAGTACAGCTAATGTGTACATTAAAAGATACACACTAATTGAAAATGCATTAATCGAATATCATAACTTACAGGAAATGATGTAATTTGTACCTCAAATTTTAGTTTTATTCACAATTAATTTCTAATTTGCATGCTTTTTAATTAATATATAAGTAAATATAAGAAGATACAATAAAAATGCTATGAATTAATGACTATTAATCTGATTTTTTATGAAAAACATATTTAGAGTGGTTTGCCACATGGTATCCTTCTGTTCTTCATATAAATGGCAGTAGAGAAATTACCCCTTCACATTTTCCAAACATACCATAATCATTAGTATTTTAACCTGAGAATTTTATTTATAATCTTTCTATAGTAAATACATACATCTTTTTATATTTTGATATTTTTTGATAACGTTAAATGTATGATTTAATTAGAATTGTTCATTTTTTTTAACAAAATATCAGAAATCAAAATAAACAGGAAAAAACAAAATATTCCAAAAATTTTAATAGACAAATATTCAAATATGTATTTTGATTATCAACTTATATTATAAAATTTATTTATTTATAACGGTCCATTTTTTTTAACACTACCGTAATTACTTAGAATACTTGACAAACAAAATACTTAACCATTTTTCATTTTTAACTTTTAGAAAATTTTTAATTAATTGGTAACGATAAAAAAATCAATTTTAAATTACTATGGTTAAACTGAAGAATGTTTTACCTAGTAATGGGACAGTTAATCAGAATTGGAGAATTTTTAACCTAATTTCCAATTCCAAAAATGATTCTTTGGATAATTTTTTAAAAATTTAATTTTTCCATTTTTGACACTAATGATAAAAAGATATAAATATTTATTGATTTTAAACTATCAGTAAAATCTATAGATCATAATAACACTAAGTATGATGTAAATTTATTTTACTTGTGTTAAAAAAATGAAATGTGCAAATTTCTACTCAGTTCTTAAAATTTCCATAAAGTTTGCTAGTTTCAGTTCTAAATAAAACTTTTACTTTTAATTTCTTTTTAAACATTGTTAATTCACCCATTTAATATTAGAAATTATTAATTTAATAATTATAATCAAAATTATGTAATATAAACACAAAATGAGTTCACGTCGTTCTGCTGGGCTCTCTTTTAAGACAATTTTATTATTTTTTTTAAATTTATAAAAAAAAGAAAAATGAATGTATGGAATTCCCACCAATGTCACATTTGATTTCTTCACATAAAAATGACCTTGGGTCACAAATTGTTCTTGTGGTGAGGCAGTTAAATTATAACAATTTGTTTTTATAATAGTTTTAATCCAAAAAATCATTTTTTACTCTTGGTTATTGAAAAAAAAGTTTTTTTTTGTTTACATAGCATGCTATGTAAACAAAAAATAAATCTTCTTTTCAATAACTGAGATTTAAAAAAGTAAACATTCTTTTTATGAAACTTAAATTTGTTTCTATGAAATTCATGTATTTCTTAAAATTTTATAGCTTTCAAAATGGATTTTCATCTTTATTTACTTAAAAAAATAAACAAACTTTTATTTGAAGTTTCCTGAAAAAAAGCTTTTCCACACAAGTTTGTATTAAAAAACTAAAAATTTAATTTCCACCAAAAATTGTATTTAATTTTATTCTACTAATATTTTTCTTTGGCATAATTGAACTTTGCTGTGTTAAATTATTATAGCATCTAAAATATTTTGAACTTTTTTCTGAGTTATTCCTCCTCAGAGCCAAACAAGATACAAGTTTTATAAGTCAATTTGTATAAAAAACTTAAAAACAAGTATTTTTATCTCATTTTTATCTGGCATGAATCTGTAGTTTTTTCTATTTTTAGCATGATTTGTCTTAATATTTTTATGATAAAACTAGTAAAATTTCATCTTCCAATAATCTAATAAGAAAAAAATTGATCCCATGCAAATATACACATTGACTGTTATTCTCGTCCTTATGAAGATTTTAATCATTTTTAATCTTATTTTTATTTTAATGCTTTGTAACTGGAATCTCATACCCCATAAAATGATTAAGTTGGATATCAGCATTATTTAGCTTACAATTTCCTAATATTTTAAAAAAATTATTGTAAAGTTAGCTAAAATTGCTTACATCTCTTTAAAAAACAATCAAGGGATATGTTTTTACTGTGTTGTTGCACTTTTATCCTTTTTTTCTTTTAACAAAATTAAAACACTTTTTGATTCTTTTTAGAAATTATTAAATTTTTTACTTGAGAAATTTATTTTAGGCAGTAAAACTTATTAGTGATGAAATTTTTTAGATAAGATTGAAGACCCTTTATTATTTATTTACTAAATTTCTGTGATAATTCATATTTAATTCTTATTAAATATCTGTAAGCAAGTTTAAAATTTGCATTTATTTTTTATTCATTGTCCTGTAGTACTAGTTACTCTCCTTGTACTTTATCAAAATATATGCATGAGTTAAACTACAATACATAGGATGATGCCTTTCTGCTTAGAGTATTATTGTTGCAATATTATATATATATATATATATATATATATATATATATATATATATATTAGTGTGTCTCCTATTTTTGAAGTGCTTGCTGAAATTGAATTGTCATCCTTAAATTTGTTCTGGTCATTGAAAAATATCACATATAAAATTTTAAGGAAATTGCATAATATTTAGTGGACACCTTTGCTTGTTAAAACTTAAATGGTAGACAAAAAAATCGACCCTTTATTTTACAATTAATAGCAAACTATTATTAGTTGAATCTTTACAAATTATTCACATTAGAAAACTAGAAACATTTTTTATCTAAAAGTGAAAAATTTAAATTTTAACCAATGTTTATTATTTTCAGACCACAATTATGGCAAGTATATCCAATGCCAAGCAGAAAAGTGTAATTTGGAAGTTTTTTAAGATTTCTGATGATAACCAAAGTAAAGCAATATGTCAACTGTAGCTACGTATTTAAGTGATTTATGTAAAGAAATTGTGCTCTTTATTGTTTAAACTCTTACCCAATTTTTTAAATGAAAAGGATATCTAACTTTATTCCATAAGCTTTTGTATTCATTTTTCTACTAAATGTTTTATTAATAAATGTACTTTGTTCATTAAGTTTCCCAAACAAACTGTAGGGTCTGAAAATAATGAATTTTAATCATTGTAGGTATCAGAATTGGAATCAGGAATCGTATCAGAATCAGAAATTTAGAACATTATTGGGAATTGTATTGGAATCAGTAAAAATATTGGTATCATCCCATCATTAGTTTTAACACACTAATCGAGTATTATGTATGCACCAATTGAATTTTGGTATATAAAAATTTTAGCACGCTAATTGAAAATTCATTAATTGATGGATTCCCGTATATTAATCTCTTCATTTCAAAGTTAGGTGGAGTCTGAAAAACATTTACTACAACATAAAATACTTATGTGTAAGTCTGTGGCACTGGTACTAGCTTCTTTTTTTTTCAAGTTGCCATAAACTTTCTTTACTAGTTAAACTTTTGAGATATTTGTATACTATACAGAAAAAAATTAAATTTAATCAGGTATAAACAAATTACATTTTTATTTGAATTTATTGTATAATGACTCATACTGTCAAATATTGGCCATTTAAATTGTTAATATTGATAAACAGCAAAGAAAAATTTCTTTTGGTAAATTTTTAGCTATTGCAAATAGAAGGTTGTACTAATAATACAAGAGAAACAAGTTAAACTAAGTATCTATCGTAAGATCATTTACTTCTACATCTTTAATTGGATATATATTGCAGAATGACCATGTGTATACAGTACATCAAGTAAGATGTAGTTTTAAGCACATATGCTTGGAACAATATATGCACTCATGCATGCATTAATTTTACAAGTATACGAGGGTGAATGAATCACCTAAAATCTAGATACCCATTCACAAACAAGATCAATGAGCATGATCAGAAATTTTTTGTACACATAGGACTGGAAAATTGAAATTATAATATTAATACACCTGTATCCTGAAACAAAATAGATGAGCATCTTTGATAATCATTATATGACTAATTAATTTTGTTTTCTTTAAGCAAAACCTTTCTGGTAAGTAAATAATATAATACCTAACATTTAATTTGTAAAGCTGAAAATTTGAAAGAAAAAATGAAATTTGTTTAAAAAAAATCTTATAATTTTGCAATGGTCACTTTATCATTTACCACATACCTACAATTTATTCAGTTAGAAAATACAAAAGATATCAATTTCATATTGTCCTTTGTAAAATGAAAACAAAAGATTCAGCAAAGCAAACATTATTAATTTGTATACTTTTGTATAATAAATGAAGTACAGGAAAAGTAACAAAACATTTACAGGAGGGTATAGTCCATGTATCTGTGCTGGCCAAATTTCTTTATCCTCTTTTGACATTAGTTGCTTGGCATTTGTCTAGAGAATATGTGAAATCATCCAAGGCAAGTGTTGTATTCACTATCTAGAAGTGATCATTTCTCTACTTTACAGTTTTTATGAAGAGGAAATTTATATTCCTACATTTTGTTTCTAATTCTCTGCACGCTACCATTCTATGATGGCTTCCTATATTAACTTTGTTTATGATATTTACATCTTTAATGGCATTGGTTTTGTCAACAATTATGAAGTCACTTTCATTTTTTTGTTTCTTCATTTGTGTTTTTCTGAGCCCATTTATGACTTCTTCCTTTAAAAAAAGGTACTCATAATTGCTATTTTGTATGTTTCTGAAATGTTAACTTGCATTTTGATTCTTGAATTTCTCTTCCAATTTCCTACACCAGATTCACCTTCTAAGTAATGTTGCTCAGTTCCAATATTAGTTGATTCAATTTGTAGTCTTTAGCTATTCTTTGAACATTAAATGCATATGTTTTGTTTATTATTTTCTTATATGTGAATAAAGACAAAAAGAAAAGTTTTCTTGACCAACATGTTTTGTCCTCTGATAGACATTATCAAAGCAAATAAAAGTTTGTCACTTAGCTGATTGATGTTACCTTCAGCATCACAACTCCAGAGTTTTGTAGATGGACCCTGCGGAAATAATTACTCTGTCCACTCATCTGGGTGTATCAGCAATTGACTGCTTTTACTTCTCAATTTTTCTTTTTTATATGCGCTTTTCATTGGTGCAAGTTTGTTTTATTTTCATGCATGTGGGCCCATGTGCCTGTCTGTGCATACTGTAGAATGTTGGAATTATTTGTTTTCTTTGTTGTTTTTTGTTTTTTTTTTCACTTTAGCCTTTTCTTGAGTTAGGAAAATTGTATTTCACTTTTTTGCATAAATAATTAATTTTAATGCTTAAATAATAAAGTGTGTGTGTGTGTGTGCATATATATATATATATATATATATATATATATATATATATATATATATATAACAGAGAGATTTGGAGAGTAAAAATTATTCAGTGATATTGTTTTTCAAAGCACACAAATACTCTTCTTTTAGGGACATTAATAATAAAAACGAAATTGAAGTCTTACAATGGCTCATTGCAAATAGTAATTATTACTATAAACCCATATCACAGAAAATAGATATACCTTCCCCTCATATATGCAACATTCCTCTTGAAGAGCAAATGAATTTTACATTAAAAACTTTCCCAGGGCTCAATAAAGATGTACACCAAATTTGAGAGTTTGGTCATATATATGATTTACCAATTATATATAGAGATTATCATAATTTTAGTAATGAAAAAGACAATAAGGGTTATCTCTCTTGAGTTCTTGATGTTTAAATATTTTTTTAAGACATTTAAAGGACTTACCTTTTAATTAGTACCTCCACTAATTCAGTATAGATACTATAATGAATTTTTAAAAATGAAAAAGCTTTCTTGAAGCTGTCATTTTAGCTTTAATTGAAAGCTAATGGGTTTAAAATTTACTATTTCCAGTATGCTAAATATTCTGTGGTGCATTTCAAGCAGAAATTATATTGATCAGAATCGATTTTTTTTTCATTAAAATTGATCAAAATGGCCATTTTTGACACATTTGTAAGCAAAAGTTAATTCTTGGTCTTAAAATGTTGCAAAAATAAAATATGTTTCTGAAACATTATTTGAGGAAAATTAGCTAATTTAAAGTTAAATGAATCTGATTTGAAACAAATATTACTTACTTATTGCATAAAATCTTGTATACAAACATTTCTTAACTATGGGGTCATGTTTTAACAGTTGAAAGAAAATATGATACTGAAATCCAAAGATGCATTGGAAGAGTGAAAGATGCCTTCCAAACACTAAACAAAATATTAAGAATAGAGATGTGGTTTTACAGAAGGATGTTCAGGATACAATAGATGGGGCATATGTGTAACTAGGAAGTTTTAATGAAAATGGAAACAAAAAGAAACAACTGATGTTTTGGGGGCACATAATTAGAAAAGGCCTGGGGGATCTGACATTCACAGAACAATGAAGGCAAGAGGAGCAGAGAGAAACAGTAAGTAACCTACCCAACGAGCTTGTGTAGATAGATGGCAGAACAGGGAGTGAGAGGGATAGTAAAATGACAAATATTACTTAGAGCTTCAAAGGACAGGAAGTTGTAGAAAGCCATATTCTAAAGGGACACTGCATAAAAAAAACTATATTGCTTGCCTCGTGTGGAGTTACATATTTTTGTTCAGCTAGTTCATAAAGTATTTGAGTTTTTATTAGTGGGAATAAACATTTTGTATTTTTATAACATTTCTCCATTTGTGTATGTAATAGTAAGAAATTGTGGGAATATTTTATTAATACATTTTTGAGGAGGAGGAGAGTTAATTCCTTTCCACTTTGATTTTAGGAATTACAGTCTAAAATGTCCCCAATATTTTCAATTAACTTTTTCAGGTAAGATTCAAATAACTCTAACCTTTTCTCTTTCAATGTGTGAAAAAAGGAATAAATATTTCTGATTCCTCTTATATAATCATATTAAACTTCTAAGAAAGATTTTGTGCTGTAAAAACAACATTGATTAAATTCTTCTAATTGAAAACACACTGATCAATCTGTGCACAATATATTTTATGAGCACAATGTTCTAAATATTCAGTTCAGATAGATATATATATATATATATATATATATATATATATATATATATATATATACATACATACACACACACACATATATATATATATCATAATAAGATTATACAGGATATTTAATTTTTACATTTGATGATGTTATATTTTATTATAGCTTACAAATCAATATATACAGTAACTAAAAATGTTTAAAGCTGATTTAGCCTCTTAAATGTAATTAATTTCTGTCAATCATTCTTGGAGAGTGATGTGATGTGTTATTTCTTCAGATACATGTAATTACTTATTCTAATATATCTTATTTTCTAAGTTATTAAAATTGTCTTCTTACTTTTTCTTCATTGGGTTTTAACTTGAATGTTTTATATCATTAATCAAGATGCTGGTATGATTATAATAAGAGTTTCATGTTTATATAGATAATTGTTTACACTATAACTCTAACCACCATGAACATGTCCTTGCATCTTGGATATCTGATACTAAATCAGATACTTGTAGATCTTTTGAAGCATGCACCTAATACACAAATATGCTCTTTTATGTGCCATGTCCCTTCAGGATGTAAGCAATCATTGGCTCTCCAATTCCCCCTATCCCTTGTAGTTCTCAATGTTTTGTCCTTTTGCGACTTTTCCCAAACTCTGTTCTGTCATCCTCTTTCTTAAGCCCACTAGGTATGTCATGCATTGCTTTCCCTAGTCTCTCTTTCCCTCTATCTGCCTTGTGAGTATCAGATTATCCAAGTCCTCCTTTTTCATTACATGTCCCAGAAATTTCAGCTGCCTCTTCCTGGTGTTAAGTGTAAGCTTCCTCCTTGTTTGCATCCTCTCCAAAACCTCATTGTTGCTCACATGTCTGGTCTATGGTATCCTTAGCATCCTTCTGTAGAACCATACCTTCATTGCTTTAAGTTTCTTCTTTATCTTCGAGGAGACTGTCCAACATTTGCTGCTGAAAAGGAGGACAGATATCACATAGCAGTTCAGTATTCTTTTCTTTGTTACCAATGAAATCCCCTTGTCTCGTAATACTCTACCTAGCTTTTGGAATGTGTCTCTGACCATCCCAATACGTCTTTGGATCTCATCATCGCACATACTCTGTCAAAACACTTCCCAGATATTAAAATTTCTGCACCTGCTTGATTTTAGTATCCTTGACCTGTAAATTGCATTTTGGGCTCAACTTTTCACTAATGACCATGCATTCTGTCTTGTAATTTATGCCTAGTCCCTTCTTCTTGCTTTCCTTCGCTGCCTTCTGAAGGAGGTTTTGTAATTTCCTTTCCATGCCTGCTATCAGCACTGTGTCATCTGAATATCTTATGTTGTTAAGAGTGTGGCTGCCAGTGATGAATCCTGGTAGGATTTCCAGTTCTCTCAGAATTGCCTCAGTTTATAGGTTGAATAAGTCTGGTGAGAAAACACATGCTTGCTTCACGCCCCTTTCTATTTTTGTATATCTGCTGAACTCATCCTCTGTCCGCATGCAGGCTGTTTGCTGCCAGTATAGGTTCTTGATTATTTTAATAATTTTCCTAAATATATCAAGGTTGCTGAGCAGTTCCGACAGAGCTTTGTGGCGTATTTTGTTGATCACCTTTGTGCAGTCTATAAAACATAGTTGCACATCCTTCTGCGTTTGTAATACTCTTTCTGATATCATTCTGAGCATAAGTGTTCCTTGTTCCAGTGTCTTAACGAACATGCACTGTTCTTGTCCTATCTCTGGCCTGATACTGCTGCGTACTCTATTCATCAGAATACGGATGATGAGTTTTGTTATGTGGCTCCTTAGGCTGATTGCTCGGTGGAGTTCACATTCGTTTGCTCTTGGTTTCTTAGGCAGTGCTATGAAAATAGATCTGCTAAGATATATCACCACTGTTGTAGATTTCATTTATTATTTCTATAATCTTCTCTATGCCAAAATCGTCTAATGCTATCAGCATTTCTGTTACAATTCTGTCTGGCCCTGCTGCATTGTTTCTGTTCAATTTCACCAGTATAGCTTCTACTTTAGTTTTTAGAATTTCAAGCCTGTCAGTAGTTTTCTGTATTGCCAGTTGTTCTCTTTCATCATGGAAGAATTCTCCAATATATTTGTTCCAGCACTGAAGAATTTTTTTCCTTCTCTAATATGAGCATTCCATTTTTTAATTTTAATTTTTTAATTTTATGCAGCCTGTTAACAAGCATGTCTTCTGTCTTGTTAGTTCCCTTGTATGTTTATGCTTATCTCCTTTGTTGGTGATACTCAATCTTTCTATTTCGGCACATTTTTGTTTAACCACTCTTCTTTAGCCTGCCTGCATTTGGTCCTTACTTCGTTGTGTAATTTCCAGTATTCCGTTCCGTATTTTGGCAGAGTTTTCTGTCTCCTTTGCATTATGTGGAGAATCTCATCAGTCATCCATTCATTTTTTCTTCATCCATTCTCCTTTGGGATGATATTATTTGCCGATGTCACTAAAGCTTCTCTTAGTGTGTCCCATTTCGAGTTTACATTTCTGTTGTGTACCTCATATCTTCTTTTCACACTGTCCATATATTTTTCTTTCAGGTATCGGTTGCTCAGGAGTTTTTTGTATTGCGATTTGAGTGCTGCATTAGGCTTCTTTAGATTCCATAGTTTCACTCTTAGTTTGCATATAATAGGGCAATGATTGCTTCCACATTTGGCACTTGGGTAGATTTTTCAGTGAACCTTTGCATTCCTGAATCTTTTTTTAGTTTCTCCGCCTGGACTCCTCCATGTTTATAATCATCTTGGATGTTCTTGGAACCATGTGTTGGCTATTACCTGGTCATTGGTCAAGCACCATTGGATCCATTTTTCTCCATGTTCATTGCAGGTTCCTAGTTCAAATTTTCTGGCTATATCCCCTGCCTTCTCCCTGCCTACTTTAGTATTCAGGTCTCCCGTGATAATTATGACTTGTTGCAATTTGCAGTGAGCCTAGCATGAAGTAGAAAGATTTGATTTCTTCTTCCTTACTTTGTACTGTTGGTGCATACACTATCATGACAGCTATGTTGAAAGGCTTTCCTTTTTTTTTGATCTATTCTCCATCCTACTCCTTTATCATTTTTCTCTCTGCCAGCATAAATAATCCTGTGATTGTCACTGATAAAATCTCCATTGGCCATCTAGTTTCACACACACCTAGATTTTGATTTTTAGCCTACTCATCTCTTGTTTTACATTATCTAACTGGTCACAGTTGTTCAACGTCCAAGTTTACTATTTTATAATTATCTCTGTCTGTGTAGATCTTTTTAATTTCTAGTATATTTGGTAACTATTTTTTAACTAGCTTCAAACCTGGTAAAATCTATGTATTGAATTAAACATTGCTTGAGAAAGGTTAATGTTAAACACCTTTTAATGTCAGATGCTTTCAAAGAAACACACATAAAAAATAAACAAAAACTCAGTCTTCTAAATATTTATTGAGAAAAATGTATTTGACAAAAATAATAAATATATTTCAAGTCTATATCTCAGAATTTTCCAAGCAGTTTAAGCTGAACCCACTATCCAGAAAAATAAAAAAAATAAAACTGTGAACCATAACTTACTATGAAGCTCAAATCCCTTCAAATTTTACACTGAAATTTACTCTTTTTACCTCTTACTTTCAAATAAGCTAATTCTTCATCTTACACACTCATAATTTAACATAAAATCAAATTATCAGTGCCATGAAATGTATATATTTCTTTGCAATAATCCCAGAATTCACTTTAATAATAATAATTTTCAATTTCATTAAAAATATATGACAGATATTTGCTTACCAATAGATATTGGGTTTTGCAAATATATTCAGTTTAAACAATCTTCACCAGTTTAAGCTACTTTTATCAGTTTCTTGGCTATTTTTCACACATCTATCTGTTTAAACAATACTTCTTTTTTGTCTCATTTTCATTTGTCATGCTTATGTTTGTTCTTGGTTCTTTCATCTAAAATTCAGAAGAAAAAGCTTCCACATGCAGCTAGTATCAAGATGACCATAAGATTTGTTTTGGTGCTGAGATTTGAAAGATATTATGCCTATATCTATGTGTAGATCAAAATAAATGATATGAAGAACCTTTCTCAGATTATGCTAATTCAGTATATATATGGTTTTACAAATCTAACTAATAGTATTTGTGAAAATCCTGGATACATGAACAACTTTCATTTATATAACTATTTTAAATAGTTTTATAGTACCTTTTGTTAGAAATGGAAATATGCTATATGCTGGTCCATCTATTTTTTATTTTTATGTTGCCTACAAAAATATTGGCTATTTTTTAAAGTAATTACATATTTCCACACTATGAATTATGAGGCGATTAACTTGCAAAAAGGGAAATTGAATTCCTCATGAGATTTTGCTTGAGAACTGAATACAGTGTTCCAACCAGGATTGCCAACTTTTCATTGTTCTTTGCATTGTTACAAGAGATGAAAAAGGAGTTTTGCATGTTAACAAAAAATGAAAAAGACAGTGCTTATGACAAAAAAAGAAAGCAGCATTAACACCCAAACTAGGACTCTATCCACTGAAGTCCTTGCTTTGTGTCTGGTGGAATATGATAGGTGTCATTCATTACAAACTACTGGAACTTGGAAAGACCATCACTACAGATGCATATTGTCAGCAACTTGATTGGATAAATGAAGCATTACACTGAATGTGTCCTGCTTTGGTAAATTGATTGATTGATTTTGTTTTTACAGCTTATCAACACTTTGCAGGTTATTTAAAACCAGAAAATATTTTTACATTGTAAGAATGTTTTTGAGATAATGATTTACTGATACAAGTCCTACTAATTAATTCACAGGAGACAAGATGTATTTATAATGTTCCCAAGAATATTCCCAAATGAATAAAATGAACATAACTGGAATTGTAACTTGACTCTCTGATTTTCAATTCTGGTCCATTATCCATTACAGCACCTGCACATTCAAGCTTACAGCATTTTGTAATCTCAAGTTACTGACCAGGTTCAATGTTGCTTAACTTTGGTGATCATATTAGATTGGTTTGGTTTGGTTTGATTTGTTTTGTTTTACGGCATATCAACCTCAATGGGTTATTTAATGCTGACAAAATTTTCATTGATAATATTTTTTTCCAAAAATTTATTTCTGGTAATATTTTTTCCTTTACTGGTAATATTTGTTTTTAGAAAATGTATAGCTGGTAATAATTTTTTTACAAAGTATTTCTGGTATTAAAACCTATTTTTGCACTTTCATAGTGTTTTGAACCCAAGTTTTTTTTGGGGGGTAACTATTTGTCCATAGCTGGGACCCTAACAGGTGCTACCACCCCGAGTCAGGGTGGACTTGGGAACCCCAGCAATTAAGGTCTGATCAGAGGCCTTGCTGTTGGACATAGTTTATTGTCTTACCCAGGACGCGGATGTAGTTTATTGTCATACTCAGGACGGATCATATGAGAACAAGCGTTTCAATGTGATATAGCTATAAAACTTTTGTAAATAGAAAATCTGTTATTCTCTAGATGACACTGCAAGGGTACACTCTGCAAAACAAACCCAAGAAAAAATATCTTTACAATGGGAGGTTCTTCCATATCCACTATACTCACCAGATTTAGCACCTACATATTTTCATTTGCATTGATGCCTTCACATTGCATTTGTTGAAATTGAAGGTGATTACATTTCTGATAAATAATATTTAAATAAATTTAACTTACATTTGTTTTTATATACTTTCTGCTAAGGTGTAATTACTTTCCAAACGGCTTAATATTATGGAGTCATAATTTTGTAAAGCACAAAATATTGACATTTGAAAAGTTGTTGACAGCATTGTAATATTTGACCATTAAGCAAATATAAAAAGAACTTAAAATAATTAACTTTTTGTTGCTTGTGCTTGGTAATAATGACAACATTAGTTTCATTATTTATTATCTCTTGCATCAGATTTCAGTTATTTTGTTATTTAAGATATGTTTTCAGTTTATAATGTAATATGGTCTAAAATTAATCTGTATTTTATTCAACTCCTGCATTCTCAGCAGATCATCTCATTTCTTTCACATGCAAAATTTTGCAGTTGATTTTTCATATTCAGTTCTTATCAGGAAATTGTTTTTTTCTAGCAGTAAGTAAATAAAAATAAAATATTAAAAAATTTATCACATTGATATTTACAAAGAGAAGAAAAGTTCTTGACCTTAAAAATAATGTGATTTAAAAAGAATTCTGATATTTGGTCATTTGGTCAGATTTTGAGAACTGGGTCAGGCCTAAAAAATTTTCAGTACCCTCTTAGCTAAGTATAGCTCAGCCTGATGAGGAGGAAATGAGAAAATGTCAGTCTTTCAAATGTGGAAAACCTGCTTGTTGTACCTTAAAAGTCAGCATTTGAAACCCTAGCTCTTAGTTGGTCGTAAATATCAATTACTAGCATTGGTGGAAAATATCATCGATGTGTATACACACAAACTATCCTGTCAATGTACTGAAGTATTCCCTAAAATTCTTATAGTTGTTAAACTCAGTGTTTTGCATTGAAGCTGGTGTAATTTGCATTATTATATATTTGTTTATATCACAACTTTGTTAATAAGATTATTTAATCAATATTCATAAATTAAACTTATTATTTTTTATTGAAAAGTAGTGCAAAATAACATATACAGGATTTAATATAGTGTGAATGATATTAGTTATTTTTACATGGTTATTATATTCACTTTATAAAATTAAAGTTATACATTTATTAATAAAATTAACTAAATTTATTTACATAATTTGTTACTATAAGAATGGTCATTTCAGATGTAATGTCTCAATTTAAAGAAGAAATTGTATTACAGTAGATATTACATCATTATTTCCATTTAAAAAATTCAGTGCAAAATTATTTTTACAACTTTAGAAGATAAAACCATAATAGTCTAATATGGAAGTTTTATACATATAAAATTAAGAAACATGTTGCCCTTTTATTGAATATTCATTTTCCTTTGCTCATACTTTGTAGCAGTATAATTTTCTAATGTATTTTTTAAATATTAAACTTTATACAGTATGGTTTATTTAGCAGCATTTATTAATTTTGATTTCTGCTATATGAATTTAATTAGAAAAATATTTGTAAATAATTATTAAAATTGCAAGTATTTTATAATATCAACTTTCTTCTATAATTATAATCTATTTCTGTTTATTTTAAGTTGTTCTTTATTAATTCTTGATTTAAATCTGCTGTTATGACTGTTACTTTGAAAAAGGTGAAAAAAACATAAAACGAATTTGATAACCTTAGCTTTATATAATTGTTGAGGGTTGATTGTGGAAAGAACATGTGGAATTCTGTACTCATCAGTAGAGGAAAGAACTACCTTCAGAGTAACAAAATCAAGCGAAACAGTTTGATAGAGAGAAAGTAACAAAACATTTCAACCAAACAATCATCATCATCATCATCATCATCATCATCATCATCATAGGAAACTAGGGCAAGTGATAATACAACCATTATGTACAAATAAGTGGAAAAGTTGTTGAGGAAATTGGGAGCAAAAGGAAATTAGCTAATATGTTGCTTTGCTGTCTTCTTTTTTATTTAGTATTTTCATGAATATTTATATGGATAATGATAACATAATATTTTTTTCATTGACCAAAAATCTTTTATCTATAATACCCAAGTGCAACTGAGTATTTTGTTGAAATTTTTTTTTTCTGTCAGACTTTAATTGTTTTTGAAATTAAGTAATTTTTATCATAATAAAAATAATTGAAAATTTAGTTAACTATAAAAAGAATAATAAAGCATCAAGTTTTATATTGGTCTCTTATATTTGTTTTGAGTTTGTTTTTTCACTAGTAACTATTTTATTCATTTTCTGTTTTGAAGGCAAAGTAGGAATTCTCAGCATCTCTTATGACTTGAGTACCAATTTCCGTTCATATCAGATTGTTTTTAAATGAATAGTTATTCCATCAAATTATATGGCAGTAGTTGTTAATGGGTTGACTCCTGTTAACTGATCATATTGACTTGTATTGTTTCAACAATTATTATGTAAAAAATTGGTTGGAATGTTTTCTTTTTATAAACTGACAATTGCAATACATGATAAATATCATGTTAGAAGAGAAAACTGGAATCGGGATTGAAAAACATTTATAACATGGTTATCATATTGTCTATCTTTTCTTACATTTCAAGGCCATGAAGAGAAAGTTTGTGTACAACTGCCACCTTTCTTATGTAATTCTGAAAATGGATTTTCAAGTGAACAATTTTGTATTGACTTCCTGTTTCCTAAATAGCAAAGTGGCCTGCTTTATGAAATGAAAGTTTAATAAAAAATATAGAAATTAATTTCTAATTGCTATATTTAATAAACTCATGTTAAAAAAGGATGATTTCAGTTTTAGAGCTGGCCAATTCATACTAACAAAAGATATGAATTATAAAATTCTCATGTACATTGAAAGGAAAAACCCTAGTTTTTGCCTTATTGGAAAAGATAAATTGTAGTTATTAAAAACCATCAAAGAAAATAATAGTGAAAAAGCAGATTCACAATTCACAAATGGCCACAACTGGAATATGATAGAAATAGCTTTTGTGATAAATTTATTGTTTTTGTACATCTTCTTTGTGCTATGTCCCTTTGGGGCATTGGCAATCATGGCTCTCCACAATTTCCTGTCCTTTGTAGCTTTTAATAAATTTTGTCTTTTTGTTATCTCTTCTAAATCTTAATCCATTTACTCAAGCTTGCTAGGTAGGTTATGCATCTTCCTCTGTCCCTCTTGCCTTCAATCTGTCTTGTGACTATGAAATTTTTCAAGCTCCCTTTCCTCATTATGTGCCCTAGAAAATTTGATTTAACCAAAGAATAATTAAACTTTCTTAGTAGTAATGATTAAAAATATCAGATATTGTGCATATGTTTTCAAACCTATACTATCTTGAGATTTATATAAAACACTATCTATCTATATCTATAATTCTCAAAATGTGTGTGTGCGTGTGTGTGTGTGTGTGTGTGTGTGTATGTATGTGTGTGAGTGATCAGATGTTGTTTATGTGTTTCCACAGTTTTCATCCGATTTCGATGAAACTCTTTTGTTTGATAGATAGTTCTTCAGTGTCCAAATTGTTGGCGACAATGGCTTTCCACTACTTCCTGTCCATTATAACTCTCAACAACGTTGTATTATTTACTATCTGTTCTTGGATATATATCTTTCATAAAAACTTTAATAAAAATAAATAGTTTAAATTATTACAATAATATTATCTATATCTATAATTCTCAAAATGTGTGTGTGTATGTATGTCTGTGTATGTGATCAGATGTTGTTTATGCATTTCCACAGTTTTCATCTGATTTTGATGAAATCTTTTTTGTTTGATAGATAATTCATCAGTGCTGGTTTTGAGTCCAAATTGGCTGGAAAAAATTACAACCATGAAAGTGAAAAATCGAAAGAACAGATTTTTTTTTTTTTTTACACTTTACACAAAAATCAAAGGCAAAATTTAATTTACTTTTTCAATAACCTTCCAATCCTAGCTCTTGCTGTGTGGGTGTGATTCACACCTCCACACACTGCCCATCAGTTGCTGCTGACCTTCAACACACACTGTGTCACGTGCAGATGCACACACATACACATGACCTGCAGAACACAACACCTGTTCAAGTTGCCCATTGGCTGCATGAAGCCTCTATACACGTCCAATCAAATGTTGTCATGTCATACTGATTGTCTACGCAGTCCTAAGCTCATTGCTACTACTTAATTTCCTCTGTACATCCAAGCCGGCTTTACACAATCCCCTTCTTTTGGCCAAGCATTTAGTCTCTCTAAAGTGTGGTTACCTTTTCCGTTGCATAAAGCCTACTACTACAGTTTTAAGGCGTTGCGTTCATTGTCATTTATAGCTGTTCCCAATTTAAAATTTTTTATTGTCCTACCAGTTTTTGCATTGCATTCACCATAGTAATAAGTAAGCTTGCTTTTTTATTACTCAACATTTATTTTTCCAACCTTCCCTAAAGTTATTTGAACATAGTGATCCCTGTAGCTTCACAGCATTCTCTTCTGGTATTTGCCTACACATTCCATTTGACAATTCATATTTGCCTAAGCCATGCCACCAAAGAACTTGCCTAGGTCACAAAACCACTGCCGCCAGGTCCACCAGGTCCGTTATGCAAATAAGAGATAATGAATCATCTTTAGACTGTTCAGTTCGCCTGTCTCAAAATGCCTCTCAGAATGCTTCAATCAGAGCCACTGAGTCCAAAGATCAACGTAGCCATCAGCTTTCCAGAAGCATACCTGAACACTCCTGTGCATGAGGCTGAAAATGCTTATCAAAGGACACAACAGCTGAGGAGAAACGCCTCTTCAGCTGCTGCTGTGCATGAAGCTGAAACAAGAATAAGAACACAAAAACAGCCCTTTATAGGGCCACCACCCATTCAAATTGTTACCCCCCCCCCATTTGGTGATGCGCCTCAGTTCACCCAATTGTTGTTACTAATATTGTTTTTCGAGTGGGCTGACTTTAAACTTAAACTGCTCTAATTAAACGGCAAAAATTCCCAGTAATGAAACACCCGGTCAAAGACGTGTTATACTGCTAGCTAAATATAAAATCAGAAATGCCTTATGATCTTGGAGCATTCCAAAGGTTTCAAATAAGGGTTTGAGAACCATAATTTTGCTCTTGATGAAGATAAGTTTTTATTAAATTTTTCTAAATTCAAAATTAATTTTTTACACCATATTTTCACTAAGAATTCTTCTTCATACTGTTATAGAAACTCATTGATTTCTGGTGCAAAGAATTATAATTTGTTGTATTGTGTTCTACTACATGTGATCAGTAGTCAACTTCTTGCTTGTCTCTTAGTTTACTATACATTTTATATCTCTTCTACTTAACATATGCAAATAGGTAAAATCCTATTTACCAATCCACTACACCTCCTTGAACCAAAGAGGTTAAATTCCTTTGGTTGGTCTTGAGCCTCTTCTACAACCTCTTTCCTCCTCTCCCCCTTGGGCTTTATGTCCTGTTCTTTTTAATGGAGATCTTTCTCATTTCATCTTCCGCATCTGTGTCACTCCCACTATTATCCATAGGCTTGTCTTCTATTGCATTGTACTGATCTGAAGAACTCATCTTTTCTTCTTTGTCAAGATCTTCCATCACAATATCTTCCTCTTCAATTCTGGGTCTTAATTTGTCAGAATGGGCTGTTAGGCTTTTTCCTTTCTTTGATATAATGGCTGTGTTATGTCCCCTTTGCATGATGAAATTAGCTTTCTCAGGATTTGTTACTTTGTCTTTCAAATCCTCTTTGTCAATATTTGAATAATTTATTTCTGTTGTTATCAATCTTCTTGAAAGGTACATTGTTGGATGGCCTAATTGTGATAAAATTGTTGACAGCTTGCGTCTGTAATTAAAGCAACTTCTTTTTAGGGATTAAAAATTTTTACAATGTGTTTTTTTGCAAGTAACTTTTTTAAATCCTCAAATGCTAAGCTTTGCCTTTTACCATCATTTGAATACACTGTTCTTTTCAATTCTGTAAATGGTTCTATTAAGTTGCTGTATTTTAGTAGGTATCTATTATAAAAATTAACCAATCCTAAATAGGATTCTAATTCTGTTTTATTAGTAGGTATAGATACCTCTGAAATTTTCTTTAACTTTGGAGCTGGTGAAATACCATCTTTTGAAATTTGGTACCCTAAATATAATCAAATTCACATTTGTCTATGTTTATGATGATCCCAGCATTTTCTAACTTGTTTAACACATTCTGATTTTTTTAATTCATCTTTAGTGGTAGCTCCAAGACAAATATCATCTTGATAAATAATCATATTACTGATTTCATCAGCTAACACATTTTCCATTGCTCTCTTAAAAATGGCATTTGCTGTTTTCACTCCAAAAAGCATTCTTGCCCATCTCAATAATCCTATGGGGGTGTTTATTCTGGTAATTTCTTTTAATTTATTATCAATGTGTATTTGGTCGTACATTTCATGCCCAATAATTTGTGGATAGCGGTTTTGATATTGGGCATAGGAAAAGAGTTTGAGCACATTTTATGATTTACACCTCTTTTAAAATCACCACATATTTTTAAATCCCTGTCTGCTTTTCACAAGACTACAATGGGAGAGTCCCATTTAGTGCCACCTGGAGGAACATGGTCAAAAATTCCCTCCTCTACAATTTTCTTTAATTTAGCAACTACTAAAATAGACAGTGAATAGGTAATTTACAGGATTCAAAATAAGAGGTGTACTATTTTCATTTAACTTTATGCTCATTTTATACCACTTTAACACTCCTGTTTTTACTTTTTCTGATTTTACAATTTTTATTAATTTTGATGTATCCACTTTTAGAACATCTATTCCCACTAGTCCATGACTTTTTTTTTATATTTTGCTACTGAAATGGGAATAATTTCAAATCAGTTACAGATTTCAAAAGCTCCATTGTAGAAACCTAAAGTTTTTATAAAAGATCCATCAAATTGTCTCAATTTCAGATGACTTTTTCTCAATTTTGGTTTACCCATTTGTTCCCAGAAATGTCTTGGGGTCAGAGTGACTTCATTGGAAACGTCATGCTATTTAATTTAATTTTTTCAAAAGAATTCTTTAGGTTTTGTATTGAAAAAAAATCATCAATTCTCTCTTTTCTACTTTTTCTATACTATATATTTTCTTTTTAACTTTGCATACAGACTGAAAATGATTTTTTCTTCCACAGTTATGCCACTTTTTTCTGTTAATTTTATGCTCATAATTTCAGTATTTACATTTCTTGCATTGCTTTTTTATACTGTACATTTCTACATTATCCTTTGTAGAATTATATATTTTTATCAATTCTAGCTGTTGTATAACTTCCACACATGAAGTTAGAGACAAATTATTTAATTGTAATTATTCTGATATCTTATATTTATGAGTTATATCAGCCATACCTTCAGTCAACTGTAATTGAATCAATTTGCCCTCTAGTCACAGAATCTGCTAGCTTCTCTTAATCTATGAAGATACTGTATAATTTATTCATCTTGATTCTGTTTAATGGACAGAAATTTGCTACTTTCCATTATGACAAGTTTCTTTTTAGGTCATAAATTTCTTTTTATAATTTCTGAAAGTTCAATGAAAGTAAAATTCTCCAATTGTTTGGAGTATGTCATAACAGAAATTTCCATTATAGCTTTACAATTTGATGAAGCTAGAAAGAAGTCAGTTATTTAATTTTTTCCCCCACTTGCATGGTTGTCTTTCAATTTTTTAGCCCTAGCCTGGGCTGCAAAACACTGGATCTAAGTCTGAACAAACTCAAGTGACTCAAACATCCTATTGGCAACACCATATTGTTGTATTGTGTTGTTCTATGGCACACAATCTATAGTAAATGTCTTGTCTGTCTCTTAGTTTACTATACACTTTATTTCTCTTCTACTTAACATATACAAATAGGTGCAATCTTATTTACCAATCCACTACATAATTATTGGCCACAATATAGTTTTTATGTATTATATATTTATGTATTATACAACACAGTTTTTATGTATTATAAATCACTTATACTTTATAAGTTAGATAGATCAACAGGTGGTCAGTAGGCTACATTATTGAAAATTGAGCAGAAAAACTGCATAATTGATATTTCAATGGTTCATTTGCTTTTCTTTAAATAAAGCATTTTGTAATGGAATACAAATAAATTCATTGTTTCATTTTTACCTTCTTATTTCTTCCCCTGAAATAGTCCAGAGTGATCCTTCAAGATTCTTTTTCTTGTATTTGGCAACTGACCCTATAACTGAATATTCATTTGATAAGGATGTGCATAAGACAGATTCTAAATTTGACATTTGAGAAATTAAAAATGAAAAAAAATGCCCATTGAATTATGGTTGATTGCCAATGTTTTGACTTTCTCTATACTTTTGGCTTCCTTAATCAGATATGCACACTAATAATTTGAATAATGCATTTTATATGGTAGAGTATATTTTATAGAATCAATTGTGTGATAGTAGAAAGTAATTTTTGTTCTTTTCTGAATATTACCCATATCTAGTCTTGTAAAATCCTTTCCTGTATAACTTTTTGCCATGTTCTGTCTCTGCTTCTATTTCTACTTGAATATTTTGAATAACACTAAAAATGTTTGGAACATTTCATTTAAAATATCATAAAAACATTTATATATTTTTGTAATGTGTGTTTTCTGATTGATATATATTTTATATTTATTTGATGAAGATAGATTAACTAAACACTTCCTGCTAATAGAAATGTAGAACTAAAATAAAACATTAGTGATATTGAGGGTTAAGGAAGGTTGCTGACAGGTTAAAGCAGGGATGATTCCTAAGCTTAATTCCCTGTTTACTTAAAAGAATTAAAACAAAGAAAATTATTAGATGTCATATTTTCATAAATAATATATTAAAGTTGCAATCTTTTGTAGTTTTTTGAATTCTGAAAGATTGTGTCTTAACAAAATTAAGTACTTTGAATATATATTAAATAAAAAATAATTCAACAATAATATGTATTCACTTAATGTATTCAATATTTTCCAGCACAATTTTTTATTAAATGTATTACAGAAGTTAAAATATAAGAAATCCAAATCAAGTATTTAACAAAATTATCTTTAGCAGCAATGCCTAAGTTTATTTACAATAAAAATATTTGAATACATTTCAATAAAGATCTTTTGATATGAAGAAAATAAAACTATTGCTTGTAACAGTGAAATTATGATGAAATTTAAAGTTATTATGAACAATGACTCCTAATGTCATTAAAAAAAACTCTGTGTTTTTTATTATATTAAATTGTTAAAAGTTATAAAAATATACCAAAATTGAAATAAAAAAAATTGGTTACAGCAATACTTTTCTTTACAGCCAATTGTTACGTAATAACAATGGCTATCAGATATATCTCATATCTTACATTTCATTTTTAACAAATTCATTCTTTGATTTTAATTTATTGTTAGTGTATAAAAATAAGTATATTACTTGTTTTATTCTTTTTTCCCACATCACAAAAATGTTAATTGATATTGAAGGAATATTGAAAATAATTTAACAGATATTTTTGTCATCATAGAATATAAAAAGAAATTAAAAAGATTTTTTAATGTTTCATGTAGATAGTTTAATAATGGATATATTTTATATTTTAGAACAGTTTATTGCTTTATTTAATTTACAGTAGGTTAAAGTATTTAAGACTTGGTCAAAGGATAGAGAGTGGAACATTAGTGCTGTTAAAAAGAGATGTACTACCCAACACTTATTTGATATATTCAGAATTGATATCTTCAAAGAACTTTTCATTGGGAAAGTAATTCTAATGAAAATTGTAACAGTCACACAAATGTCTATTATAAAAGCTATTGATATTTTACAAGGATATAAAAACACCTTTACATTATGCATTTAAAAACATATACATTACAGAAAAAGATAAATAAAATTATTATAAAAAATTAATTATGAAATTGAGTAATAAATTATGTCTTTAGTAACATTATAGTAAAGGTATAAACAATTTCCCCGTTTACTGTATCAGATGTTCCTCTATTTTAGCTGAGAATATAAAAAATATAGTTTGTCTATGGTAGTAAAGGCTAAATATCATTTCAAAAAAAGTTCTTACATTTGTCAGTTATTTTGTCAGAGAAAAATCATATCCTATATACTATAAGATTATTATTTTATTAAAAGACTTTGAATTGAGCAGTTTTAATTCAAGATTGTGAAAGTATTTAAAAAATAAATTAATTTTTTTAAATAATTTTTTTCTTTTTGTTTTGGCACCAAAGAAAATAGTCTAAAGTTTTGTCTAAAATATATTTTCATATACATGCCAAATTGGCAATTATAATATGAAATGCTCATTAAATAAAATTACTACTGTTAGCAATATTAATAAAACTATTTTAACTCCATTTATTATTTGATATCAGTTAGATCTACAGATTTATCTTCTTTGATTGTTTTTGACTTGGAACTTTGTGTACTGCTTCTTTATCTTCCTTAAGTAAATTTGCAACTTTTTCATAAAAGCTACAAAATGCTGATTTATATGGAATATGAATAAAACATGAATTCTTTTCACATTATTTACATTGAACATTGATGTTTTCTTAATGTTTTTGTTTTTAATATTTGATTTTATCTTATATTGCAACTGTGGAAATTTGAGGGTGTTGAAATTGGGCCTTGGAAATATTCAACTTATTCACAAAGAAAAAGTAAGGAAAAGAAGAAAGCAAATAAAGTTTATACGCAAAATTTTTATATTCCATAAATTGTCAAGATGTTTTACAAAAATTGTTTGTCTTTTTTGTTTTTTAGTCCAGTTTCTTATGAAAAGTGTTTTTGTACAAGAAATAGACTACACACAGGAAGATTTCTTAATGACTCCTCTTACTACTTTGACTTGGACTGTTTCTCTGACTGCTACTCAGATTATTACACTGACTGACTATTTGATATGTTGTCCTTTTATTTATACCTAGTGTACAAAATACACATTCATATTTAACCAAAATAAATAGTTCTATTTGAAAATGTGTTACTTGAAGGGTATAAAATTATTAATAACTATACATGCTTAAAAGCTGACACTTTGAATATTAATCATTTGATGTGTCTTAAATGCTTTATAAATGATAGCTTTCTCCATAAACTACAAGTTAGTTAAATTTTAAGTCGGTATCTACTCAATAGGGATCTTATATGTTGTTCATTTTACCAAATTTTAATTTATATAGATTTTTAAAGTTTTTCTTCACAAACACTACACAACTATCATCTTTCATCTTCATCTTTCACATCTGATTTTATTTACATTTCTGTTAAGTCATTTTTATTATATCCTTATTTATATCATCAATTTTTATCCAATATTTAAGAATTATTGTTTCTTTATTTTTATCAATTAGATATTGTTGTAATATTTACATTCATCTTGTATTACTAACTCTACTCTTTCATCATTTCTTTACTTCTGCACTTCCCCATTGTTTTCACAGTCAACATTTCTTTAGACATAAAAATATGTTTATGAAAAATTATGACAGCTGATATTTTGTTTCTACTAAGGTTTGCTATATTTATTTGGGTCATTTTTTTCTTTGTGATGATGTTTCATTTTTACAAACCATTAAAATTTAAGCAGTATATACGGTTGTGAAAACTTTAAAGCTACTTCATTATATTATTTATTAATAGTGCCTCACTCTAGAACAAACTTTTCTTTATTTTGCATCTTCTCATTCTTTCAATTCTGATTTCATCAAGCCATAACATTTAGTTATAGAATCATTAATCAAATTATTCTAACTGGAATTATTAATTATTCATTGGCTCAGTTGATTTGGTACAAAATCTTAGTAATCTTTTGTCTAACTACCAGAATTGTAAAAGTAGCTCGTAAAAAGATAGTTTTCTTCCATATAAGTACAAATATATGAAAGTAAAATTTGTGAACATGAAATAAAATTGTTCTTGAGAGTGTGCAGTCAGTTTAGGCATTGATGTGTCAGAAGAATTATGTAATTTCTATAATTATAATAAGATACACATTTCTCTACTATGTGTCAATTATATCAGAAAAATAATTATGAAATTATTTTATAAAATGACATTTTGTACTAAAAACACATTTGTTGCTTTTAATATGACCATTTGGAGAGAAAATGTTTTTTTATTTAGCAGAATTTTAATTAAGATCATAACAGGGTTTAAAACCTGAACCATTTTTGTATTCCTTTCCCAATAGACAAGATAGAATAAAAAGCATACAAGCAGTGGTACTAGTTTTAGTTCATGATAGTAACAGTGATAACAGCAGTAAGCAGTAATATCATTATTGTTGCTATTGTTCTAGTTCTGACTGAAACAATTTCAAATGTTATCCCTCTGAAATTGTAAAATAACTCAAGAAGGAAAAGCATTCCATTTTCTTAGTTGTTAAAATATGTAAATCCTCTTTTTGGATATGAAACATTTCTAATGTCTTTCATCAAAAACAGAGCATAAAATTGTGTGCATGTTCATGGCTCTGCATTTCCTATTTTGGCTGTTGTTCACAGCTAAAAATCAATAATAGCAACCATTCCACAATCACAGAAACTTTCCATATCTCCACTTTTATGTAAAATCAATAATCTATAATCATGTGTTATAACAAAGATCTTTCTTCCTCTTCTGTTCTAATTCTGTGCAGCATTTTGTATTAGATGTACTTATTACTTTCCATTGCACCCTGAAAGAGGAATACATATTAGATTTATTTTCATTGAAAACATCCACAATTATGATAATGTTAAATATTAGAGAGAGAGAGAGAGAGGCTAATATTTAAGTAGCATGCAATGGAAATATTCCAAATTAATTTAGGGAAGAATTTGTAATTGTTACCTTGCCACACACATTCTTATTAAAACACAAATGGCAGCAGATGGATATGCACCTTTAAAACATTTTTATTTCACAACTACACTTCATCCACTCTGGATTATTAGTGAACTTAAATCTATTTACTGAGAGGATGACGGAAGTGAGAGCAAATGCTGAAACAGAAGAACCTGCATTTCCATATATAGACAAGAGAGCCCTGGCTAACAACTGCATATTCATGAGCTCAGTGCTAATTGGTGGATATTGCAGTTTGCAAACTCCTCTATTGTCACCTGCTCAATGTAGCACACAGTTTAGCATCCATTATTCATTGCTGTCAATAATAACACAGTTGATGAAAGCTAAATAACCACTGGCTTCTTCTAGATTGGCCGCTGCTGCCACACGGAACTATGCTGTTGATTATAAACATAGTGTTCTTGACTGCTGACAATCTCATGCGGATGACTGACTTGCACCACAGTACAAGCAGGACACAGCCATCTCTCTAGTATCACATTTTAGGCTTCATGTTTTTTATTTACTAGGCCTCTTATTGCTGTACCAATACCTACAGCCTTAGAGCTTAATTGAAAATTATGGGAAATAGAGTATCAAGGATTACTGATGCTATATCTAGGAGAAAGAGAAAAGGTAATATTGTTTTCACTCTGCTGCTGCAAAAGAAAAATATTACAGTCATAGGTATTCATACATATATGATTGTATATATACACACACAAACACACATGTGTGTGTGTTTGTGTGAGTGTATCAAAATATACATATTTATATATATATATACACACACACACACACATAAATGCACTTATATGTTTGCACTTATAATCTTTTATGCCTAGATACGAATATATATATAATCATGTATGGACATGTAAGACCATGCGTCCTAATATATTTTTAAATATGCATGTCGACATTTGAGTATGTATATCTATCTATCTCATATTTACATATATATATATCTGTGTGTGTATGCATATAAATATGCATATATATATATATATATATATATATATATATATGTATAAAACACAGAAACACTTGTGTGTATGTGTGAATGCAATCATTGCATGTCACTATATATTCAGCTTTTATATACTTACATTTCATTTTAATTTTCCCTACAACAGAATCAAATGTTTCATGTTGATATTAAAAGATATTTGGGTTTCATCATTATTCCCAGGAAAATTTCTAGAAATGATTCTGCTTTTCTAGCATTAAATCCTGTTTGAGTTTCTGTTCTTTTCCAACCTATTAACACTGTAATTAACATCTGCAGAAAAAGAATGTTGAACTTCCACTTGTCTTGTGTCTTTATCTTTTGCTCTTTTTTATACAAAAATATGAAATAATTGTCTTTTATGTTCTTTCAATCTTTTACTTGCCTGCACTGCACAGTTCCAGTTGCTTCATTTAGTCTGTTCACTATTTCTTCCTTTTTCTATTTCATCACCTTAGCTTTTAATTTTCTCACTTTCAGTATTCTTTATTTCTGCAACAATTTCTTTCTAAATTCCATTTATCTTTCATCATTTTTACTTATCTTCTTAGGAATCACATTTTTTAGCAAAATTTATTCTAAAATATTTTTTAAAAGTCTTTAAAATATTTACAGGATTCTTCTTTATATCCAGTTGTATATCTTTGTCTTGAAATCTACTTCAAACCAAAAATGTAAAAATTCCCTTCTTTCATTTGGTTAAAAGGAAGAGAAATGTTCATCAGGTTATATATGTGTGTATGTAAATTACATAGTCTATTGCAGTTGAGTTGGTTAGAATTTAATTTTCCATCATTCTAGCAAATCATTATCTTAATGGACATATTTTAGTTTCTCTTATTGACAATCTCTATTCACTTTTGGTTCACAAAAATAATTAAAATTCAGCAATAAGCATACTTGTTTTCAAGAAATTAAAGAATAAAAAGTTCAATATTTCAAATCTATTTTTGCTTCGATCTTCCTTATTTTAATTTTTAAACTATAATATAATCTGTTTAGTTTCAATTTTTAAATCTACTGTTTTACAGCTGTAACTAATTATAATAACTATCAAATTTGATCATGAAGAATTAGCTTTTTCATTATGTATTGATAGCATTTACTTTTTTCTATTTCATTGTTTCCTTTCTTTTTTTTCACTATTGATCTTAACCAATTAGCTTCTTTCTCTAACTCAAGAATGGTCACTATATAGCTCTGTGCCTCCTTCCTCTATTTCTTTGCACTAAACTGCTTTGAGGGATTGGTCTTATGGTTAAAACATTGAACACTTTGTCTCCAAGGAGATCTTTCTTGTGGAGCTATTAAAAAAATGAAAAGAAAAAGTCTTCATATATCAACATAAGTCTAGACACAGTAGTAACAGCAGCATACCTATAGAGGCTTACTTTATTTACTTACATTGGTAAGTGAAAATCTGACTCTCAGGTTAGAAACAGAATGAAGTTTAAATATCAGCTATTTCTTTCTTGTTTATTTTTTCCGTATTTATTTTTGCTTGTAGTAATATACATATACATGAATGACTAATCTATATTTATGGTAGATTTAAACAGGAAACTGAACCAATGTCAGCAATATGAATATTAATGAAATCAATGAGCCCCAGAGAAAAGGAGATGGCTAATAAATGGTATGCAATGTATGATAATCACCCATCATGCTCATCCTACTGACCACCAACTTTTTATATGATCTCATTATTTAAAATGATGGAATTTAAATTAAAGTAATTTTGTAGACAACTGTTTTGTGTGTTTGTTTTTTTTACTATCTCTTTAATTCAATTCAGATTAGTTAACTCTAACTTAATTCTCAAGGACTTATTACACTTTTAGGTTTTATTGCAGTCTAGTATTAGACATGATGATTCTGCAGTTAAATTTTAGAGCAACATGTTTTCCTGCAGTTATTTTAAAAAAATATATTCTTATATATTTGAATATACTCAATTTAAACACTTATGGTCTGCTATCTTGAAATTTTTTATCAGCTGACAAAAATCTTAGTAAATAATTGAATATTTTTTGTTCTTAATACGTTTAATATTTCACTCTTCTTACACTTGAGTATTTATTGTTACTTTTTCAATCTTTTAAAAATATAAAAAATGTTGATACATTTAATGCTATCACATTAATTGAATAATTCCACACAAATTATAAACTAATAATTTAAAATATTATTCAGTAAACTAATTTATATATCAATTCAATACTATTGAAAACTCTTCTGATTTTTTTCTGACTTTTATATTTATTATAAACTATACTAGATTATTTTTATAAAACTAATAAATGATAAAATTACTGAAAGAAAAAAACAATTATTGCCCATTATTTATTTGTCATTGTCTCTTTTATTAATGATCCAAAAAGGTAATTTGTTCTATTTCATTGCAATTTATTTTTGGTAGGCATCACTCAAAAGAGTAAAAATGAAAAAAAATTCCCTTTTTTTTCTTGGCTGACAGTTATTGCATTCAAGTTGATCACTGGACAACCTAAAATGGTTAAAATTAATATTTCCAAACTTTTCGAAACTTTAAACATTAGTATTCCTTTAATTTTTCTTTATCTCAGACTTTATCAAAACAATTAGTATGAGATAAATATAATAGTTAACAAATTACACTGTCTTTATTAATTAATATTCCTTTAGTATGAAGGATTTTTAAAATCTCTATTTCTTATAAATGTATTCTTATTAAATTTTTGATAAGGTTTATTGAAATTATAATAAAAATTAGCATATATATATATATATATATATATATATATATATATATATATATATATATATATATATATGGTACATTAAATTGTATACTAACATTTTAAAAATCAATTAATACTCAACTTTATTAACAGAATTGAAATAATCATTCACGTGAGTAAAATATTATCTAATTTAACAAAAATGTTTTGGTAACAGTATATTATGTTTGTTTTGATACCAAATTTATGATAAATATAAACTGAATATAAATGTTTAAAACCATACAGGGGGAAAACGTGAACTCTGATGTTTTCTTTTCATTTCAGAAAATAATACATTACTTTAATTAAGGGCTGTTCTGATGGATTCCAGTATTAAAGAAAGTCACTTCTTTTTCAGATTTATTTACAAGTGAGGCATCTTCATTTTTCTTTTATTTTTCTTCTATTGAAACATTCATTGTTTAGTCATCTATTAGCAAAAGTTTTAGCTAATAAATAGAATTTGTAGAAAATTTTTGCAAAAGATTTGTATGTTAAATAAAGGAATAAAAATGTCTGATAAAATGACTTTTATACTGTTATGCTGAAATTTGTATGTGCATGTGTGTTTGAACATCATGCCAGATGGAAAGTAACAGGGTAACAATTTTTTTTGCATAGATCATTATGAATTTAGTAAAAACAGATATTGGCGGCTAAACTAAGCAATGTAGTGACTGTGCATAAATATTTCTTGACCCCAACATTAGTCAAGCAGAAGAGATGACATTTTACCTTTGAGGCCATTGGAGGTCATATTATGCAAAAATCATTCCCCAGTAATCTTGGAGGACAAATCTGATCTCATTTGCCCCACTAGTTAGAATTTCCTTTAAAATTAACTTCTTATTTCTTTCCCCTGAGCAATGTTGGGTATATCTGTTAAGAGAAATTTTAAATAATCATCTGTTCTTCAAAAATCAGTGAAAGTTTAATCAAGCAGTTTTAATTTTTTAGTTAATTACAGCACCGGAATATGAAATAACCTTTTAGATGGTATGTTTGTTACTTTCTTTTAGAAAATAATATTCATTAAAATTCATTTCCATCTGAATCTTAATTTATGAATAATTAATAAACTTGAATATATTTTTCAGTAAAAATACTTACCGTATGTAAATTCCAAAATTCAGTCAGTTTTAGACATTTATACAATAAATACACTTCAACTTTTCTCATCAGCTGACACAGTTTTCTTGAAATATCTTTCAGGCACAACACACATTCAGATGACTAGTTTTGCCATTCTTTACTAGTCTACAGAGTAGTTAATTCTAATGATAGTTAACTGCTCAACACAAATTCTTTTGAAATGACTGGATGATTATATATAATCAGAATATGAATCAAATATATCACTTCCTTTGCTAAAATATCTTTATAATTAGCTAAAATCAAATATTCATACTAAATCATATAGATTAAATCTCTTTGTTTAAAATATATATCAACTATCATTGGATTTCTTTGATATTATTGTGGCTTGACTTTACAAATTAAGATTTGGGAGAGCTTTTCACATCTGTTGCAGGCTCTATGGTTGTTAGTGAAGCCAGTATAAGAGAGTTATACTTTTCACATTGGCTGCTGGAGAGTGTTCAGTAGCTGGCTTGTTTTTCTGCAATTTTCATCTGCTTTGATTCAGTGAGGCAGGTTGCTCAACTGCTTCTGTTTCTGACTGATGGTAGTTGAATTGACAGAAGACTAGGGTTCTGTTCAAGGAGTACTTGTATTTTTCGGAGGTGCCCCACTTCAGTGTTGGATAGTGACTAGTTCTCTAAATAGTCCTTTTTTTTAGTATAGCTTCAGCACTTGTGACTCAAGTTAAATCTAGAATGCCAGTGTAGTGATGAAATTGCTCCAATGCACTTTTAGAATGGTGCAGTGGCATTGTGTGAATAGGTATAGCTGGTGTTAATATATGACCCAGGATCCAGTACCATATAGAAAGGTGGGTAGCATAATGCCTTTGCAGGTACTAGTTTTTGTGTCTTCCATGAGGATTCTGTTGTTCCAGACATATTTATATAGTCATGTTGCATATTTCTTTGTCTAGTCTGAAATCAGAGTATATGATGTTACCTAGGTAGGTGAAGTCTGAACCACTTTTAGCTTTGTTGAGTTGATGGAGACAGAAAAAACTTGTTTTGTTATATTTTGGTGCTAATTGATGATGGATGACCATCTTCTAAAGGTTAACTGCTATGCCAAAGATTTATGTGATCTTTGCAAGGCAGAGTGTTACCTACTGGAGGACCACTTCAGAATGAACAACCAGAACTGTCATTTGTGAACAGGAGCACTGAATCCTTAGTGAGAATCTGGAGATGCTTTAGCTTGAAGAGATTGCCAGTTTTGTATGTGTGGATGTACCTATTATCCCTGTTTGCCCCTGAAAAAAAGATTGTATTTCAGGGAGATGATATTTGACAATTTGAATTGCTAGTCTTTTTAGTAGTATTCTGGAGAGGATTTGACCTACAATTGAAAACTGTATGATACCCTGGTAATTTGAGTAGTATGATTTAGTTTTTTCCTTTTTTTAAAGGGTTATGATGACGATGTCCTTAAAATCCTGGGATAGTTTACCCTGCTCCTAACACCTAGTACATATATATGCATTAAATACTAATGCACTACTCAAAACTACCTAGATAAACTGATGTTTTTCTTGGAAATATTTCATTGTCTTGAACTTTTCAACATATTATTCTAATGAAACAGATTAGTATCCAAGAATATTTAGTCACCAGATATTTTGGTTTATGTATTTCCATAAATCTATCTATAACATCATTTTTCAATTTCTTGTATTCATTGTCATCTTTTTCAGGAAACAAAAATTGAAGTTATCTTACAAGGATTTAGATTTGTCAAATTCATTTTCAGTATTTATGTTTTATGTTAGATATTACTGAATAACATACATAATATGACTATCATTTACTTCTCATTGAATCAACTCATTTTCTTATTTATTAGATAAAGTATTTGAATAATTTTCCGATAGATACTATTTAATATTACTGAATAATCTTTTTTTGTGAAAATTTTAGGATTAAAAACTAATAAGAACTTCCATCTCTTTTACAACAACTATTTACATTAAATCTACCTTTACTCTTTCATGCTTTGACTCTTATTCTATTCCTTTTTCAGCTGAAATTTGATTTTAAAAAAGCTAAACTTTAAAATAATATCTTGAATCAGAAGCCAAATAGTTTTCAGCTTTCAATGAAGTGAATAAGTGATTACAAAACTATCAAATTTGATAATTTTTAATTTGAATTTTGAAAATATCTAAATGATTAATTAAAAAAATTATATCAAGCCTATATTTGCCTACTTATTACATATTTTATGTGCCTTTTAGTGATACAAAAATATTTAGGAATAGCCATCTCATATGACAAGTTCACAAGTATTCACATTTCAAAATAAGGTTGCAAACTGAAAGTTATTAAAACAGAAATTATTTTTTTATAATTTACATGACAGCATAAATGTATATAAAGCATAGATTTGAATTTTAAGGACATCATCTTCATTATCATCAGTATCACCACCACTACTACTAATATTAGTGCTTTAAATTTCATTTTGTACCTATTATTAATATATTCATAATAATGTATGCATTTGCACTTACTTCCTCACAACAACCTCATTCAGTAAAACTCTACCTTGAGTGGCTCTTGGGCTTTGTATTTAACTGTTTTAATTTAACTGGAGTTTATAATTACATGAATTATAAAGTCTAGTTAAATTAAAATAGTTTCTATTTTATTCTTTTTTCAATTTACTGACTTTGGTAATACTTTACATACTGATTATAAAATTAAATCTAATTCATATTGGCATAGTTTTTTTCAAGACAAGTAATCATGTATGTAACTAGTCTGTCAGTTCTTAATTTTTTAGGAATAAACTATGTTGTATTAACCTAAAAGTTAATAAGCAATTGCACAAAAGGCTACTTTTGAAAAAATCTACCTATTATCTATGGAAAAATGATGACAGATTTATATAACAAAATGTTACTGCTTCTATTGATACTTATTATGAATTGAATATAAATGAATATTTTGGAATCAAAGGAGCACCTATTATCTCCAGATAAAAGACAGTTGTGGTAGTGTTGGGGGTTGATCTAAAAATATCAAAAGCTTAGTTTCTAATAACTTTTAAATCAAATAATGACTTAAGGCTAATTGTAAATAGATAACTGATCTCTTGGACAGCCATTCTCTCATTTCCTTTCAGCAGAAGCCCATTCTGATAATAATAATAATTTGCTTTTGATAGAACCTAGTAAGTAGAAACATTGCTAAATGGAATAAAAAGCTTAATTTACAGGAATTTTGAGAAAGATAATTGATTTATACAAAATCAAGGTAAATAACTGTACACAAAAATTTAATGTAAGAATTAACTGATTTCCATTTATTGGTATATACTAAATTTGGATTATAACCTAAATCTTCTGGTAATATCCTATGATTAGTTGATGGACCATGGAAATTGTCAGTGTAAAATCAACTTATGTTACTAACAATGACTACCATTTATTTAATGAAAGTTCACTTTTCAGCATATACTTTTTATGACTAATTTGTCCTAGTCATCCAGTTATTATTGATGGAAATTCTTTATAACTTCTTAGAAGAACATAAAATTAATTTTTAGTGAACTGTATAACTTAAGACAGATCTATGTACATTGAATTTTAAAATTTACACATAGTAATATTTATATGTGTACTGGTTGAGATTTTTTAAAATGTTCCTAGTTATACAAGATCTTTTAAATATTTTTAAAAAGATTACAGATTAGCTTCATATGAACTGTTTAAAAGTTTGAATACTATTTCTTTTCTCTGGTAAGCATAGGTTTTCCTTATTTCATGAGTTTTGTAATTTATTCATAAATTTCTTTTCTGTGTGATATGTCAGTTTAACATTTGTTTTATTGACTGTATACATAATATGCTAACAATTTGGTCAAAAATTTCTATTGATACAAAATAATTAATCTTTTAGCATATATAAAATTTTCATTAATAGAAATTTATAAAACCTACTTGACCTATACATGTTAAAAAAACAAAATTACTATATTTAAATTATTAATAGAAAATAATTTAATATTTGAGAGACTTAATCAATATTTTCTTTTCTCATTTGTTTTATATTTTTATAATTTAATTTTCTTTATACACTCAACTATGTTATATTTAATGAACTAGTCATTGCTAAGCTTTGAGTTGACTATCAAAAATATGATATTTATCTGTTAATGAATTGACATGATCAAGTTAACAAAGTATTTTGTTTTACAATATATAGTTCAACATTTCAGACTGTTTTATTTGTCAAAACTGTCAGTTTAGCTAACAAAATATCAAGTATCCAGTAGTCATTTTTTTCTCAATGTCATTTAATGCTTCTCTTACTTTATTAGCAATGATGCAAAAATGTAAACCCTTTTAAACTGGCCTGAATTGCTATTAACAAAATACAATGATATAGATTCATATGGCTAGCATAAAAACAGACAAATTCTAACAGATGAAATGAACTGCAGTCAGTCAAAATCCCCTTGTGCTAAAAAAAAGTAACTTTTTATTATGGGAATGAATATTGTAATTAACAAGAAAATTGTCTTATGATTCCTGGGGATTTGTCACAATATTGATTAAATAATATCAATTAACAATGTTATTTAACTAAAAAAGAATTCCAATTTTTATAAATATATACATTTATTAATAATTATATTCTATGTAAATTCTCATTTTTAAAGAATATTAATTATTAAAACAAAAAAGCGAAACTATCACACCATGTATTAATATTAGTTTTAAAATTATAAAAAATAATATATATTTTCCAAAACCTCCAGGAAAATATGAACATGATCTTTTAAACATAGAATATTGTTATTCATTCAATTCACTGTCCAAATAAGATTATTTTCAACTTGCCATCTTATGCTTTTACTGCACATATTTAATTTTAATCTTCATAATTTTCAGTTTATTTTTCTTTAGTACACATAAATCAATGGAATGTAAATCTTTACTCATAATTCTTAAGAAGTAATTAGTAGGAAAAAAATGCATAAAAATCTTGATTTCTTTTACTTATTTTATTACACATAAAGTGTAGGTTTATGAATAACAATAATACACACACTGTTGATCCTCCAATCATGGTTTTTCCCTAGTATAGCTTTCTTATATAGTCAAAAGTTTTTAATTTGCATTGGTCAAAAGTTATTTAACTAACATTTTTTAATTTGTTCCTTTAATATCCATCTGCTCATATAGCAGTGTTCACTTTTAAATCAAGTTGTAATATTTGTTTTACTCAAATATTTCACATATCTTGTAAAATTTATATAAAGTAATCATATTTTAATTTCTAAAAGTTACTTAAAAATTCGGTATTGCATTGAAACATCAGATGATGTCTTCCCATCATTATTTTACCAGGAGGATTTTGAACCACCTCATCACTTTCACCTGAATTCATATCTTTCAATAAACTAATATCTTCTTGTACTTGAAATTTTCCTTATGTCAACATGGGAACTGTTATTTCATTTTATAGCAATCATTCCTGCTTAACATCAAATGTTTTTTAAACTCTATTAGAATACAATTTTATTAGCTACAACTTTTTCTATGTATCAATAGGTTATCTTTAGTTCACAAAAGTTCAGAAAACTCAGACACCTTCAGTGAATAAATATATATATATATATATTTAGTTTACGAAAAACTAGGTAATCCGTATGGGTAGACCCAAGGAGGATAAAATCCAGAGAGCTCAATGTAAATCAGAGCTAATAATTTAAATTTAAAAAAAAACGACCACTTTAAGGTTCCATGTAATAAATTATTTCACCACAGCCCTTTTAAAGGACCGTGAATCATCGGACTTTACTTCCAAAGGTTGAAACGAAAAATGAAAAGAAATTTACACATTTTTGACGGGCAGTACTAAGCATATGTAAATTAATGACTTTGTTAAATAATTTATTACATGGAACCTTAAAGTGGTCAGTTTTTTTTATTTAAAAAATATTATGCATTGTTACATTAGAACATGTACATACTCACTACAAAACTGTACATCTTGTTTCAACGTTAAAAAAATCTTTTTTAACGTTTCATCAGGTGGGGAATAATGATCCTACACTCTCTCTCTCTCTCTATATATATATATATTTTTCAATTGTCAGAAAATTCTATGATATATACATCATTTACTGCCTGTCTCTGTTTCTGTATATTGTATTAATATAAGTGTCTATTCTAAATACATACCTAACTCTATTGTTCCTGTTATTTAAATTCTTTATAATCTCATATTATTCTTTTCTTTTATACTTAATACCTGTTCAAAGCTTTTTATAATGATCCTAAAGTATAATTAATAAAATATATATGTTTAGCATAACTATGCCATTTATGAAACTGTCTTAATTGCATTATAGCCACATTTTTTCTGTACGTATCTTTTTGCATATATTAAGCTTACAGACATGCCAGGATCCAGGAATGGAAACGTGTGGTCCTGGTTTGTTAAATTTCAGATGACGTTAACCACTTAATAACTAAATATCTAAATCATAACACATTGCAAAAGATGAAATGTAGAAAAAATGTTTTTATTTATAAATTAATAATCCACAGAATATGATTTTTATATTACTGAACAACTGTATTAAGATGAAGTACAAAGGAACGCATAAAACTGTAAGAATCTAAACAGTGGTAATAACAGTTAAGGAGATTTATGGTAAATATAAATAAATTGCACATTACTGACTACAATGTAAAAGGTATTTCAGTTTTAGTTGGCAGTATTTAATATTTTATAAACACTAGAACAGAAGTAATTATCTTATTCATGTCAGAAATATTTTGTTTACTTGGCAGGTATTGTGTATGTGTTTGTTACAAGCCCTCCTGTTCATTCTTAAGCAGTGCTATGCTGGCCAGTACTTAGATAAGAGACCGCTTGGGAAGTATTGCAAGCAACCTCCTCCAATACAAAATATATTTCAGCTTTAAATAACCCATAAAGAAATGATAAGTCATAAAGACACAATCAATCAATCAATTCCTGTTGATTCAGTAATTGATCACATGACTACTATTAGTAGTGCTTACAACACACCTACAGTCTGCCTCTTACAGCTTGTAAATTTATAATCACTCTTTATCTTCTCCCTCTTATGCTTGGATCATTTTTTACTATTTGTCATAGGTTTTCATTTTTGAAAACTTAAGCTTGTTCATTATTTATATAAATGTTCTTTTTCAGTCTTTGAATTAATACTTAAATGGAAGATGCTATACTATGATACCTATTCCGTTTTATTCTTTAATGTAAAAACAGTATTTTAGGTAAATCATGCTACATATAAACTTAATCTATCTTAAAATCACTTTTTTAAAAATTTACTTTTCAGATTGTAGTTTTAATATAATATAGGTAAATTTACCAAATATTAATTTAGCAATTTGTTGAATACTTTTTATACATCACATTTGAAAAAGGCTAAACAAAATTAATTTTATAATAACTTAAAAAAATTGTACTAAACTTTCTAGTATAAATAGGAAATATTCTATGAGAATTAATTTTATTTAGTAGCATTTTCTTCTATACATCATCTGTTTAACATCTGAAGTAATATCACGTATTTTGAAAAAGTTAGTAGCCTCATGTTTACTGTTGCATTTCAGTTGGTAGTTATGACCTCTGATTTTACACAGTAGCCTGTGCTACTTTTGAAAATTCTTCACAAAATTTGAGGAATATTAAATAAACTCCTTAGGTCAGCAATTAAAAAATATTCTGATAATTTATTATATGCTGTATGTTTTTAATATCAACCAGATTTTTCTTAACATATTGAATCCATAAGTCTAAGTTCCTGCAACTATACCAACCAAAAAGAATTATATCTCCTAACATGTAAACAGAATAAGGCTATTCATATGAACAAGTTTGTGCTAACCATTCTTTGCTATTATACAAGCAGTTCTGAAATAGTGAAATTTAACCAAAATTTATAGTGGTAATGAATTTGAAAGTGGTCTGGTCAGTTAAACAGAGCTCTTTATGTCATATGATTTATTATTATTTTGCCTAGGTAGTGGTGGCAATAAATATAAATAACTTTTGTAAAGTCAAACAGCAAAGTTTTCAGTTCAAATTTTAGTACCATAAAAGGAATATATTTTGTTTTTCAAATATAAAAAGGATTCATCATGTTTAATTTTAATTTTTTGTTTTCATCCTATTCATCATATAAAAAGTAGGCAAGAAAAATTACTTTGCCCAGCAACATGAAAGCAATCATGGTTTCTGATATGCCAGTACAAAAGGGACTATTGTCATGTGGCTATAGTTCATTGCACCAGACTTTTTTTTTCATTTTAGCTTAGTTTTCTTTTGCTTCCATTTAGTTTTTCACAAATTTCTTTCCCTTTTGAACAATTTTGCTTTTCCTTCTAATTTAGTATGAGTGATTATTGATTTCTTATATATTTTCTTTGGTATATCATAAAATGATGTATCTAAATAACCAAGAGGCAATTGTTCATTTATTAGACCTCAAATTTTCATCAGTTTATATGTGTGTGTGAGCCAAAACATCATGACCAGCAACACAAGGAAAAAGTGATAACTGCTGTTTCTTAACAACTGTGCATGTCAGGGTGAGTGATATATAAGCAGGTTAACTGCTTTTGAGTACTTCATTTTAATGTTTGTATACTGCAGTTATGAACAAGAAAATATTTGAATGATTTTGATAAAGGCTAAATTGTTATGGCTAGAAAACTAGATCAGACCATTTCTGAAATGGCATGTCTTGAGAGGTGCTCACATTCAGTTATAGAGAATACATATTGGCAATGATCTAAAGATGAAAAAATCACCAACCACAAACATTGAGTGGCCAAGACATCAATTTGAGCAGCGAAAGGAGATTTTTGTCAAAAAGAGGGTTACTGTTATGCAAATTCTAGATAACCTTAATCAAGAAAAGAATGCATCAAAATGGATTGTACATCAATGTTTGTTGCATATGGGTTCATGTAGGCCACAGATCTGTCAGAGTAACAAAGTCCATTACTGAAAGTATATTCATTCAATGGGCTTCAAAACAGGACTTTGTATAAATAGAAGAAGGTTGATTGGTCAGGTAAGTCTCAATTTCTCCTGGATAAGATGTATGACAGGTACATGTTCACTGTTATTGCACCAGCATGCTAAATGGGACAAACAAACTGACAGAGGTAATATAATGGTTTGTGCAAATCTCTGGAAAACACTTGGTCATATCATTCATATGGAAGATACTTTGTCACATACCACTTGCTCCAATATCATTGAAGACTAGGTACATCTGTTCATGACAACAGTTCTATACAGTGGCATCTTTCAGCAAGATAATGCACCCTGACACATTGCATAAACTTTATAGGAATGCTTTCAGGAACATGAAGAAGAAACCATGGTTTTGTTCTGAACACCAAACTCCTCAGATCTGAATCCTTATGGGATTGATTGAACCAAAAAAGTCCTGAATATCAATCACATAATTTAAGGAAATAAAAAACTACTGACACCAGATCCCAGGGAAACATTTAGAGGTCATGTGCAGTACATGGTTAAGCAAGTACTGTTTTGTGGGTACATGGAAGACAAACATTAGGCAGGTGGTTATAATATTTAACATATTTCTGTGTATATCTATGGTTGGAACAAAAGTTCATAGCATTTTTCAATAGATGGTATTTGAACATGTGATTTGGTTTCACACATAACTAAAATTTGTGTTATATATACATATTCTTAAAAGGGATATTTTAATATGTCTTTCTATATGATTCATGAGCGAATTATGAATTTTAAATATTTTATTTTAGAAGTAAGAATGGAGAAATATGAGACATATTCATCATTTGATGCTCTTTTATTTCTGGAAAGGAAAGACTTTGTACAAATAGAAAGAACGTTATGTGTCATTTATGGAGATGGTACTATTGCTGAGAATGGGATTTGTTAGTGGTTTGCGAGGTTCAAGATTAGAAATTTTGATCTGGATGACCAAGAATGTTCTGGCAACCTGCATTTGTTGATGATTAGCAAATCAAAATGATAATAAAAAATATCCAGAACACAGGTCAACACAAAGGTACTCCAACATTGTAAGGCATTTGAAAACACTTATATCTATGTATTGCTATGATATTATGTACCTCATGATTTAACAGAAAAAAATTAATGTACTGCATTTCCATTTGTGATTTTTTTGCTCAAATACAACAAAACAATCTATTTTTGAAAAGAATGATCACAAGTGATGAAAAATGGATTGTTTCCAACAATATAAATGCAAATGGTCCCAGAGAAAATGAAATGAGCCACCATTAACCACTTCAAAAGCTAGTTTACATCCAAAGAAAGTGATGCTAGGTATCTAGTGGTATTGATGTTTGTTATTGGTTGAGGAAGAACTTTGACCTCATTTCTGCTGCATCAGAGAGTGAGTGAAAATTGGAATGGGTGATAGAATAAACAGGAAGTTGCTAAAATAAACAGGATGCACAGGTGTCCTGAGCCTTGAATAAACAGGGTGCAAAGGTGTCCTGAGCGGAAGGAAATGCATGCTTGTGTGAAGAGGCATGACCACACGAAGTTGCGTGGGCACATGACCGGAAGAGGCATGGCCACAAGCAGTTGCATAGGTGACATACTGGAAGAAGGTGTAGCCACATGATGTTGCATGGGGATCCAAATGTTATAAAAACGGTCCAACTCTTGGCCTGAGAGAGAGGCTGGCTAGAGTTTCACCAAAGATTTTGTTTCCGTCAATTCCTGTGTATACAATCCCAACCTATGTGATTCTCCCTCACTCTATTGCTCAAACAATAAAGATAAATAAAGTGTTTGTTGCCTTATTTGAGTCCAGCAGCAATATGCAAAGAAATATTGGAAAGAAATATTTTATGAGTTCCTACTGCAAAATCAGATGCTGAATTCAAAGATGTAATGTTCCCAATTGGACTGATTAAAGGCAGCAAACAATAAAAAGTATTCAGAATTTGCCATTTGGAAAAGTGTCAACTTCAATTAGAACAGTGCCAGACCTAATATCAGTAGAAATTGGTACATCTTGACTGAGATATATACTTGTACATTTGGATTACCATTTATTTCAATCCCTATAAAATTCTCTGTGGAACTTCAATTCTCTGGAAGCCTGCAAAAAACATTTAGACTAGTTCATCACTCAGAAAGATGCCAAGCTTTTGGAGGATGGAATGCTGAAGCTACATCAAAGATTGTGACAGCAGAACAAAATGGCATACATGTTGTTGAATAAATCTACATACAAATGTCTTATTAATTTTTGTTCTGACCCAATATATATATATATATATATATATATATATATATATATATATATATATATAGGGTCAGAACAAAAATTAATAAAACATTTGTATATAGATTTACATACCGGAAGAAGGTGTAGCCACACATATATATATATATATATATATATATATATATATATATATATATTGGGTCAGAACAAAAATTAATAAGACATTTGTATGTAGATTTATTCAATTGAATAAATCTATAATAAATATATAAGGTGCTGCTGAAAAGTTTTTGACCTTACCAAAAAATCTTTTACTCACAATTTTGATTTTGGTCATTTAGTCATATTTTGTAAAGTGGGTTTGAGAAGGTTGATAACTTTTCAGTATTCATGACATATATACATACCAGTTTTAAAATGTAAATTATGTATGCATATATATATATATATATATATATATATATATATATATATATATAATCTAGATTTTATATATATATATGATCTAGATTTTATATATATATATGATCTAGATTTTATATATATATATAATCTAGATTTTATATATATATATATATATATATATATATATATATATATATATATATATATATATATATATATATATATAATCTAGATTTTTCTATATATATAATCTAAAATTACAAATATCTATCTAAAAATAGTTAATGAAAGTGAAATAAAACAGTCAACAGTGTTCCAGCTGCACTTGCATACAATACTTTCTCCTGTACTGTTTTTTGTGCAATTCTTGAGCCGGCCTCAAAAGTCATCCCCATCATAGGCATGCAGATAATTAATAGGTGGTCATTGGAACCTCATATATCAAACTTGACAGAGAGGCTATCATATATATATATATATATATATATATATACATACATACATACACACACCAGTGTTCAATTCTAGATTAAATCTATCAGAAATAAATCTACACACTAAAACTAGTTGAAATAGAATATTTTCATCAGGTATTGATAATGACTTAAGTAATGGCAGTAATGAATGATCATTGACATTACATTATTTGTAAGTTACATATTTGTTTCTAGATATTCTTTCACAACTATTTTCAAAGCTTTCCATCTAAAATGATTAAAGAAAAAAGTAAAATGGATATAATAAACTTTAATATTTTTAGACTCACTCAATGCATCTTATAAGTTTGTTTCCTAATATGTATATAAAATTGATAAATACAATGAAAAGAAATACAAACCACTAAATAAAAAAATCACCTACCCTCTCAATTTTTCTTTCTTCAATATTCATGGCAATCATTCCAATTCTGCAGTGTAGAATCTTTTCTCTTGAAACATTCTCCGGATAACTTTGCAAAACTAATTTAAATTCCTCTATCACTAACAATGAATTCTCTTTTCCAGGCTACCTTCCTCTTTTATTGAAAAGATTCTAGGATACATATGCATGGCCTTTATGTTTATATCCAGGAAAATTTTCTAATTGATAGGAATTGTCGCCAGATGATTTTTTTCATTATTGCACTCTGTTAACTATCTCTTTTTCATTTATCACTCTCCTCTTTCTCTGACATTATAGAAATGGCTCTTTCTCTCTCTACATTTATCTGAAAACATTTTTGTGCTTGGTGATTTTAATGCTCATCACATCAAGTGGCTTAAGCATTCTAATGTTACTGATTTTGCTGATATCTTGATTTTCAATTTTTCTATTGCTCTGTCTCTCAGTCAAATAGTGGCTCTCTCTACTGGTTTCCTTAATAAATCTGATCAAAATTCTTCTTTATTTGATTTGTTTTTAACTCCTCTCCTAGCTCTTGTAGTGCATCACAACTCCGTACTTTCGGCAATTTGACTCACAATGTTGTATCTGTTGATATTTCTTTTTTGAGTTGTCTATTAGAAAGGAACCTCCTATTCACAAAACTTCTTTCTATTACCAGCATACTGATTGGGATTCATTTTGTGACTTTCTTCAAGACACCCTTTGGATTGATATTCTTAACATTGAGAATTGTGCTATTGAGGTTTCTTCTTGGCTTAAATTATTTAAGAACACAGGTAAACTGACTGATCCTTCTATCTGTCTATTGGCCTTCTAACTCTTTTTGGCAAAGTACTAGAGTTTCTAATCAACTTTAAATTGGTTAAGCATCTCACCTTACAGGGTTTTCTTCTGGATAAGCAATATAGCTTTCACTTCTCTGGGTCAACTACTGATATATTAATGATTATTGCTGAAAGTATCTATCAAGCTTTAGATAAGAATAGTAAGTTCAGGCTTTTGCTTTAAATAGCTTGAAGGCATTTGAAAGAGTTTGGCATAGCGGTCTTCTTCACATGTTGAAAGGTTATGGTATTTCTGGACTGTTATATTCCGTGCTAATAGGAATATATACTTGAAAAACATGGTGGATAAAATAAGTAATGGTTTATTGTAAAAACAGTACAATAAGAATAACAGTAACAGTTATGCACAAGGTTGTCGCAAGTCAATCCAGTAGTGAGTGCTACTATTGGAAGGTCGGTAGTTCTCGCATAAGTCTGAGTCATACTCAATAGATCCCAGCTAGGATAGGATATCTAGCTACCCTCCAATGAGGGTTGCATGTGGCACAAGGCTGGGTTTAATGTGGGTTTTGCGAGCCTTTAGGCTAGGCCAAAAATATTCCCTATTTGAACCCGTAAATATGGGTTCCGGGTCAATCTACCTCCCCGAACAAGACTCTGCCTTTCGGCGGAGCCTCATCCGGGTTCCTCTCTGCACAGAGGCAGAGAGTTCAACTGTGTAGCTGGAACAGGTCACAGCTAGGATATCTAGCTACCCCCCCATGAGGGTTGCATGTGGCACAAGGCTGGGTTTAACGTGGATTTTCCGAGCCCATAGGCTTGGCCAAAACCATTCCCTATTTGAACCCATAAAAACGGGCTCAGGGACAGTCTACCTCCCCAAATGAGACTCTGCCCTTTGGTGGAGCCTCGTCCGGGTTCCTCCCTGCCCAAAGGCAGAAAGTTCGACTGTTTAGCTAGAACAGGTCGCAGATAGACTCTGTAGTCCGTTGACTTACAGATACTTATAGGTAGCTACTACCAATAGTGTAGTCACTCATGGGGGTGACATGTTATTCCATTACATCATGGACAAATTTTTTAACTGATTCAGTCTTTCTTGTCAAATCACAAAATGAAAGTTGTGTTGAATGGCCACTCTTTTAGATATTTTTGTCTTTATCTTTGGACCTCCATTGTTCCTCATTTTCATTAACAATCTTCTTGATGTCATCAGTTCTCAACTTGGTATCTCTGCTGATGATGCAACCATTTACTTCTGTCTTATTTCAATGAGCTCAAATTGGCAGCTGATCTCAAAAGTGACCTACAATCTGTTGTTAACTGGGCAAGGAATGGCTTATTTATTTTAATGTCTCCAAAATGAGACTGCTTCCTTTTAATTGTCTGAGAGAACCATTTTTGCCTTCCATCAGTATGGCTGATGCTAACCTCTAGGAGAGTGACTCTTTGTGCCTTCTTAGACTCATTTTTTCTGCTGACATGAAGTGGAAAGATTATATTGAATCAATTGCTAGGTCTGCTGCTAGGAAAGGTGGTTCCATCATTTATGCTAGACAATTTTTCTTTCCAGATTCTATCTTACATATTTATAAGTCTACCATTCGTCCATGCTTTGAATATTGTTGCTATGTCTCGTCTGGTGCTCCTGCTATATATTTAGATATTCTTGCTAAAATCCAAAGAAGAATCCTTAATATTATTGGTCCTAACCTGGCATCTTGTCTTTAGTCATTTTCCCACTACTGCAATATAGCTTTCCTGTGTCTTTTGTGTAAATACTTTTGTGGTAATTGTTCTGATGAGCTTTCCTCTATAGAACCTAGATTTTACTAGTTTAAGTGCAGTACTAGATTGGTGGCAAGGTATCATCATTTTACATTTGAAATGGCAAGATGTAACCATAATTCTATGCTGACAATTTCTTTTCTTCCATGTCTTGCCTCAAAAATTTAAATACAATGTCAATTACTATCTTCTGTCTTCTTAATTTCTCTTCTTTTTCTCTACAACACCACACAGTAACCCTCTACCTTGAGTGGCTCTTGTATTGGGTGAACATTAGTATAAAAAAATTTTATAGCCTAAAACATAGATTATTTTGAGCTGAAACATTCATAAAAAGCATGGTTAAAAAAAGGATTTAAAAAAATTTTAACCAAGAGGCAATCACAATTTCCAATAAAGTTAGCACTAATTACTTGTATATGTACTAGCATCGACTCACATGTGATTTCTCTAGTAAGTAAATAACTCCAACTTTTTACTTTAGTAATTGATTGGACTTGTCCAAATATATTCTTATATAATGAGAAGTTTACATTTCAATTGTCAGTGAACACTCAATTGACATATTGTCATTTTTTTGTGATAGTGTGAGCACTCTTTTTTGAGTACTGATTTAGTGCATTTAAATTAAGATGTATTTAAATATTGTATACTAAAGTAGTAAATTAGTGAAACCTATCTTCTCTTAATTGGAATATTATATATATCACTTAACTTTATTAGGCAAGATTTACCTATTAAAACTATAATTTACCTTTGAGTAATGATTTGTATTACCACTAAGATTTTGTTTACAATAAGAAGCAAATCATAAACTAAATAAAGTAATTTTAATCTTTTACCATATCTTTTATTTTGATGTTTCTATTCAAGTTTGACGTTATTTGGTTTCACTATGTTTTTCTATATTGAAGAGGTCATCCTTTAATTGACATTTCATTCACCAATTATAATGGATTTTCTCTTTAATGAGCCTTGTTCTTTCCACTATCATTCATTGATGTTTAATTTGTTGGAAGTTCTGTCTATTGGTACTCAAATTCTCAGGTGGAACTTATATATGATTCATCACTAAAGATCCTGGGAAAATGGTCAGCTCCTTGTACTGATCCAGAGAACACCTAACTTCTACCATAGTTTATTTTTACAAGAGTCAGATTAAACCAAAAATGGAGTATATCCTTGAGAATTTATTTTTACTGGTTATGAGTTCTAAACAACTTTTAAAGCCATGATAGGTAGTACCATTAATTGACATTGTTTTTTTTTTTATTTTTTACCAGAATATCATGATTTCAGATCTGCCAGTGAATATTGTCTTGTGGACATTATCAGTTTGTATGTCTATGGTTTTACTGGCTGTGTCTGTGGGATTCATATACATTACACAATCAAAATCTGAAAAGATAAATTGTAAATAAACCTGTAAGATTTTATTTTTCATGTTTTTAAAGATTATTTTAGGCTAAAACAATTCACACAAATTTGAAGCAGAATATATTAGTGCCTTGTCACCTCAAGAAAGTGAAACTAGTTCTTATACAATGGATATAAAACAGTGTTTTAGGATGTAGAACACTTAAATTTTTAAGTTTACACTTTTATCAAATATGAAATATTAATGAGCAACTTGAAAAAAATTCAAAATTAAAGATGGAATGATCCAAACTTATAAATGAAGCTTGAATATATAAATAAGGATTTTGTTATGATTTGATCCCAAGTAATTTGTTTGAATATTGACATTTTTACAAGTAAATACAATTTTAAAATAGTAGCTGGTACTTGTGAGGATATCCTTTACCTCATTAAATTAAAATAAACATATAAATATCAGAACTATAGAAATGTATTGCACAATAATTATTTTTAAATATTTTTTACAAAGAACAGGGCCATTATGTTTTAGAATTTTTGAAGAGAAGGAATGTTTGTTAGTATTATACCTGTGAATGATTATATGAACTTCAAAAATAAAATTTATGCTTGGATTAAATGTAAAAATAAAATTCTTCAAATCTTTAATCTATTGTTCTGAAAAATAAATTAAGGGGAACAAATTTTTTAGCAAAAGGTTCGTGGATTATAGTTTTTTTTTAAAATAACTATTAATATTTGACTAAAAAAGGGAAGCACTAAAAAAAGACACTACCAGATGTAGTTTTCTCTCCCAGAAAATGTTTGTTTTCAATGGGCTTCAATAATGTAAAGTGGGTTGTTGGATTGTATCTGGCATTTAGCACTGATCTAATATTGTTGAATTATTGTTTGTTTGGGCTATTAGCAGTTAGATACTTGTATTAGAATGGTATCAGTTTCTGTTGTAAAAATGTTTATTGATGTTGTATAGTGTTGTTTTATGACACATGATCAGTAGTCAACTTCCTGTCATCTGACTCATAACTCTACACTTTATATATCCTATAACCAACATATGCAAATAGGTAAAATCTTATTCACTAATCTCACTACACCTCCCTGAACCAAAGGGGTTTAATGTCTTTTGTTGTTCTTGAACTTTTTCTCCAACCTCTTTCCTCCTTTCCACCTTGAGGTTTATCTACTATTCTTTTTAATGGAGATGTTGGTCTCATTTCATCTTCTTCCATGTCTGAGTCACTCTCACTATCATCCATAGGTTCATTTTCTATTACATTTTCCTGATCTGAATAACTCATCCTTTCTTCTTTGTCAAGATCTTCCTCCATCATAACATCTCACTTGTGAATACTGGGTCTTATTTGGTCAGAATGAGCCATTAGGTTTTCCCTTTCTTTGACATAATGGCTGTATTATGACCTATATGTATAATAAAATTAGCTTTCTCAGGATTTGCTATTTTCTTTTTTATATCACAACTTTTCATTTATTGAGTAAGACATTGTTAATAGAGATTTTATTTGTCTTCCTATTAAGGCAGATGGGCTTTGCAATCTGCATGTGGAATATTTCTATAAATAAGCAGTAACCGTGGTAAGTAACCGTCTATAGTATCTCTACTTGTGGACAATGTCTTCAATACCATTTTTACTGCCAGCACTATTCTTTCTACAATCCCATTAGATTGTAGGTAATATGTTGGTGTTTTGTAAGGGAAGCAGCCAATCTGCCTCAACCAATTACATAAATCTTCATCACAAAATTCTGGTGCAGTGTCTGATACCAATGTTTTAGGGACCCCATTTCTAGAAAATATCACTCTCAATATTTGCTTTATTGTAGTTGTTTTTCTATCTTTAATGACTTCAGGCTATCCAGAGAATTAGTGTACTAAAATTAGAAATAGTTCCATGCCATTAATGTGTGCATGGTCCATATGAATATGAGACCATAATCCATTTTTTTAGGCCATGAATGTATTCTCCTTTGTTGAAAATTCTTTATTTCTGCATATTTTGGGCATTTATGTACATATTTTTCTATGTTACAATAATACCCTGGCCACCATGCCTCCAATTTTAATCTCCTCTGTGTAGCTCTTATCCCACAATGAACATAATCATGTACATTTTTTTAAATATCTTTTCTTACTGTTTCTGGTGGTACTATCACATCTCCATTGCATATAATGCTGTTTTCCCTTGTTAATTTATGCCTTATTTCTTTATAAAGTCTTTCAGCTTTGGAACAATAATTCCACCTGTTTCTTCTTATTCTCCCAACAATCTTGCTTAATATCGGATCATGTGAAGTTTTCGATGCCAATCTTTGTAGAGATATGTCAGTTTCAACCCAATGTAATATTTCTTCATCTGGAATGTGAATTTTTTCTTTTTGATCCTTATTAAATTCTAACCTTGACAGTGTATCGACATGTGGTATTGTATTTCCTTTTACATACTCAATATCAGAATTATATGCCATCAGAATTCTGGGAGATGTAACCTTTGTTAACTCCTCTCTAAGAAGTTTATGCTCCAACTTTAATAGGAACTTCTTTCCTGATAAAAATTGTTTAGCTCTTTTTGTGGTCCAGATAATGGTCAATGCCTCTTTTTTAATATTTGAATAATTTATTTCTGCTGCTGTAAGTCTTCTTGAAAGGTACATTATTGGATGAACTACTTGTGATAGAATTGCTGACACAGCTTGCTCACTCACATCTGTAGTTAAAGTAACCTATTTTTGGGATAAAAATTTTTACAATGTTTTTTTTTTGTGAGTATCTTTTTTAAATCCTCAAATGTTAGGCTTTGACTTTGAATTCATTTGAAGTCACTATTCTTTTCCTGCAGTTCAGCAAATGGTTCTATTGTCAATGTATTTTGGTAGGTATCCATTATAAAAATTCTCCAATCCTAAAAAGTATACTAATTCTTCTTTATTAGTTGGTATAGGTACCACTGAAATTTTCTTTATTAACTTTGGATCTGGGCGAATACTATCTTTTGGAATATGGTGGCCAAATATGATATTGTATTGCAATCAACATTTGTATCTGTTTATGATCATCCCAGCATTTTTTAACTTGTTTAACACATATTCTGTTTCTTGTTTTAACTCATCTTTAGTGGTGGCACCAAGGCGAATATCTTGATAAATAATCATGTTACTAATTCCATCAGTTAACATGTTTTTCATAGCTCTTACTGTTTTCACTCCAAAAGGCATTCTTGTCCATCTCAATAATGCTAGTGTGTGTGTGTGTGTGGGGGGGATTATTGTGGTAATTTCCTTGAATTTATCATCAATTTGTATTTAATTATAGGCAGATTTTAAATCAATTTTTGCAAAATATTTAATGCCTGATAATTTGTGGATAGAGGTTTCGATATTGGAAATAGGAAGCTAATCCAAGCATATTTTATGATTTATGCCTATTTTAAAATCACCACATATTCTTAAGTGTACATCTGATTTTCGCAAAACTACAATAGGTGAGGTCCATTTACTGTCATCTGGAGGAACATGCTCTAAAATTGCCTTGTCTACCATTTTCTTTAATTTGGCAACTACTAAAAGTAAACGGTGAATAAGTAATTTACGGGATTCAAATTAGGAGCCAGTACTATTTTCATTTAATTGTATGCTTGCTTTATACCCCTTTAACACACCAATTTTTACTTTTTCTGATTTTACGCTATTGATTAATTTCAACATATCCACCTTTAGAACATCTATTCCATTAATACCTGGACACAAAATACGTAATTAATTTGTGGAGCAAGTTGCAGAAAAAATATCATTTGGAGTTAATTGACTTACAATGCAACAATTTTTTTTAATCAAAATTTAATTCCGAATCCACTGCTGACTTCTACAAGAAATATGTTTTCACAAGCAGAAAATAGAAAAGTGAAAATGATGGTAGCATTATTTGGAGGTACGTATGTTTGTGAACAACTTCTTTTGAAAATGAAATATTCTAAAAGTTGTTTCAGAACAAGATTGGGTGATGACCACCTGGATTATATTTTGCTCCTGTTGTCGACAAATATTTCACCTGATGTGAAGAAGTTATCAAACAATAAGCAGAACAAGTGTCTCATTAAATAATTTGCCATTCCTAACTGTATTTCATTTGTAGTAAGGAGTTTGCATTTTTTGTTAATTGTTATCCTGTAGTAAAATAAGGAACCTTGTTTAAATAATATAGCATTAACTTTGTTGTTTTTTCTTTAAACTTGTTATAATACATTTGACATCATGGCCCTCCTCCAAGACAAGGCATAGCTTTCTGGCCTGTTCTCTCCAAAAGGTTGCTGACCCCTGATCTATTCCCACTAGTCCATGATTTTTTTATATTCCACTACTGTAATGGGTATAATTTTCTCCTTAGAATGGATGCTCTACTGGATGATACACACATAATTATGTCTTTGGTTTCTGCTATCATTTCTAAACTAGATCCTCACAAGGCATGCAGATTCAATGGTATCCCTGCAGTCATTCAGTAGAAATCTGCTTCTGAAGTGGCTTCTGTTCTCTCCAAACATTACAGCAAATGCCTTGCTGCTTCTTGCTTTCCTGCTTGTTGGAAGACCTCCTCTATAGTTTCTGTTTTTAAGAACTCTGAAGAACTCTCTGATCACACTACTGGTCTCTTACCTCTTTTTGGCAAAGTACTTTAGGCTCTAATCAATGCCGAATTGGTTAAGCATTTTACTTTGCACAGCCTCCCTTTGGACAAGCAATATGGACCTACACTGTTTCTGATCTTCATCAATGACATTCCCAATGTCATCAGTTCCTAACTAGATATTTATGCAGATGATACAACTATTTACTCCTGTCTTAGTAGTATGTCTGATAGATCTGACATGTAAACTTTCAACTACTCTTGAAAAGCACCTCCAATCAATGGTTAACTCAGAATGAAATGGTTTGTAAATCTCAATGTCTCCAAAACAAAACAGCTTTCATTTAATCACCCTAGAGAAACTTTGGCTGATGCTAAAACTTCAGGAGAGTAACACTTTGCACGTTCCTGGGCTCATGTTTTCTACTGACATGAAGTGGAATGATTATATTGAATCATTTGCTAGATCTATTGCTAAGAAAGTTGGTTCACTGTGTAATGCAAGATAATTCTTCTTGTCAGAATCCATCTTGCACATTTATAACTCTACCATTTGACTGTGCATTGAATACTGCTGCCATATCTGGTCTGGTGCTCCTCATATATATTTCAATATTTTTTACAAAATTCAAAGAATGGTCTGTAATGTGATCAATCCTGATCTGTATCTTAACTTCAGTGATTTTCCCACCAACGTGACAAGGCTTCCCTCTGTCTTTTCTTCAAATATTTTCATGGCAATTGTTCTGGTGAGCTTTTTTCATTAGTGCCTTGATTGCATGAATTTAAGCGTGCTAGTAGATTGGCAACTAGGTTTCATTGTTTTACTGTTGAACTAGCTAGATGCAACTGTCTCCTCTATTCTAACAATTCTTTTTCTTAGATTTCTCACTTGTGGAACTACTTTTGGGTTTCTTGTTTCCCTGCCATCTACAATATTCAAAAATTTAAATGTAATGTCAATCACCATCTTCTATCTTCCTGAACCCTGTTCTTTTATTGTCCTTTCCTCACTAAAGTCTTCTCATTCTCTTTCACTTTCTGTAACCCTCTGTATTTTGCTTGGGGTGAAACAATTAAAAAAAAAAAATTCAGGAAACATTAGTTATATATGCAAATATAATAAAAACTAAACTGAATTTTAGTCTAAATATATAAATGTTGACAGTATTCCATTTTCAAAATACTGAAGTTAATGGTTAAAGAAATTCTGTTTTTTGAAGATTAACCTATTTTATATATTGTGATATCTAAAAGAATTTGTTTTTAAGTTTAAATCAGAAATGGATATCAGTTTATATGCTTTTCATATATAAAACTTAACATTATTATATTATAGTAATTGAAAGTGTTATATTTATTTTGTGTAATACATTTAAATGATACACAACCACTTCTACCCTTAGTACATCTACAACTCTTTCAGCTCCGGCTTTTCGATTTCATACTTTTATTAATCAAGTAATAATAATGAAATAAATGAATCTGTAGTGTAGAGAGTGAGATGATGAAAATAAAAATTAAATTAATTGATTTTATGCTAAACTATCAAGTCCTATTCATAGTATACACAAATAATATAATCACTAGTTTTGATTAATGAGCGCAGTTATATGTATTCTGTGAATATAACAGGTTTTACAAAGTAGCCATTATAGGAAAGCGCAATTCAGACAGTTTTAAATAAAATATTTTTCTCTTAATGAATATTAACTAATCTCTGTTGATTAGTTGACTCAGAATTTAGCCGTATCTTCTTCTTTAGCTCCATTGGTATCATGTCTGTAAACTTTTGGTTAGTGATAATTATTGCCCAAAACCAACTAGGTGTAATTGGAAAAAATATTTTACCCTACTTTTCTTCTTTATTCATGACTGTGATAACTAGTTTGACACCAAGGAAGAAACTGCCAAATCTTTGGACCTTGTTGCACCACCAGAGCAATAATATAGAAAATATATGAATTGTTGATAGAACCAAAAAAAGCATGAAAAATTACATGTATCAATATTCACATTAAAAGTAAGTCTAAATACCTACTTTCTTTTAAATTGTGTCTCCTTTTTGTTATGAGTCTCAATCAGAGAAAATTGATTTATTAATATAGACAAAGCCTGTAATTAATGAAACAGTTTCTTTTACAAGGGGTTTTCTATTTTCCTACATAATCAGCTACTTTGATACTACATTATTTTCCAGCACAAACCTATTTGTTGGATTATTTTCTTGAGAGTCAGTAGTATAGATCAAGTCTGAGACATTTGTTTTTCTCTATGTTTACATTACAGAGGATTACTGAAATTTTCCTGGCCTGATCCACTTCCCAAAATTTAATTAAATGACCATCAGTTTTTTTTCCCTTCCTGTGTTTTCTTACATCATTACCTTCATTTTGAAAGTTAAATAATACAAGGATAATGTTTAATTTGTTTATATGCAAATCTCTCTCTCTCTCTCTCTCTCTCTCAGGACATGGGTGATCATGGTTCTTCACAGCTTTCTGTTTTTGTTATTCTCAGTAGTTCTTTCTCCTCTATGATTCCTCTTTGTTTTTTATGTATTTGTTCTTCTAATCATTTGCACAAACTTGTTAAGTAAGTTACCTGCTACTTTAATTTCATATGCTCTGTGAATTCTCCGAGCCTTCTTTCCTCATTATGTGTCCCTAAAATTTCCACTCTTTGTTTCTGACTGCTATTAATAGTTTTTTTTTATATCTTCCTATTTTCCTTACAACTACTTCATTTGTTACATGCTCTATCAATGGTATTCTAAATATTTGCCACTAACACCATATCTCAGTTTTTTCTAATGTTTCTTTTCCTTTGTGATAAAACTGCTCAGTTTCATTGCCATAGTAGTGTCGGCATCACATAGCAATCCAGTCCTCTTTTTCTTTATTTCTAATGTTATTTTTTTATTCTTTTGTATCTTACTCAGTTTCTGAAAATTATCCTTCACTATTCCTATGCCTTTGAATTTTCATGTCACATTTGTCTGTCATTCCACTATCCAGACAGTTGAATTTCTGCACTTGTTTGATTTTGATGACACTGATGTGCAACTCACATCTTGGATTGTACATTTTGTTTATTACCATGCATTCCATCTTCTTACAATTAATGGTCTGTCCTTTCCTCTTGCTTTCCACAACTACTGTAGAATACTTCTTTCAATTTTTAATTTGATCTTATTAAAAAAGAAAGATAATAGTTTGATAATAGAGGGAGAAATTTGCTGTAATATGAATAGATTTTTATTTCTGAGAATGTTGTACATTGGAGTAAATTTTCATCAGTGTAGTTATTTTGCATTGCTTAAATATGAAAATAGAAATATACAATTTTTTTCATTATCATTCAACATTATCATTCAACAAAATATATGTAAACATGATGTTTCTATAGTGGATTTACCTTTGACTAAAAGAAGAAATAATTGATATCTGGAATCTTTGAGAAACACCTCAAAGAATAATATATGTAAAACACACACTCATGCCTCAAATTACACAAAAATCACTAAAAAATATAAATTTTATTGAAAAATATTCAAATTACATTTTTTTAAATACTGAACATGAAATTTAAGTTATTATAATTTTTGCATTTATCTTAAAAAGTTTGCCAAAAAAGACAACTCAATAAAGCAGAGTAAATGATGTACTTGTTGAAATATACAGAATATGAAGTGTGTACAAACGTTTCTGGCACCCTTTTTCTATTTTTGAAAATACAGGAGAAAACTTTTTTAATTTAAAAAGTGCTGCAACATTTGCACATATCTAAATAAAGATAGGAACAGTGTTTATTAGAATATTTTTTAAATGACTCATTTATAAGATTTTAGTAAACTTTTTGTTGTTTTCTTTTGTTAACCATTTCTGAATTGCTCAGGTCATTTTATTTCATTACTGATATATTTTTTGTCTCATAACTAATACAACTTTCGCATCTCATTACTGATACATCTTTTTCATCTCATTTCTGATACATCATTTTCCATGACAACCAAATTATTTGAGCATTTTTAATAATCTTAATAATAATCCTTTCTTCTCTAAGATGGAACTAGATGGAGTTGTATGCAAACTCCAGTCATCATTCAAGTCAATAGTAAATTCAAATGACAGCTATAAAATAGAATATTTCTAATTTACTATAATTACCAGTAGTTTACTATGATGACCAGATTCATGAATAGCCTACTTGAAATATTTAATTGCACTGCTGAAAACTAATTTGTGCTTATAGTGTGAGGATATACATAAAAAATAGCAATATCTCTTCTTTCTTTTCATGTTAGCAGATAATTATGTCACTTTCAAATTAATATCTAAATTCTATGTATAAATTCTGTGTTTATTTTATGCTACAATGCTTTTTATGGCCAGTAAAAATGTGACAATATCATCCACAAAGTAAAAAGTCAAAAACAATTTAAAAGTTATTAAAAATGTCTAGTTTTATGTACATACTTTTTAAAACAAGAATGTACCTTTTTGTGGCTAGAAGTAATCAAACCTATTAACTTCAATAATACTCCTGTAATTGTTATGAATTTTTACAAGGTGAAAAGAAATTTGATATTCAGATATTGGGATTTTCATTTTATATAAAAAACAACAGAAGAATACAATGAATACTGATAATTGAATAAACCATAAAGAAAATCTTGCCATCTAAATTGATAGAAATAATTACAAGACAACTCACAAATATAACATGTAAATTTCAAATATTGGTCAGAGCCTAACTCACTTTGTTATATATGAAAAAATGGGCAGGGAATTAAATTTCAAAAACAATTTTTTACCTTGGTGTTCTTATATATGCAAATTTTGAAAAATTTGCATTGTTCAGAGTATGTCAATGAGTATAAGACATATTGCAAAAATATTATTTTCTGATATTTTCCAGAACTTTATTGATATAACTTCATTGAAAATGAATTTTAGAGGATGCCAGTTTTCATTTAAATGTGTCATGCATCACACATACTATATTTTCTTTATATTTCGAAGATAATGAAAGAAATAAGCTTCACAGAAGGAGAATAGATAAAAGTTATCATATTATAAAGAGAACAAGAATATTAGTGATTGTATGAAAATTGAACAGACATAGAACTGCCATATTCAGAAATATATGGCACTAAGGAACAACCAGAAAAGACTGGTCTGCAAATTTTCCAGATTACAATCTCATCTTTCAAGACAAGTCTATGAGCAAGTAAAGTTTGAAAAGAAGAAGAGGTTAATCTTTTATATAAATCATTTTTAGTATAAAATCCTGATTAAAATCTTAGAAGTTATTGTGTCCTCAAGGAAAAGCTGATGTATTCAAATTTTTCACTCAAAAAGGAAGTCTTGTAATTATTATTCAGTATCCCTTTCAAGCTTAATTAAAAAAAACTTAATTTATTTCCATTTTTGAAATGTGTAATTTTTCAAAATTTGTATTATATATAACTATGCACTGAGATTTTAAAATCAAATTCTCTATCCTTTTTTAAATTTATAACGAAGTGAGTTACACCCTGACCAATATTCAATATATACCAGTTGGTTACATTCTAAATAATCCATGGAATCCCTGGATCATCTTAAATTCTTACACTGTTGATTGTCAATTTCGATTGATTACAGCTTTTATTTTTTCAACATTTTCAGGAGTTCTTCTATATTTAAAATTATTAAAATTATGTTTGACAGCTTCCTCGTCATATTTGAAGCATACATATCAACATTTTACCTGTTTTTCTCACTGAATCAACCCTTAAAACCTTCTTAGTAATTCAAGTATTTTCTGTGGATGCATATCCACTGTGAACGCAATAGTCACATGATACACAAACTCACCCTGATGTCTCACTTACAACTAAATAACTCCACAAGAGAATATATATTCATGAATGTATATTAAGATTCCCTCTGATTGGTTTGCACCAAGTTCTTGAGATATTCAAAATGACTGGATACTTCCCAGGGAGATCTTTTGTGTGTGTGTATGTGTGTGTGTGAAGAGGGGCTGGTTGTGTCAGTTACTTTATAATATAGAAAATTACACACTGTTTTAGTTCATATCTAAGTGTTTCATATTTTGCATATATCATCACAAAATATGTCCAAATTAAATGGTATAAAAAGAAAAATTACTTTTGCATACTTAAACAGTTTTTAGACTGTTCTTTGAAAGATTTCAGTGGGGTAACTGTTCATGTACGTTTTATAAAAAATTAAAAATATATTACAATAATTTAAATATCACTGAAAGAAAATAGCATAAAGTTCTTTGAAAAAAAAATTATTTCATGTACTTAAAGCAGATTTGGAACTGTTTCTAATGTCCAAAATTAACTTTGATTATGATATATGATCGATAGGAAAAATTTAAACATTGAAATTAAAAAAATTTCAGAAATGGAGTTGTTATTATATAATTAGAATACAAAGAAAATTAGTTAACTTAATAAATGAAAAATACATTTTATAAACTTGGTATCTATTACCTTTCAACTAGTCAAACAAGTGTCCTGTGAATAATTATAATAATAAAATAAGTTATATTTTAATAAATTAAATGTTGATGATAAAAGTTACATTTTATTTATAGCAATTGAGAAAAATAAGTTTGATTGAATACCTTCAAAACATAGTAATAAAACAAATATGATATACACATTGATAACAGTTTATATAATGACATTACATAAAAGTTAAAACTGAATGCTTATCCACATATCTGTATGTGCTTGTTTGTATTGTTATGGTTAGGGTTAAAAGTCACAGAAATAAGGCACATTTGATTCACTTGTTGAGCAATACATATGGCACTCCTTTCATTTAATCTATAGCAATAAAATAATTAATAAATGTTGCCCATTTATACAAAGATTTAATGCTTTTACTTTTCCTACTTTTAAGTAACACATTCAATAATTTATCATGATTTCTGTAACTTTTTCCTGCAATGAAAGTATATTTCCAAAATTAAAACATTATCATATAACTAGCAACTTTCTAGTATGTAGATAATTATATATGAGAAAGTGCTGAAAGGTTTTTGTCCTGACTTAGTTCCCAAAGTTTGAGTGTCATTTTGTCACTGTAGTTGAGAGAAAAATTCTTTTATATTGTAAAGTGCTAAGTTGCAGAATCTTTGTGATTATTTTTTATTTGTTTCAGATCATTTACTGAACCATGTGAACAGAAAGAAAGGAATTTTTAAATGTTGAATTTAGGGTTATTATGAAGTTCTTGTTCTTGCAGAAATTAATTTCAAAATAAACTATGAATGGTGCAAACAAGTAACAAGTGCCCATCATATTCAACTGTAAGGAAGTCTTGTACCAAATTTTAACAGAGAATTTGAGCACAGTTTGGTAGGCCTTAATTGATGTCAGCTCTTGGAATTGTTGATCATGTTCATGACCTAATTTTCACTGATATCAATCTCAACTAAAAGAATTGCTGATATACTGAAAATAGCCAAAGAATGCATTGGGCTTTTAATTCATGAGTAGTTGTGTTTCCAATAGCTATCAGTCAAGTGAGTACTAAAATATTCAAATTCCAACTAGAAATGATATCAAGTGGGCATCTCCAGTTTGCTTTTGCAACATTTTTGGCAATCTTGTGATAACGTTTTGGAATGACTTGTCACTGGTGACATAACAGCTTATACCACTTTGATCTAGAGAGAAAAAAAGAACAGTCCATGCAGTGGCAACACTTGGGTTCTTCATGGTCAAATAGCAGAATAATAATCTAACTTGCTGTGCCAATTCAAGAAAAATTTGAAAGAAAAATGGCAAAGAAAGCTATAGAAAAGTTGTTTTTTTACAGGACAATGCTTTCAGGGCTGGCAAGACAATGGATATTTAAATAATTTGAGTGTTTGAGAATATAGACCATCCATCTTACTCACAAGATCTTGCTCCACTTGACTGTTTTGTTTCCAAACTTTAAAAGGAGTTCATAATAAGAGGATATTTTTAACACTTCAGATGTGATAGCAATAGCAGAGAAGGATTTCAATAAGTGAATATCAAAATGTTTTGGAAGATTTGAAGAAACTCACAATATATGGAATCACATGTACATTTCATGGCTGTGTGTCATTCTCTTCAGCATTCCTTCCTTGATGCCAAGTTTGTAAACACATTATTACCGATAGTTTCTTTTAATCCCCCTTGATACACACATAGTAATCCAATCTCTTCCCTTGACTTGTAACAGTTCAAATGTAATTAATTTTTTGGAATATAATTACACTAACTGAAGTACCTGGCATTGCCCAGGTGTACATGGCTGCAATTATATAACCGCACCCCCCTCATATACCTTTACCCCCGTCTAGAAATGTCTGTCTGCATCCCCGCTTGCATGCATCATTTGTTAGTATACTAAGCTACTCCCCACCCTCATTTATGGTATGTCCTTCATAAGTGTTTGTTCTTAATAAAGGAATTCCATCGATAAAACTGTTCGGGGCTAAATTGTTTCAATGTAAATTTCCTATTGCCATAATAACTTTCAAATAGTATGGCATTTTTCACAAATCTTATAATGAAACAAAAACGGTGATGAAATGTCAGCGCTTGATTCAACTGCCCCCTCTCCTCCTTCGCAAGTTCTTCGAGGTTCTTTTCACACTTCAATAATCCTTCTCAAACAATCTTTGCATCAAAGGTTGTTCGAATGCCAATGTAGGGTGGAATCATATGAAGAAACCATTGGCTAAATGGCAAAAGCCAATTTTGGACCAAGTTTGTCGCATATTTCGTCCACTTAACTGAAATAATCTAAACCAAACATTCATGCAAGACAATTGGTGTGTCATATGCAATTTACATACCACATTTGGAAAGCATCAGATGAAAAACCAGTGAGTTATGGCTGACAAACAGCCTTTTTCAACAGTTTTTTGTGGTTTTTTAGCGATATGTTTGAAGAAAATTAGATAAAAAATAAGGAAGTTGAATAACTATTTAAGTAGTACGAAAAACCTGATTTGTTCACAGTTTTTGCAATTTTTTGTGTGAAGCCAATATCGCAGAAAAACTACCAAGCCCTCTCCATAAACCTCGTAACATGAGCTATGTTTTGCATTAAGTGCAAAGAACATCAGCTCATCCAGTAAAAATTTTGTTCGTGTGTAACTTTGCCTTGGTTTTTGCAAAAAGTCATACCAACCTTCAGTTTTATCGATTTTTCTGCCAAACCCGAGGGGTCTGGAGATTGAAAAGTTGGTCTTGACTTATGTTAGTAAATTTGAAACATGTGTGCACAATTTCATCAAAATCAGTCAAGAAATGTGGACGTGCATAAATAGCATAGACACACACACACACATCTTCTGTTTTATAGATATAGATTGGCGAAACTAGTACATATTTTCATCTGTGGTTTAATAACCACAAAAAAAATGTATCAGAGATAACAATATCAATTTCACTTTAGCTGCATATTTCAACTAACTGGACAATAATATTGATAAAGTTAGATGCATCCTTTTAGCGTCTTCACTTACCTGTCAAGAAAATTATTGAAAATCTAAGTTAAAATTCATTTTTAAAATAAATTCCAACATTCTTGGTTCAAATAGAGATTTAGACATACCCAGTGACTTTAATTTCCATAAAAAGCTGACTAACTGAGAATTAATGTTTTATAGTCTGTACTTTTAAATATTCTTCTTCAGTTGTAGTATTTGACATCTGTAACAGGCAACAATATTGTATCTGCAAATGTACAGAAAATGTGGCACAAAAAAGAGTGTTAATATTAGAGAGCTCTACAATTCATATTGTGACAGAATTAGCAGTTAACGAGCCTAAATAGTGCAAAATCTAATCAGTAAGACAAATCGCTCACACAGGCATATACATAATCATGCATTCAGACACAATAACAAACGCAAAAGTTGAAAGTCGTCTCACACTCACCAGAGAATTGAAGTCTTAACAATTCACCCAAGCAAGGTAATAATTCCACTAAGATGCAAGGGGGCTACTGGGTGTGAAAGAGAATGAGAAAACTTTAGAACAGTGTTTTTGACAGTGTTGAAAATCCAAAGAATAAACGCAGCTCCCCTATCATGAAAACAAATATTTACTAATAAATAAAAATAAACTTTCTACTATTAATTCATACTAGAATTCAAGTAGAAAAATAAAAATGAAACTTAAGATCTTTTAGGCATTGTTTGGTGTAAATAATAAAGTATACATCCTTCCATTTTATCACTCATACTTGTTTATTTAATCTCTTTTCTCAAAACATCTAACTTGTTGATTGTAAACATATTTCTTATCCTTTCTCATTTTGAGATGAGTCATCATTCAAAAGTTATACAAACTATTGAACTCAATTCTTTCATTTTTTTTATTGTTACCATAACTTTTCTGTTAATTCAAGAAAAATAGACTCTCTCTTTACATGCAAATTCTAATCTTGCAGAAGAATGGTGAAAAGATCTGCCAAAACAATGTGGTAACAGCAAAAACAACAAAAAGAATGATTCTCAATAGTTTTAACAACTCTCAAATGTAATACATTTCATTTAACACACTCATACAAAAAAGAGAATATAATATCATAATTTTATTGTATTAAATTGAAATGGGCAAATATATGTAAAAACAATTAGAATATTTGTTGATTTGTAAGAGTTACAATGGCTAACATTGGTGCATTAAAAATGCTCAATGAAATGAGAATTACATAGAAAAGAAGCTAAATAAATACCAATACTAACATCTAAACAGAAGAAAATAAGGTTAACTTTAGGTTAAAGACAGGCAATCATGGAGTGTAAATGATTGGATGAAAGTGATATTCAATAATGAATTATAAATCATCATTGGCCAAGCTAATGATGCTGGGACTTTTGTCTGATGCTATTCCAATGAAAGATATAAATGTTGTAGAATGCACAAAAAATCATGGGCTTCTGGAAATAGATGTTTTAAAAGTGGATACGGTGAAATTAATAAACTGTATAAAGTCAGAAGAACCTGATTTAGGACTATTAAAAGGATATAAAGCAAGTATTTGTCTAAAAGAAAATAATCACCCAATTTATGTTGAATCTTGAAAAATACCTATTCACATTCTACCCACGGTAGTTGCAAAACTAAAGAAGATGGTAGAACAAGGCATATTGGAAAAAGATACCCAAGGTAGTAGCAATTGGGCTTCACCAACTGTTGCAATAGGAAAGCTCAATGGTGATTTGAGGATATGCCGGGTTTACAAAGTAGGTGTGAATCATCAGATATGATTCATTCCTCTTACCTAACATAGAAATGGCAAGTCATGAATTAGAAAGAATTAAATACTTTGCCAAGATTGACCTGAAATCGGCATATAACCAAATAGAAATTGACAACAAATTTTAAGAAGTCACTACAATTAATACCCTGATAGGCTTACTAAGATGGACTCATCTTCCATTTGAAGTTATGATTTCAAACCATATTTTTCAAAAAGCAATTGAAAAAGTTCTACCAGAGGGGGTAAAAAATATCATATATCATGACAATATAGGCATAAATGCTTACAGTAAAGAGGAATTAAAAAAAACTGAACAAGTTTTAAACATTAAAAAATGCTGGTATGTCAATAAATAGTGGTAAATGTGAGTTAAATTGCAACAAAATATTGTATTTGGGATACTAAATATCTAAAGAAGGAATTTCACCAGACAAAAAACTGGTAACTAAAATATCAGAAGTATCTACACCAAAAAATAAAAAAAGAATTAGAATCCTTTTTGAGATTGACCAATTTTTATAGCAAATATCTACCTAGATACAGCGACCTAATAGAACCATTTACACAATTACAGAAAAAGAATACAGAATTTAAATGAACTCAAAGGCAAACTATAGCTTTTGAAAGCTTAAAAAAGGCATTAATAAGAAAACCAATTGTAAAAATCTTTGATCCCCCCCCCAAAAAAAATCAACTAAAGATGCAAGTGAACATGCTGTAGCTGCAATTTTATCTCAAGAAGGTCATCCAGTAATGTACCTGTTGAGAAAATTAACATCAGCTGAAACTAACTACTTAAATATTGAGAAAGAAGTGTTAGCAGAAGTGTATGAAGCGACAGAAAGAGTTCAAAGTTTTTTGTTAGGATGAAAATCTTTAGAGTCTATGTTTAACCCCAGAAAAAAATTACTATGATGTATATTGTAGTATAACAGCAACACAAATGAGATTAAAATTACAAGCATGGTGGCTAGGATATTCTTGAGATGTAGAAGAATATGTAAAAATATACCCAAAATGTGCTGAAATACAAAAAACTTAGCAAAACTAAATTCATTCATGTCCTAAAGAAAAAGAACCATGGGCTTGGGTACACATGGATCATGCTCTTATTAATAGGTATGTAACTATTTTCAATTTCATTTACAGGATGGCCCAAAGTAATTAAGTTTGAAAAAGCTACTACTGTAAAACCAATATTAAGAACAATATTTTCAAGGAATGGGGTGCCTAAACCTTTGGTCTCAGATAACACGCCAGAATTTTGCATGGAAAGTTTGTGCTCGGGGCTAAAGCATATTGGATGCATACCATATAAAACACCATCTTACCACCTACAATCAAATGAAATTGCAGAAAGAATGATGCAGACTGTGAAAATTGGACTAAAAGCATTTTCCCTATCTAATGATGATATAGAAAGTTACTTACCAAGATTACTGTTAAGCTATAGGACAATTCCACATGCTGGCAGACTACAAAGTCCCTTCACATTAATGGGTAGACAGATTAGAGTTTCCATAACAATATCATTTTCAACAAGTGAAAGTGTATGGTATAAAAAAGACAAAGAATCTAATCCAGATAAAGTAAACCTTATAGTACAGAAAGGACACCACACCGCAATACTAATGAAAAATGTACTGGCCCCTGCGGATCAATTCAGAAGCAGAATGGAACCTGAGGATATAGAAATGAAGGTGAATAACATGAAGGGAAGGAGGGGACTAAACTGAACCATCTATGGATGATAATGACCAGAAATCTGACAAGGAGTCAGAAGAGGAAAATGAACTCAGTCCTAGGTCCCCTATAGGAGGGAATCAAGATACACACCAAGAAAGACAGTTTAGATTCCCAAGAATAATCAGAAGAAGTCAAATATCAATGAAGGGCATAAAGCCATTTTGGATCCCGGAGCTGTAGTATTGTATGTAAATGAGATATTGCTATAAAACATCTATTCCAGAGATTACTCTACTTCATAACAATCCCATCAGTTAAATAAATGCATTTAATTGGTTTCAGGTGTTTCATGAAGCCAGAATGTTAAACTATTAAACATACATTTTGTTTTCTGTTATATCTGTGATTTGTTTACAGTATATTAAGTTTTATTCTGCAAGTCAATTTTCCTGCAATAAAATTGGTATTAATCAATGTTTCTATGATTTTCAAGATATATTCCTATGATAAATATATAATGTGAATTTCAACTTGTATTATCCATTTTTATTACAAATATTGATGATAACTTATTTCATGATTTATGCCTTTAATTTTAGATGAGTATGCACATCTTGGTTGTTATACTTGTAATTTCTTGGCTGTTGTACACCCACTACCAACTTCCTCAGAATTTTTAACCAAACTCTTTATTCAGTCCATGGGGTTAAATTGGTCTTATTTCCTTTTGTATCACATGTCCATTTCTTCCACTGAACTGCAGTATATGCTTTTTCCACTCTCACAACTACCAGGAAATCAGATATTATTTGGCTAATATTTTATGTGCCTCTAGGATAATCCACTAGTGTAAGTTTAGAGCCTTAAACCTGATGTCTGTATTTTGATAATGCAAGTTTTGAGTTTCCTTTCTTTTTTAATCAGAAACTCCTAGATTGTATTCATCTCTACTGAGGAGTTTGTCAGAGTCTAACATGTGTGCTGATTCTTTCAGTCATCTTATCATCCTATTTTATTCTATATAAACTTGACTTCATTCCTCAGAGTTTGATGGTCATCTTTTACCCTCGATTCATGATCAGCCATACCTGATTTTAGCATCTCTTCTCAAAGTACAGCCATTCAGTGTTCTTTTATCTTTAGTGGACAACTGTTCTTGACATTGCATTCCTGGCCACAACTGTAATGAATGAAATACACCATTTTTGGTAATAGAAAGTACAATAGTTGAAATGTTGGAAATATAACAACCAAGATAAGCATGCTTGTCTTGATGGAAAAGCATATAATGGCATATTTCTTCAAATGAGATTTTCTGCAACTTGAAGTTTCTTTATCATATTGTAAATAAATATATACAATAGTATAGTGACTATTTTTTAATTTCAGATATATAAAGATTGCTATGGGCTGTAAGAAAGATATAACCTCAAAAGGGAAAAAAAGATATTGTAAAATTATTGAGTGATGTTGAAAATTGTGAAAGTTAAACAAAGATCACAGAACAATCAAAAAGGAAATTGAAAATATTGGCAAGAAGATTTGCCTTTAAAAATATCAAAAAAATTGAAAATATTAAAAGGGCAATAAGCAAGAAAAAATAAATTGTTTAAACTTGAAGAAGCTGGTGTTACAAATATAAACAAAGATGCAGTATATAAAGAACATTAGCTAAAGACATAAAAACAACCAAACTACCACTTTTAAGTAAACGTCACAAAAAGAAATGTGTAAGATGTTGTAGTTGAACATAGATAAAGAACACTGCTACTGGGGCATGTTCACTTCCTTGGCCCTCCTTTGACTGAACACTCACATACATGTATCCCAATTGCTTATTTCACACACACACACACAACAGGCACATTCTTATAGCTAGTTTCAATATCATTTATTTTCATTGTTTTAAATTCATTGATTTGTGTCATTTATTTTTCCCTGGACTCACATGAGTCTGCCAATATTGTTTGTGGGACATGTTCCAGGAGCCCATAAATATTTACTATAAAATGTCCACAACTTATACCTAAAGTGTTAAACCCTGCAAAAATGGGCAAAGAAGTACATGAAAGCTGATTTCTCACCAGTTGTTTTTAGTGATGAATGGAAAGCAACATTGGATGAACCTAATAGCTGGGCTAGAAGTTGAATTCCCTATGGAAATATTCAACCCATAGAACTTAAAATATGATAGTTGGTGGAGTAATATTTGGGGCTAGTATTTTAGGCAGTAAAATTATTGGTCCCTTAAAGTTGATGGTTCAAGATAAGTGCTAAAAATTATTGTAAGTTCTTGGACATGACATTTTTGAGTGTTACTGGTCAAAATCAACAAGCTTTAGATTATAAAAAATAGTATATTCACATATTAAAATGCTCCTTCATATTCTGAAAATCTGAATATTGCCCATCTTGCCAAAAAAGGTTTCAAAGATATCACATTAAAAGAATGGCTCTCAGCCCCTCTAAATATTAAACCAGTAGAAAACTTGTCATCTACCATTAAAAGAGATGTATATGAGAGTGGCAAATAATATTCATAGCATTGCTGCAAGTAATGTTTATGTTGAAACAGTAGGAAAGTTAACAGAATCAATAAAATGACGAGGATCCCATATTAACTTGTAAAATAATAAAATAATTTATTTAGATATACATGTTTTTATGGTCTATATCTGTTATTTTTTGTTTATAAATAAAAAATTATATTGTACACAGTTTGTATAATAAAACTCTACACCCTCAAAACAAGTTATCATTATTTTTAATAAGATAGATATTACTATAAGATATAAGTAGAAACTTACATGATATATTGCTCAAATAAATCTAAGTATATCATTAAAATGTTAACAGCATCAGCTGGCTAATACCAGTTTTATTGTAAAAACATTTACTCTCATGGCATTTAGTCATTTAGCAGAAATGTTATACCTCACCTTTATACTTAGTCATGATTTAAATTTAGTCATCTTATTCTAGCATTAAAGAGGTAGAGTGTGAAAGAAGAAAAAAAAATCTTATTTTGATGGAAAAACCTAAAGATATTATTTTATATAAATATTAGAATGAAATGGGCAATCTTGCAAATGATTCATTTTTACTTTATATCAGTTTTACTCGTGTGTCTGTCTATGCTGTTGAATTTTTGCTTTATAAAAAATGATCTCTTTTTACTTGGTGGCCACTAATTAAGACTAGGAATTAGTTATTGAGAAAAGTTCAGTTCCCTATTTTATATTAATTTATTTTTCACTTACAAATTCAATTTTTATTGATACAGAATCTTCAGATGTATAAAACTTCATAATTCTTTATATCAACATTTGTGACATCTCCATGAACTTCAAATTATACAAGTATTTAACTTGGATGAAATAAAAGTGAATATTATGGTGGAAAAAAAACTTTTGCAAAAATCAGTTTTATCCCATCTGTCCTATGAAATCCACTTTTAGTTTTTTTTTAGTTTTTTTTTTTATTAATGATTAGAATTTGATGAGTCTGTTAACTCTGGGATTGACTTTAATATTTTTATTTCTTATAAATTTTATTCACACTCAGGACTCAATTCAAGCAAAAGTTATTCACTAATAGTTAAATTTATTAATACTACTATATAGAGAATTAAAAATAATGTAAGCAAATAAAGTTCTCCAGACTTATAAGACCACTCATCAAACTTCTTTAAGTTCCTCATATTTCTATTGTGTTAAAAAGATATGTGTATTTTTTTAAATATTTAAAGAAAAGTCACAATCAAAACATTAAGATTTTAATAAAGAACAAACACATAAATAACTGATGATACTAAATTTTTTAAAAAAATAGAGAACTTTGAATAAAATTTTACTTGAGAAAATATTAAACTGAAACAATCTTGGAATTTTATAGAAAAATAGTGTTGAAAATAATTTATCATTGTTTAATATATATTTTTACCTCAGTTTATTGATAGTTTTTGGCAGATTTGGTCCTTCATTGTCATTTCAACCTTATCAGTTAAGTTCTTGGATTAATTTCATTATTTAATTGTAATGTAGAGAAAACAAACTTAATTTAATATTTGTTTATTTCACTTTTGGATTTATGCTAAAACAATTGAGTGATAACCTTTAATAGACTGTGTTAATTAAAACTTACTGAGATTAAAGCAAATAGATTCTTATAAGAGATAAAATGATCACCTCTTTAAAAATATTGCTTGTCCTTTTCTCATGCATGCAGTAACTTATTTAGAGTTTCATATGACAGTTTATTAAAACAAATATTGTAATTTAATAAATTCATCCTTATTTAAAGATGGAAATGGAACTCTTTTTTTTACATTTATATGTAAAGACATGTATATCATTAATTTTTCAGTAAAATATGAAATTTGATAAAAATGCTTGAAAAATCTATCATTTCATACTATTGATTTTTTTAGTACTATAACATGCATTATATTTCTAAAAATAAATTTTGAAAATATTAAAATATTTTTATGAATCTGAAATTAATTTGAGCATATCTTATATTTTTGTTATTTTTGGTAACCTCAGCAGCTGTATTCCTCAAATGCATAAAAACATTTACCTACAGAAAAATACATTTTATCACTGCTGCTACTACTAGTATTACTATTGCTTGTGAAGATATTAATACTAAAAGTGTGAGTCATGATTCTGTCTGTCATAAAAATTTGATTTATAAAAGTAATTTACTAAAATTAAAAAAATCTGTTTTTTTCATCTTTTGTTATTGAGAAAAACAAAAACCAACAAAAAAAACAAACTCAATTCTTGATTCTCTTTCTCCTTCCAATCTCAGAGGATAGAAATTCAATCCTGTTTGTACAGAAATTCCAATGTAGCAGCAACATTCTTGGTGAATACTGTTACCAGTAACCTTCACCACACAGCTGACAGACTGTTTAGTCCAAGTATAATGACTGCTATGTAATATTCAGGCTTTAAAAAGTTCTAACCTGCTTTTATATCAACATATTCACCAGTATAGTTTATGAAAAGTAAATTTTTTTTTGATTACGCATTTTCTTCTTTTTTTTCCAGTTTTTATTCCATCATGGCTGATTTACTTATGCTTATTTCAAGTTGTTTCTAATTTGATATAAAGTAAAATGAGACAATATCTTTCTTTTGCAAGTAATATATTTTGAAATATTTTATGCCCAGGTCTGAAAGGTGTTTTTTTTTATCATTCCCTCTTTATGTGTTTTAAAATCTATCATTATATTTGCCATTGGAAGGTGCTATTTTTTTTAATGGGTAAATGTTTTTAAAAGTATAATTTTTTCATTTTATTTGATACTACTGTCTTTGAAATCCTATCAACTATTATTCACTTTGAGATAAATGCTTTGAATTCTACTTCATATTATGACAAGTTTATAATTAATAGATATGACCTGTTATAGGACCTCAAACTGTTAAAATTGGTTTCACATGGGCATATCTTGCTTTAGTTCTTCAAAATATATTTTGTAAAAAATCATAGTTTTATAATTTTAATTTTACTATTTATTCTTTTAATCTTGTATAAAGTTGAAATCCAATTTTTTTAGCAGGTTAAATAAGTATTTTTAATTGTAGCTTTAAGTTTCCAACTTACAAAAGATTATAAAATTGTAGAATTATTTTTGTATAATTTTATAGTATCAAAAATATAAAGTTCTTATTAAATTGAAAATCTGTGTGTGTGTGTTTCTATGTGTGTCCAAAATGAAAATTTAAAAATAGTGAAGAATATGATTTAGATTTCACAAGTACACACTAATTGATTGGAGTAGGATTAGAGAAACTACTCTCAAATACTGATCTGAGTACTTCAAAAGATGTGAGGGACAATTACATTTCTGAGGCCAGTTGAGAGACCTACACTGATGAACCAAATGACCTACCTAATTAAGTGTTAATCTTCTATATGCCTGCAAAACCTCTTACCCAAGCAGACATGGAATTGACCTTACCTCTAAAGGTTTTGTATGGGATCTGGTGCCAGAATGCTAACAGAAGGTCCTTTAACTGCTGCAAGTTATGTAGCAGAACTTCTGCAGAGCAAATTTGTTACTTCAAAATATCTTGTAAATGCTTAATGGGTTCAGAGTTTCCTTATTAGAGAAACCTAATAAAGACTTCATCATGTTCCTAAAAAAACATTCTCATGCAACTTGAGTATGTAGCAGGGAACATTATACTGCCTCTACCAGATAATTGTTTTCTTATAGTGCATCTTGGTATCACTGTTTGCCTAGGATAAAAATGCACATGTACTCTGCTGTCCACTTTATTCAAGAGAAACCATGGCTCATCAGACCAGACAATCTTCTTCCAGTTTCAGTGTTCATGTGTAGTATGTGTTATGACACATTCATTTGTTTAATTTGATTAAAGTTATTTGCAATTTGTGCCATAGAAACCTATATGCTAGTTTGTACTTGGAGAGAAAGCCTCTGCTCACTTCTTGCACTTATAAATTTTGGTCATGTAATGTCTTGTTTGCAGTTGGTGTTTTTCCCTTCTTGGACCACTGTCAGTAGTGACTCACCATAACAAAACATAAACGCCTAACAAGTAATACTATTCTGGAAATGTACTAACCTAGCCAAAATAGTTCAGCTTTTATCAAAATAACTCAAATCTTTATCAAAATTACACAAGTTTTTTTTCTTTCCCATTACTGCAGCATCCAACCCATCATAATGAAGTACTTATTTATATACTCTGGACTTGACATGCACAATTATGAGATGGTAGTTGCTATTCTTGTGAAATGTGACTAATTATAAAGTTTTGGCTAATGAGTGTATTTTGTTTCTTTTATTAATTGATAAAACACAAAATAAAATTAAGCTTGGCTTTATATATCCTGCATAAGTTTTAATGTGATATAAATTATAACTAAATTTACTCATTTTCTTTGTATAGAAATAAAATTAGTTAAATTTTGTACAGAGATGGTTTAATATTAGTAATTTTTTATCTGTTTCATTTTTTAAATTTAGATCACATATATACTATATATATATTTATTTCAGATCACTTATCTAATTATTATATGAAACATCAAAATGTTATTCTTTATCTTGGCATCATTGCATTTATATTAATCATTTACTTATTATTTGACCAATCTTACTTCCTAATGTTGACTAACATGTTGGCTTTATTTTTACTTTTTAATTTCAGAAACAGGCCAAGATCCTGTTGAAGAGTGTGCCGATTTGGAAGATAGGTTCTATAACAATGATTCATTCAAGGTAAGACTTATTTGTCCTTGGTTAAATGCTTTCTATACTGCAATCTGTTATTGGTAGTAGCTGCTGTTATGATAAAGGCCATAAATCACCTATGTAAAAAGAAGATAAAAGGAAAATCATATTATCAATATAATATAAACATACAATCACAGACAAAAATTGTGAATATACAACAATATATATTTTCTATTTAATTGATTTAACTGATCCCTTCTACAGGATTTCTAGTTTCTGGATGTCATTGTTACTATATGTTTAATAATGATATATAATTTTTGTCATTTATTAGGTTCAAGTTATAAGATTAGATTTATTTTTCTTTCTTCAGCAAATAATTTTTCAGTAAAGCCAGTTTTGAAACAATGCCTCATAATATACAAATAATTACTCAAGGGTAACTACAGAAATTAAAATCATAAAGTATATGATCTCTGGTTGAGGTAAGTTCTGAGCCAGTTTTTCCTTTCAAAACATTGGGAAAGACTTTTCTGTGTCAGATATTTGATAATAAACAAAGAATAATGTTTTTTATCCGAATTGAAATGGACTAAGTTCAGTCTTACCTATCTACATTTTAATATGCAGTTCTATACTCTAAAACCCTAGTACCAACTGTGGGAGTGACCACCATACGGGAAGATCTATCTCCATAGTGCTGCTTAAGAAGCCAGGTATAAATGAATGCAAATTCTATGGAACAATAAGATTAATGAGCCATATAACTAAGCTTATCACCTAATATTTAATGAACAGAGTGCACAACAGAATTAAACCAGGAATAATGTAAGAACTGTATAACTTTATTAAAAAATACTGGAACAAGAAATGCAAACTTTATGATCAGAATTCAATCAGAGGGGGAGAAAAAACTATACCTATGTTTCATAGACTATGCAAAAGCATTTGATAAGGTACAATACAAAGATCTATTTGAATTACTAGTAAAATTTTATTTATTTGGGAAAGATATTAAAATAATCTAGAAAATATACTGGGAACAAATCACCAGCATAGATATAGAAAATTAATTGAGCAAGTACACAAAATAGAAAGCAGATGTGTCTTCTCATTGGATTTATTCAACTTTACAGAACTAAAAGTCCTACCAGGATTTATTACTGGTGGACACAATTTTAGTAATATAAGATTATAGAGATGACACTGTGTTGATGGTAGTTACAGAAATAAAACTACAGGATCTCCTAGTCAAGATCTTAAAGGAAAGCAAGAAGGACTAACCATCAGCTGTAAGAAAATAGAGTGTATAGTCATTAATAAGCAGAACTGCTCAAAATGCAAGTTATGAATTAGAGACACCAGAATTAAGCAAGTACATAAATTTAACTATCTGGGAAGTGTTATAACATGACAGAAAATGTGACAGAAATTTAAATGTACATTGGAATAGCAAAAGATACCTTTCAAAATCTAAACAAGGTATTAAGAGATAAGAAAGTTTCATAAGAAAAAAAGAAAAGAGTGTGGAACAGTGATGCCATATCAATCTTCTTATATGGTAGTGAATGCTGAACAACTTTCTCCCAGATGAAGAGGAAACTTGAGGTAACAGAAATGTGCTTCTACACAAGGATGCTGAGAAAATCATGGCCAAAATATATGTGCAACAAGAGCATTTTAAGGGAAAATGAGAACAAAAAGGACACTTGTACTTAAAATTAGAAAGAGACAGTTGAAATTTCTGGAACACTTGAAGAAAGAGGGCTTGGAAAATTTCACTCACAAGACATATTGAAGGCAAGAGGAGCAGAGAAAAACAATAACCTACAAGCTTGTGTAAATTGGGATTGGGAGAAATATTAAGGGTACAAATACTGCTTAGAGCTACCAAGGATAGGAAGTTAATCACTCACCTCCAGAAGGACATGATACACAAAAGATCTTGTCACTAACTTTTTGTTGAATTTTATTTGCATGTTGGAGTAATGGATAGCGGCTCCAATTGAGGAATCAAAGAGCCAAATACAAATTCCAGTCGAGTTTGTTACATTCACTTACATTTGAGAAAGGTATGAATCCATCTCTTCTCTCCTCAGCTATGGGTAAATAGCAGAACAAATTGAGCCCCATATATATCCTTGGTTGGCAATTAGTCCAGGAGAAGGAAAACTGAATTCAAACCAGCCTAGAGAGTGTTGGGTGCCATCAAGTGGTCTTGCTCAGGAAACACCACTGCTGTAGTAGCTACAGTAGATGTGGAGCCCCTACAACCCTAAGGAGTTATGGGATTTGTGATCATGATTTGCATTTACTCTATTTTTGTTCTGTTTTAAAAATTAATAATAAACTAGAGTATCAATGGAAAATAGGTTTTAAAACATATTCATTTGTTGTATAATTTAGGCCTTTCTAAAAACTGAGTTTGGGAATTATTATTGATGAGCTAACATCAAGAAATATATCTATTTTTCTTGTCAGATTTCTAACTAAAATCAACCTTTTTGCTATAGGTTCCTTTCACATGCAAAAAGTAAAAAAAGTCATTGGATATTCAAAATGCTGAAGGCTCCCTGTAACTGGGCTCAAGAAACGTAAAATTACAGATAAAAACTATAGTTTCACCAATATTTTCTGAATGGTATTGATTATGTGTATATGCTTGGTAGTTGAGGCTACTGATTTAACAATATAGTACTTGTTATAAGTTACTGATATAATTATATGGACTTTTTATTGATTTATAATTCACTACAAGCACAATGTAGACAAAAATATTAAAAAATATATGTCCTATCATATTTTTGTGCATCTGTTTAATGTTATTATTCATTCAAATACTGGTCTTTTAGTGTCTTGATATGCCATTTGTTCTGTAATATTTTTATTTCGACTTGTTAGATGAGATTAGATTTTGAGGGCAGTGAATGATAAAAGAGGACCTGAAATAACTACAATCAACTTAATTCAAATGTCTGAAAGCCAAATAAAATAATATTATTGATATTCAGATTTATAAAGTCAATATCTCTTAAGTGTCTTTGCTCTTTGTTAATATTCTGTATATCACAGTTAATTTTTAATGCTGTTTATCTAAAAAAAATAGTATTTTTACATTTTATCTCTAATTTTATACATTATTGATAAACCATTTAGCTTTTGAAGAAAGTATCATGAAATATTTAAGTTTGAAATGAAATATACTTTTAAAGTTACTTTTTTCTAATTTTAAAATTATCATAGAAATTTTAGAAAATTGTTTAATACTCTGAGGTATTGGATAAATGAGGAAAATGTATTAATATTAATGCTTTAAATTAGCTTATTAACTTCCCACTTCTCTGTGAACATTTAATCCTTTACATTTTTTCATCCCAGTCACAGTTTTAGAAGATGTGTTAGGGCAGCATTTTTTCCCTTAAATTTACATAGTTCAAAAAAAGTTATGTAATATGTTATGGATATATATTTCATATTTTCTGTTGGTATAATGTATTGAGTTTTTATATTGACAGCTTAGTTTTGCCTAATTTTGTTTCTTGAGAATCAGTTTGTTTTTATTTCAGCATGGAGCTCAAGCAGATGTTGACCCTTTTGCTGCAGAAACACAGATGGAAGCTCATGCAAGTGAAGATGTAAAGTAAGTCCATTATATGACATTTTCTTCTGGTTATACATTGTGAATTTAAAAATTAATGTGAGTACATTAATTATATATGTACAAAACATGAAAACTCAATGTATGAACATCCTTTCTATGTTCAAACTTGATTATGCCTGATTAATATATGGACTTTTTCCTAAAACTAATCATTATATTCAAGTGGCTTTTGAATTTTAAGAAACATATCTGCTGCCTTATTCTCTAACTGCTATACTCTCTTTTCTTCATATTTTACTAAAATTCATGAAGGTGATGATTGTATGGAAACAACATTATTTTCCTATAGTAGGAATATAAAAATGATAGATGTATTATTTAGAAAATTATTTGTCTAAAATGTATTTTATTATATATGTATTCTTTCATTTCAGAGGAATTCAGAATTTCTTTTTTTCTTTCTACTATAGTTTATTATTACTGAAGAATTTTTCTTTGGTAGTAATATTTATCTCTCTCATTGATTCCTTTTTCCAACAGCATTTTAATTATGCTTTTCAGTATTTCAATCCATTGCACAAATATACCTCTATAAAAATAATTTTATTTCCTTCTTGTAAAATATAAACATATATTGTGAGAAGTTTCTGTAATGAAAATGCAAAAATACAAGAGTTTAAGCTAATTATTCACTATGTATTTGAAACTGAATGATTTAGTGTTTTAGCACAGTTATCTAAAATCATTTGTTAGAGATATTCCTTATTTCTCAACAATCAAATTGTTTCAGCATATATGCACACTGATATATTGTGTGTATATTGCAGAGATACATATATGTATCTTTCAGATATTTAATTAATTCTTTTTCCTTTATTCAGAATTTTTTATGACTTATGTTAGTTAATCTTTGTGCAATATGTTTATAAAAACTCAGGTTAAAATTTAAGCAGTAGCTCTTTTGAGAAATTAGTTTTTAATATGACTCAGTCTATATACATAAATAAAGTTATGTTAGGCAATACTTAAAATTCTGTTCTTTATTACATTTCACTATTTGCTGTTCTACTTAGTTTGTTATGCTATGCAGAGTATAGAAACTTTTTCCAATTCTGTATGAAAATAAATTAATATTCAAGATCTTAAATTTTATCCCAATTGCTATTGTAGGAAGAATTGTTACCATAAATTTATCATTGATATTTTTTACAAAAGATCAAATTTTTATCACATTTGGATAGATCTGATAACTGAAGGATCTCTGATTCTTTCCTATATGATATATTGATGATATTCATAACCATATTCATGTATATAATAATAAAATAATATTTCAAACCAAAGGAAAAAATATTCTTTGTTTTTTGTTAAAGGAATTGACTAGCACTACTTCATGATCACAGTGGAGAAAAGAAAACTGGAAAATTTGAGATCCCATCTGGAATTTCACTGACACAGTTAGCTTCATACTTGTAAAATTTATGAAATCACTTAGGAATTAAAGTTAAACTGGAGTAGGTGGATTTTATGGCCTGTTTGGTAAATATTTTACTTAGCTTGGAAAATAGAATTGGGCATTTACAACTTGGGTAAAATTTTGAATCTGACATCAACAGCTTAAGTGTGTGTATGTATGTGTATGTGTGATATCGTACAGTATATGACAGAAATTAATAAATAACATAATAAAATATTATGTTATTTATTAATTTCTGTCATATACTGTACCATGTTAGTGTCAGTGTGATTTCTATTTATGTGTTCTATTTTTAATGTATTCATAATAGCAATTCACCTGTATCAATATTGTGTTTGGTGATGTGTAACTATTGTTTTCTGAAATCACTTCCCATATCAGTGCCTACATTCAATCTCTAGATGTACAATTATCATAGCATATGGATAGCTTGACATAATTTGTCACTTTTATGGTCTACTTACTATATTATGTATTACACATTTTGATATTGCTTAATAGTAGAACAACACTTTATTGGCTGGGTTGCTACTAAACAGAATGAAAACTCCAATCTAAAGCACAGGCAGACATTTTCTAATTCAGTTTTAAAATTTCTGTTACCCAAGTGTTATAAACTGATGCTCTGTTTTAGTATTGAAATACCTTTTCAAAATCACTTCTTTAGAATAGTTTCTATTTATCATTTAAATTTTTTTCAAATATAAGTTTTCAAATTATGAATACACCAGGTTTTGTCATGAAAAGCTAAATCATAAATTATTTAAAAATATTATAGGCATACAGAAGTCTCCCTAAAAGGTTTATTTTTTTTATTTGTTATTTTTTTATTTATTAGAAATCTATTTTTTCTACTGTGCACTCTCTAATTTTCAAAAATTAAAGTGTCACATTTTGGATAGTATAATTCATTTCACATTTATTTGAGGATTCTGTGTTGGCATAATTTTTCAAAGGACATTTAGGTTGATATCAGTCAGACATTTTGCATTAAATAGTATTCATTGAATTTAAGAATTTCTAAAAAAAAAAATAATTTTTGGAAAAAAAACAAGCTACAAGCAAAATCTAAATAATCAATCATAATAATAATTAATCATAACTTTAATTTAGATGAACCAACTGCATTATTTAAGTTTTTTGTTTATTCATTTAGAAAGTATTAGAATGTGTCTTTCAATATGAGAAGTTTTAAATACACTGTTGATCATATCCAAAATTTCAGATTTAAAATATCTTAAAGATACAAAGATACATGCAGTTTTTTTAATCAGTGTCACCCCAAGCAAGGCATTACAACCACTAACACACAAAGGGGTTACAGGGTGTGAAGGAATTAGGGACAGAAACATTGGTAATGAGTAGAAAGAGAAAAGAGCATTAGGAGGACAGTAGGTAGTGATTGGCATTGTATTTAAATTCTTGCAGATTAAAGTTGGCTGGAAAGCATGGAGACAGAGTTCCACAAGCAAGAGGTGCAATAAAAGAAACTGTTAGTGTAGAAGTTATGGCTACATCTAACTCAACTGTAAATTGATATGATCTTGCCGCCAGTCTAGTACTGCACTCAAATTCATACAGTCTAGCAAAGAGCTCATCTGTACAGTTACCATCAAAGTATTTATAAAAAAGGCAAACTTATGGTGGTGGGCAAGTGACTGAAACCGAGCTACCAGATCAGGACCAATAGTATTGCTGGTTCTTCTTTGGATCTTATCAAGGAGCTTCAGGTAAATTGCAGGGGCACTGGACCATATATGGCAGTAATATTCTAAGCATGGACAAACAGTAGACTTAAAGATATGCAAGATAGATTCAGGAGGGAAGAACTGTCTTGCCTGACACAGTGAACTGACTTTCTTAGCAGCTGACCTAGCAACAGATTCAATATACTCTTTCCATTTCATGTCAGCTGAGAATGTTTGCCTGAGAAGGCGCAATGAGTCACTTTCCTGGAGGATGGCATCAGCCATGCTGATGGAAGGTAGTGAGGGGTCTCTCAGATGATTAATAGAGAGAGTTTTGTTTTGGAGACATTAAAATTGACAATCTATCTTTTGCCCTAATTAACAACGGTTTTGAGGTTGTTTTGTATATCAGCTGCCATTTTGACCTTTTTGGACTGATCAGCCTAAGTATCGAGGATGGAGTAAATGGTAGTGTCATCAGCATAGATGCTAAATTGAAAGCTGATGTCATTGGGAAGGTTGTTACGAGCAGTAGCAAATAGGCACCTGTTATGATGCGAGCTGTCACACTGGTATAGTTGGAAATAGTGGTTTATGTGTGCTATGGTGGCCAAGCATGCTGGTGTGAACCATGGAGAGGATTGCAGGTTCATCTGGTATTTCTGAGAAAGAATGAAAGCATCCATGCTGGCTTTGATTCAAGAAGAAACCTCAGTGGCGCAATTTTCAATTGGGAGGTTGAAAATGTCAGTCTAACAGGCTTAATGAAGAAAATCTTGGAATGAGTCCCAATCAGCATGCTGGTAACCTAAATAGGTCTTATGGATAGAGGCTTCCTGTTTAATGGATGCTTGGAAGGAGATACCTATAGCTACCACAGACTGGTCTCAGTTACCAAGTATTTCAAAGCTCAACAAGAAATAGATCCAGTAGAAAACCCTGTTGCTCAGTTTGACTAGGGAAACAAGTAGGGAAATCTACAATTTGAGTGAGGGGGTTGAGCAATGGAAAAATTTAATGTCTGTATATTGGCAACATCAGTACCTTTGGAATGTTTCAGCCATGTGTTGTGGTAAGCATTAAAGTGGGTGGTGCTCAAGAGACTGTTCACTGGCCATCGGAAGATTATCCTGGATGTAAACACCAATGCCATGTGTGTGAATACTAGAATGGATACTATGAATATTGGAGAAAGAAAGAAAGATTGAAGGGGAGGTAGGTGGTTTTTTGTTAGCTGGTTTAGTTTTATTTCTTTTTGTTATGATTTCCATGAGATGTGGCCTCAGGGTTGCCCACCAGAAATACATGCAGGGACATCTATCCATGCAAGACCTGGCACTACAGATATCCCAATATTATGTTATACTCCTTATCATGGAAAAAATGTTTTAAAATATAAGTTTAAATAACTGGCTGGCCTTGTTTGTCCAAATTTATGTTTCATAAAGCTGCTAATAAAGAAAACATAAACTGATTTTTTGATAGTCTAAAACAGTTGGGGTTAGCAATAAGTTGCTAATAGTAAATGATTTACATTTCTCTAGCATTAAAATTTAATAGCTAATACAGCATTAGTTCATATGGATATGTTCAGAGATAAATATCTTATATTTCATACATGAAAGTGAAGAACATTCTCATTTAGATCCTAAAATTTTTGTTTTATTTTCATGTCATTTTTTGTTTTAATCTAGTTTAATATGAACTAAAAGCTTGACTAAATTCTGACACAAAGTTTATTTTGTTCCAATTAAAATGCATTGAAAAGTGCATCACACAAACCAAACGTTTACAGGTAGAATAGATGCCTTATTAAATTCTGTTAGCCTATTACAATTGTTTGTAAAAGAGCCTACAAATTCATCTTCCAACTGAAATTTCTAAACTCTAAGGGAAAATATTAACAATATAATGATTATAGAGATGCAAAACTTATTCCTCCTTCCATTATCAGATTTACATTTTTTGGATTAATTAATATGATATGAAACTAAAACAAAGTATATTTATTAAATGATAAGATTTAAATGTGGTTCAGGCCCAACTTCCAATATAATAAATATTTATGTAATAAATTTGACAGTGTTTTCTTACCTGAATATAGTTGTTAGTGTATCACTGTAATTAGATTTGTAAAATATGGCATTCTACAAGTGTATAAATATTCTGCTAGATAGTACAGAATTTTTAAGTGACACCAATTTAGCATTTTATAATTGTTATGTAAAATCAGCTTAAAGTATGGTTCTTTTACTCAGTTTTCATTACAGATATGTTGAGAGTCAGAATGTAGAGTATTTCCATTATACATAGAGGCTATGTTATTTTTTATTAATCATGTAAAGACTGAAATAGGTAAGCTTTATTATTTGTTCAAACAAAAGTGCATAGAATTCTTTTAAAGTGAATTTCAAAGACATCATTTAAATATCTGTACATAGATTTATTCAACAACATATGTGTCATTCTTGTTCAACTACCTTTTACTATCTTTGAGACACCTTCATTATTCCATCCTCTTAGAACTTGGCATCTTTCTAGGTGATGAATTGGTCTCAGTGGGTTTTACAGGCTTCCAGTGAATTGAAGTTCTTCCCATTAAGAGAATTTGTAAGGACTGAGATAAGTGGTAAACTGAAGGTACAAGGTCAGTTGAGTACAACAGCTGTAGTAGGTCATCCCAACCAAGCTCTACCAACATTTTCTGGGTCTGAAAAATAATGTGAGATCTGGCATTGTCCTGATGCAAGATTGGGTAGTTTCAAATGATTTTCATTGATTGCTGCTTTTAATCAGCCCATTTGGGAAAAGCCTTTACCTGAATTCAGTGTCTGATTTTGCAGAAAGAGCTCATAATACACAATGCTCTTTCAATCCCATCAAATATCCAACACCACCTTCTTCTGCGGCACACCGACTCTTCATTTTCTCCACGACCTTTTCACCTCCACATTGACATACACAATCCATTTTTCACTGCCTGTAATCATTCTCTTCAAAAATTGATTGTTTTTGTTATGTTTCAGAGAGAAATGCAATCCATTCAATTTTTTCATTAAATCATGAGGCACCCAAGCATTATAGTGATTGAAATGAAGTATTTTCAAATGCTTTACAATGCTTGTATATGATATAGGAAATATCTATGTCCCATGTTGCGTGACCTGGATTATTTTTATTAAAACTTACAATTTTATCATTATTAATGACTGCAGGCCCACTGGAATGTTCTTGTCCTTCCAGATCAAAATTGACTTCTAAATATTAGAAAAAAAATTTATGAACTGTACTTTCAGCTATGGAACCATCTACATAAAGGGCACATATCTTTTTGCTGTTTGTACAAAGTTTTTTCCTTTCCAGAAATAAATGAGCATCAATGATGAAAATGCAATCTCATTTTCTGTCATTTTCAGTTTTGTATTTAAAATTTACAATACACACATGAATTACATAGAAAGACACATTGCAATGTCATTTTTCAGAATATGTATATACATATGTTATAAATTTCAGTTACATATGAAATGCTATGAACTTTTTGTTTGAAATCAATAGAAAGGCCCATAAAGTAATTTATTTTTCTATTAAAATTTATCTCTTAATATAAATATAACATTTTTAGAGAACAAAACTTATTTTGTTTGTTTAATTTTTTTCTGGCTAAAGATAAACCTGCAAAGGAAGATATAAATAAATTAAACTCACTTATAGGTGGATTACTTGTAAGTATTTTAACAAAGAAATTTTATTTCTGATCACTCAGATTTGAGAGTTTGAAACAGGAGCATTAAGCAAGAAGTAAATTTTATCATAATCAACATATTAAGACATACATTTAGTCATGTTTTGTAGTTCTAAATTTCTGAAAAAATGTTTTTTTATAGAATTAATTTTTTTCTATCCTTTTAAAATATTCAGACTCAATCAAGGCAAGCTGACATTGCTATTTGGAAGAGTTGCCAAACTAAGTTAATTTTGATTTTCCTATCTGCTAAAAATTCTTAATGGTCTCTGCAGTCTTAGGCAATTAAATAAAAGACTTTGTGTACATTAAATTTATTAGTTCAAATACTTAGAAACATTACCCTGTAGAAATTACAGCTTATAAATATTTAATTTTATTGTAATCAGCATAACAAGATGAAAATAACTAAAAACAATTTAAAAAGCTCAAATATTAATGAAAATAAATATATTAGTTTAATATTTAGTATGATCACTATTTACCATTAGAATCCCTCAGTTTTTGGTTCATAGCTTCAATATATTTAAACAAACTTTGTTTTCCAATGCTGCACCAGAGAATTTGGATTTTTTCATGTTTCTTTGGGTCTAATATTATTCCTTGGAAACTAACTCTATCCAGGTTCACTTATGTTAAATAACATTTAAGTTTGGACTTTAGATGTCATATACATGATGCACAGCACTCTTTGCTTTTTTCTTTTCCAGATAACTTCTATACAGATTAGAACTGCACTTTTGATCATTATCTTCTTGATATTAAAGGCCATGGCAAATAAATTGAAGACCACTTTGTACAGCATTTTTAATCTGGATCTGTTATGCTTTCTACTCTCCATTATATCAATTAATAAAGCAGATATCTCCAACACCTTGAACAGAGAAGTAGCCACAAATGATAACACTACCTCCACTATACTTAATAGACAGAATTACATAGTGTGAATAACATTGCTTTCCTTTTCTTTCCTTTCAGCTAGTTAAGTAAACAGTTCAGATTTGGATTCATCTGTCCAAGGAACATTTTCAAATTGTCAGTGGTCTAGCTTCTGTATTTGCTGGCAAATTGGAGTCATTTAGTTTTGCATGTTCTCTTTAGGAAGATTTGTTTTTCTTACTACAACACTTTCAGATAACCCAGACTTTATTAGCATTTTAGAAACAATTGCCCTGGAAAATTTTTATGGTCTCATTGTATAGAATTCTTTTCTTCAACAAACTTACAAGTATGTTTCTCCTATTCCATAAGTAGTTGAAGATACTTTCCAGCTGATGGATTTAGTTTAGGAAATTGTTCTGCTGTAACTCTATTTTCAAATTTGCCTGTTGATTTGAGTCAGTCCAGAGTAAACTTTACAGAGACCATAGAAAAGTTAACATCTGTAATATTTTTGTCCACCCAACCAGTAGGATAAATTGCATGTTTCCTACTCCTTTCTTCCCAAGATAGTTCTTTGTGTTTAGACATGCTCCTGTATTTCTTTATGTGGAATTTCAAGAAAAAATAAACCTGAATTGTTAAAATTGTAAGCCTGATACTAGTATTTTAAAAAAAAAGTTATTTTGTCAGCCTTTGGAAAAGTAATCTTGACCAAAGATATAATGGAAGTTGGTTTATATATTTTAATAGTATATAAATCTGAAGGACTTACAGACCACTACATTTATAATTGGGTTGAAAGTATAGGTAAGAAACAGTTTGTTCTTTTCTACATGATTAATTTACTATTCTGCCATATTAGATTATTGAGGCATTCATATCTTTTTAATAAAGTTAAATTCATGTCATTGAATCATTGGGGATTTCTTTTTTTTTAAATGTACATAAAAATCATTTTCTTACTTTCACTTTTCATCAAATTGTAAATATAGGGTTCATTAGAATTTCCATAATTATTTTTTTAGTGATAATTAAGTGAAAGAGATGTTCAGAATGAATAGAGTGAAAGGAACAGTTAAGAATGCAACGAGCTAAATAAGGATAGAGAAGACCAACATATTCTTTACATGTCAGCTTTGACTTTGTGTCATATTTCATTGAGAATTTTTTAAAAGTATCAATGAAAATAAACAAAAACACTGTTTATTCAGGTATTTAGGAGTAGTACTTCCTTTTTAATATTTTTTATTGATTCTAAACAAGATTTTTTTTCCATTCACAATTTAATTCTATAAAAAAACATTTTCCAGACATTTGGCATTCAAAATCACAAACTATATTACCCTGTTATGTTGATTGCAATGGAATTTGCTTTTTGTTTAATGCTTCTGTTTTTAACTCTCAAAACGAAGTAATTAGAAGCAAAATATCTTTGTTCAAATACAATTCATATACAATATGATACTGTATATACATTGAATCAAAATGAACTCATTAAAACATTCTAGTTGTTTTATATTACCTTCATATACAAAATATTGAAAGATTGAAAATACATTTTCTCTGTTAAAAAATGAAAACAAAGAAAGACTTCACTTGATCATTTATCACTAAAAATTAAACAAAATTACTTTTCACTGAGAAGGTTCATTTTACTTTTATTATTGCCTCAAATCTCTATTATGTGTGATATTCACCTAAAGGTTTTATTAATTATTCCTGTGATAAAATTATTGAACTGGTTTAATTAGATTTATGAATAAATTGTCATATTATAAGAATAAATTCTATTTGTCTCATATGAAGTCATTTACAGAAATTTTTATAGTCTTCATGGGAATGATAATTATATAAAACCAAAAAAGATCATTCTTATTCGCACAACATGTATTTTAGTTTAGATATTGTAATCAGAACACAATCATAGAATTGTATCTATTCCAACTCATGCATTTTTCAAGCTTCTTTAATTTTCAGCAATAATTTTATCCAAAATTGAATGAGAAATAAAAGTATAACAAATTTATATTATTAAACCCCTGAAAATTATTTTAAAAATATTGTTTAAAAATGAAATGAATTATAAGGAAATTTGATTTTATAGTTATCATTTTCTTTGGGACTTTCTACTCAAAATGTCTGCTTCTCTCTCAATTCAGTTTGCAAATAAGTCTGAAGTCATGCCAAAAACTGATCTATGAAAGTTGTACAATTATTCTTGTAATATTATCAGCATTTTGGCTCCACACCCAAGAGAGATGGTAATGCTGTAACTTAATAAGAACTACACTGTTATCTTCCTATCAGATTCAGGGTGGAGTTCAGAGTCATGGCTTAGTAAAGGAGAAAAGGTCTAAAAAATATGTGTATACTCACATGCACACGCAAACATGTAACTACACTAGGATGATTATATCCTGAAATAAAGTACTCTGACATATGCTATTTTCTGTATGTGAATAGCTCCCTTTAGACTTTGTTTACCATAACTACTGGAGATAGTTTGTGTTGCTCCCACCATGAGTCATTAAAAAAGACTGGGTTTGTTAAAAATACACATATTTGAGTGAATAATTCATAAATGTTTACATTTAAAAGTTGTATCTTTAAAAGTGATAATTGCTTCTTAATTAGTATCACTTATTATTGTCAAGTCCAAGTTTAAATGTGATATAAGTAAGTATACAAGGTGTTTCTCCAAAATGTGCATATAATTTAATAGCAGCTATTACTTGAAAGTTAAGCGTATTCCTACTAAAGAATAAATGTTATGATAGATTTTAGAAAGAAAAGCATTCAAGTTATTTCCCTTGTTTGGATATGTGGTTACCTCCCTTCCCATTGTTTTGGCCTATATAAAGATGGTGACTTTGTGTCTTCTGTCTTACTGCTAGCATTAAGGTCCAACTTTTGACGAATGATAGCAGTAGCATTATTTATTCTGTGCTATACAGAAATGTGGCACAAGGCCTAATGGGGGTTGGGGAAAGGATGGTCTTCTTCTATCTTAACTATAGCCTAGCTAGCCGGAAACACTGACCCAATCGTACGAACAATATTCCATACACCAAAACAACACATACATACGTACCTTTCTTACTCCAAACACCATAATGCCTCACTCTCTCTATGTAAATACTAACTAGTTCCCATTTTTACAATTCATTGTCTGTGGGGGCAGGGAAAAAAATAACAATTCTAAAAAACTATCCCAATGATTATTTACAATGTGAATACAAACCTATCTACAAGAAACTAAAGAAAATATTGTTAGTAATAAAAAAACCCACAATCACTAAATGTGGCAGAAATATCAGTTCACCGGCCGAAATCAATGCGGAACTATAAGAGTATAAATCATTCATTCATCCGAAGCATACACACTGACACGCACTCATTCAAACACAACAACAAATACGAAAATGCTCACATGAAACGAAAGACCCCCCCACATCCACCTGTGAACAGACATCACTAACCACCTAACGAGGGAGGGGATGGGGAATTAAACTTAAAGAAAAATAGGCATAAAAATAAAAGGGGGCCAATGAGCATACATACCCTAGCTAAGTTAACTCGAAAGAAAAACATAAAACTATAACTTCAAAACTGAACCTAACCTAGCCTAGTTTCGGGATGGGTTGCACTAGTTCAACCCAGGAAGAGCAATATCCTGATGCCTAACCGGCATCAAGGTCAGCCCCTTTCACACGACACAAGCACGCCAGATGCACCCACCTTTTGCTGAATTCTGATGAAGACAGCCGCTGCCTTTCCGTCCTAATCTTGACTTTAAGCTGATGCTTAAAGTACAAGATCAGTTGGGAAGAGGCAAACGTCTCGCCTCCATAGAATCCCTTCTGACGCATCGTCCAAATCATGACTCTCATAACTCCTAGCAAGCAGTGGAACACATATTGTTCAGCCTTCGTCATCGGCAGTGCCACATTGCTACAAACGGAAGAGGCTTCAAGGACAAAGAACTCTCCCTGCAGCATGCGGACCATGAGGCCTTCAACAAACTTGCACAATGGCACTACCAGGCTGCAATGAAAGAAGGCGTGACCCAGGGTCTCGACCTCCCCAACACAGCGACGGCAATTTGGAGATTTCTCCAAGCCAGCTGAACAAAGTCTTTTGGCGACCCAGAGGGACCCACGAATCACCAGCCAGGTGAGTGATGCCTCATCGTTATTGAGACATTTCAACTGAGGCGCCCAAGGCCATATTGAGTGAGCCTCCTGCTTCGTAAATCCGAGATCGTCAATCAAATCATCATGAATGGACCCCCTGACTAACACTTGATATAATGCCCTACGAGACAATGCCTGGATGTTGGAGAGGCCATCCGATGCCCTTAAGAGGCACTTCAGAGCAATACGACATTCACGATAGAAGGAGCATTCAGCTTGGGGTAAACGGTGGTCCTCCTCCTCGCAATAAGTGCACACTTCTCAGGGATGGGAAGTTCTTACGGGCGTCTTCCTTCCAGAAGGCGCCCTCCTCATCCGGTTCGCGACACATTTGATCTAGAAAGCCGATGCAAAGCATATGTTGACGGATCTCAATGCTTGGCATGCCCAGACCGCCTTCAGAAGGATGAAGGCAACAGATCCCCCAAGTGACTCTGGGGGCCTTGCCTCCCCACAAGAAGGAGAACAAAAGCCTCACGAATGCCAGCATAGTGCCATACGGAAGTGGAAGCACTGAGAGTCAGTAAAGAAGAATTGGGTAGATGTGTGAAACACATACTTCCGCCCTCCCCTTTAAGGAAAGATTCCTCTGAGACCACAATTTAATTGTGATCTCGGCCTTCCCTCGCACCTCCGACCAATTCATTTCCAACCGGAGATCAGGACCGAACCAGACGCCAAGAATCTTGACCGGCCCATCCGTCCAGTGGAAAATCCGGGAAGAGAAACTCCCTTCCACGCACCCAACCGCAAGCCAACAGACTTATCGCGGTTGATCTCGACACAAGAGCCGAAACGTCATCAGCATAGGCAGGATACCTAGCCGATGTGGTAGCACCGGGCAGGGCAATTCCGCGTAGGACCAGATTCGCCTTTAAATTGCGAAGGAAAGGTTCCAATGCAAGAACGTAAAGCAACGGCGAAAGCGGACAACCTTGACGAATGGAGCGAGACAATACAAAAGGCTCCGATCGTACCCCATTCACCTCCAGCACACCGGGAGTCGCATACAGAAGTTGGATCCAAGTGCGAAAGTACGGTCTGAAACCGTCCGCCGAAAGAACGGCCTCCAGAAACCGATGGTCAACCCTGTCAAAGGCCTTGGACTGATCTAAATTGATCAGCGCGGCTTCACTGTCAACTTGCTCAATGATCAGGCGTACCATATGAAGATTGTCCTGTATAGTCCTACCCTTCACAGCACAAGTCTGTTCCGAGCCAATCAGACTATACAGGACAACCTGCAAACGGTTGGCCAAGATCTTAGCCAAAATCTTTAACTCTGTGTTTAACATAGTTAAAGGGCGAAAGTTACCTAACCTATCTCCACCGTTTTCGTTCTTGCGTAACAACTTGATCACACCCCTGGTGAAGCGTTGGGGTATAGACCCCTGCTTCATCCAGTTGCCGAAAATCAATGCAAGCAGCGGAACAAAAACGGGTGACTGCCTCAAGTACAGTTCGTACAGAAGTCCATCTAGTCCCAGAGATTTGTCCAGGCCAACCTGTTTCAACTCATCCCAGATTTCCGACTCTGTAATGGGACCCTTGCACCTAGCCGCTTCAGCTGCCTCAAGGCAGGGAAAGTCAGCTAAATAGGCGTCAAACTGAGCAGCGCTCAGACCGGGCTCCCTGGTGAAAAGCTTCTGAAAGTAGTCACGAAAAGCCTCGCATATGCCCCTGTTTGTAGTCACGGTCCGATTATCCGGCAATGTGACGCATGCGATATGTCGCCTACATGCATTCCGAGCTTCCTCTGCGTGCAATTCAGCGGCCATATTCGTTGCCTCAGAGGACATTCTTTTTAACCTAGCCCTAACTAGCTTGGAAAATTATGCAATAACTGCAAGAAAAAGAATCATTTACAGTCAGTGTGCAAATTTAAGAAGAGTATCACGTGTTGAATGGCTTCAAAATCCAGTAATGACATTACATTGGGAATGTATTAGTAAAACCCAATTATCTAAATGCCATTTACAGCTGCATTGGTTTCATGGAGTAATTCTAAATCTTTGGGCTCATTTCAATGTACATTAGAAATGGGGACTCAGTATGAGGTAGTACCTATTGTTGTTGATGATTGTAGAAAGAGATCATAATTTGAGTGGAAATGATGTACTAAACACAAATTATGCAAATTAATTAATGCTGTAAATTCAGATAAGGAAGAAATGAGAATGTTAAAATATTACAATATCAACCTCAAATTGGAGGAAAATTTTAGCCCTTATAAAATGGTTAAACAAAGTCTTTTAGAACATGACCACATCAACTGTTGTTTTATAAAACTCAGACAGAAACTTTATCTTGTCTAGTGGGTTATGTTCTCATGCCTGCTGTACAACTTAAATCAGAGATTAAAATCACAAATTTCATGAAATGAGATCAATGTTTTTATTCACTAATCCAAATCGTATAGGGTATTTAATTAGTGGGATGTTGGAGCTTTAAACTTAAGGTCTTTTCTGTCTGAATTTCTGAGAAGTTATTTACATGTGGACCATAGTCCTTATCTTTGTTTTTGTTATCACAACGTTTTGCTCATTGTACTTTCAAGCCTTTATCAGGTGTATTTTTATCCAGGTAATCTACAGGGATTTTGAACTGAACCCTTTATTTAATCTGTGGTGGTAGTTTCTTCTCATTCCACTGACAATGTCTTGTGATATCTCATCTAGTTCCTATTTTATTACTGCTCAGTTATTGCTCACCCCATTTCCATTGAATCCAAGTACATACTGTTCAGCTAAGGATTGAACTCGCAATTACTATGCCACCAAATTCATGAACCAATGCTTTAATCCACTAGACTACTGTCACAATATTTTTTCTTTCAAATATCAATTTCAGTGTACAAAGACATTTCTGATGGTCCAGGTCAACTTGCACAATATGCAATAAAAGACAAAGAAGTATACTTGAAAGTTAAAACTCAGAAAGAATCAGTGTGTACACTAGGCTATGAGGACCTCATTAATAAGCCTAGCACAGAATGAATATGATATAATAGCTGCTAATAAAGACAAATTACAGCAGGTCTTCATCAGCAGTAGCAGTAGCTGTAGCAAAAGAAAAGCTTTGGTAAGTGCAGTCATGCATGACAGTATCAGCAACCAGGTTAGGTTTAAGACTTCAACTTCTCCACACAGAATTGTCCCTTGAGATAACAGATGTTGAAAAATCAGCCAAAGCATAGCAGTAAGGTTTCTTTGTCACTTGAGTTATTATGACAAAAGCAAGTCACTTCTTAAAACAGTTAATATAAAATAGAAAAGGCCAACTGTACTGCTGGTTAGACTGTTGGAGTTTTGACACATGATTATTTTTCAGATGAGCTCATTTATTCAGTTTCCAGCAGATGTGTATAGATCTGGATATTGCCTTTTGACCTACCTGCATCTCAGTATAAAACAAGATAGGATTTTGGTTTTGATGGAATGAGAAATTTTGAATAATGATCATTCAGAAATTTGTGGAATTCAAGAGGAAAATTGTTCACTAAACAGAAATGAAAACTTGAAAATTGATGTCAGTTATCATTTATCTTCTGTTAATTCTCTTCTCCAAGTTCTCCACCGCCTTATCAGGTATTGAACTCACACTCTTTGGGTCCTGTCACTGGATCTAACTAACGCCTTTATCCACTGTGCCATGTGTCCTTGAGGACATCTGTGTATGAATTTCTGGGTATTATAAACCTAATGTCTTCAGCAACCATTTTTTAAATATGGCAACAAAGATGAGGACAATATGTCCGAACAATGTAAATAGTGTTCATAATACCTCATTTCAGAAATATAGACAGATATATATATATATATATATATATATATATATATATATATATATGTGTGCGTGTGTGTGTATATATATATATATATATATATATATATATATGAAGAAATATAGTCTTTAACAAAGCTAAGAAAGACTACGAAACAACCCTAAAAGATAGCAGATTCCCAGCAACACTCACATACTCACCACAGAACACAAAAAAAGCCAACAGGAAAAGAAATATCATATGGTTCAACCCACCGTACAGCAAAAACATAAAAACAAACGTAGGAAAAATATTCTTCAAACTTTTACACAAACACTTCCTGGAATCAAGCACCCTACACAAAATATTCAACAAAAACACAATAAAAATCAGCTACAGTTGCACCGAGAACATGGCACAAATAATAAAAAGCACAACAGGAAAATTATTAACAAACCACACAAACAAATTAAACCCACATGCAACTGCAGAATAAAAAACGAATGTCCCTTAAATAGTAATTGTTTACAAAACAATGTAATCTACCAAGCCACGATAAAATCACCAGATAATGAAGAAAAAGTATACATAGGAGTAACTGAAGGTCTCTGGAAACAAAGAAATTATGTACACAAAACATCTTTCACAAATAGTAAATATACGAACAGCACAATGCTTTCTAAGTATATCTGGGAAATAAAAAACAAAACGCACACCACACCAAAAATATCTTGGAAAATAAGGAAAAAATCATCAGCCTACAACGACCTATCAAAAACTTGCAAACTTTGCTTGGAGGAAAAAATAGCTATCATTACTTTCCCAGACCAAAATAAATTATTAAATAAAAGATCTGAGCTAATCTCAAAATGTAGACATGAAAACAAATTTTTACTACGTAACTTAAAAATCGAAAACAGAACAAATAAATAAATACATAAACAAACAAAATGACAATAAAATAAGCAAATAAATTAATCCAAACAAATTACCAAATCATACCTGTTAGAATAGACGAAATAGAATAAAAAATAAGGTACAAAATCAATAAAGTAAATAAACAAATTATCAAACTATTATGACCAAAAAATTAGACTATAATAAATCAAAACAAAAAATCAGACGAAAAATAGCTATAACTGTTATATAACGATAAAAAAATGAATAAAAAATAATATACTGCGTTACTTAAAAATCAAAAACCAAAAAGAGAAAATATACAGTGTAACAAATAAATAACAAGTATAATAAATTGATCTAAATACATCCAAATATATAAATAAACTAACAACAGATACCGATAAACTAGCCATTTAGAAAAAACAAATAAAGATAATCAATTCAAATAAATAAATTAAAAACCATTCCCACCAAAATAATAGTCAGAACAAACCACAACAATCAACCCCAAAATTCAACAAATAGCTTTAATTATCTTCCCAAACAAAAACAAAACTATTAAATAAGCTATATAAACAAATTTTTCTTACGTTAATAAAAACACCAACCAAAATAAAAAAATAATAAATATATAAGATAAAAAATTAAAATTAAAATGAATAAAAACAAGCAAAAGAATTTGACCCAAATAAATAAGCAAATAAACAACTTCCGGTAAAATAACGGCCATAATAGACTACCCACAATAAGCTATATAAAGAAACTTTTACTACGTTAATAAAAACACCGATCTAAATAAAATAAATAAATATATAAGATAAGAAATAAATATAAAATTAAATAAAATCAAGCAAAATAATTTGATACAAATAAATAAATAAACAAATAAACGACTTCTGGTAAAAATAACCGCCAAAATAGACTACCCACAATGCACCACTGACCCGTATATATAAATAGCCGAGAAAAATAACAGCACTAGTTGCCTGACGATTGCATCTAGCATGAAACAGACTGTCGCCTCTAAGTGTTGACTTCTATGTTCACTTTTATATTTATATATATATATATATATATATGGTGGTTACCAGCTCAAGTCTGAGTACGGCCATTACTACATATCTTTTTGGAGAAAATCTGCTGATGTGCTGAATGAATGTGGCTCTTTAAACTAGCAAGGGACCTACATACTCTGGCACAAACAGGGCACTTAAGAGGTCCAACAGTGGGTGGTACATTATCATGCAATTTAAAATGTCACATGAAACTGCTTCTGGACCCGCATGCCTTACCACAAATATCACATTTCAGTTGCTGGACGTCTCCAGTTTTATAGTCAATTGCCACCTTCCATCGGTGCACTCTCAAGTGATTCCTTAGACCAGCCATCGACAAACACACTCTTCCACAATCTGCGGGTTGTCTTTAGGAAGCTGAATGGGTACACCTTTATGCCCATCTCTTTTAAGCTTATATGTGTGTATATATACATATATATGTATCAATGTTTTATATATCAATATCCTTTTATAATGACTATTACTACTTTTGCTACTGTCATTGTCATTACCACCTTATGCACCTACTGAAAATAACTACTACTGTTATTTTCAATAACAACACTGGTGTTCCCACAATCACTTCATAACTTTCCCTAGCACCATTAGTACTACTTTCTACCATTGTCATTGTTTTCATTATTGTCTTTATCATTTTTATTTTTACTATTTTCACCATCATTATCATAGTTCTTACAACTATTATCATAATTACCTTTGTCATTATTGTCACATTTTTTTACCATCATACTTTCATTTCTATCAACATTAGGGCTAAATTTACCGTTAACACATCAATAACTATTATTAATAATTATAATATCAACTATTAGCACTATCAACATAATCACAATCATCGATAACACACAAGCAGTCAGCATTGAAAATTCAATACATCATTATTGCCATATCCACAAACTGAACCCACTTAACCAATGTGGTGATGTAAGGCCCAGACAAATAGGAATGTATATGCATGTCTACATGTGTGTATGTGTGCATGAAGAAGTGTTAATTTATTTGATGACACAGACGGCCTGTCTGAAAAGAGCCAAGAACACCCCAACCTACCCCTTGTTGAAAGAACTTTGCTATATAAAGTCTCGACACCGAAATAAGATTACAATTGCATATATATGTATACTCGAATGCATGCACCTAATCTCAAATTGTTTATACGGGTGTGTTTGTGTGAACTATAATACGTACATCTGTATGCATGTATGTCTGTGTGTAAGAGTGTCATCCCAAAACAGAAACAGAAGAAAATTTCCCCTCTCCACCAAACATAATCAAACACAAACAAGGAGAAAATAGATTCAGTTTTCAAAAAATAAACCAGTTTGTCTGATGATTGCAAAAGTGTGAAATCCAGGGTCATAAATTTATATCCATACAACTGAATATATTAGCTCTATCACTGATATCGAGCACTTTCCAATAAGTACCGTGCATATATAATATATATAGAAAATATATATATATATGTATGTATGTATGTATGTATGTATGTGTGTGTGTGCATATATATATATATATATATATATATATATATATATATATATATATTCTGTAAAGTAACATTTCAACACATCATTCTATATGATTTGTTTATAGATTGTGAATTTTAAAAGTTTTTACATTAAAAGTTAAAATAGATGAAAATGAGACATGTTTTCATTATTGGTGAAATGTTGTGGAAGAAAATGGCTCATATGTTATTGAGTAAATCTGTGTATAAATTTCTAAATATTGTCTTTTAAATTCTCTTAAAAAAAACTACAGATCTTTGTTCCAACCCAATATTAAATGGTGAGTCCAAAAATGCATTAAGCTCTTTTGACCAATTCAGTTTGCCAATATAAATGCTGTTAAATATTACCTGATTATTTTCATTCATGAAATAATGAATGAAAATAAATATTTTCTGATAATATTGAAATGGCATTCTCTCTCTCTACATTTTTGTGTTTGGTGATTATAATGTTCATCGTGTCAAGTGGCTTAAACATTCTAATGTTACCAATGTTGCCAGTATTCTGACTTTCAATTTTTCCGTTACTCAGTCTTTCAGTCAAATAGTGGGTTTCCCTAATAAATCTGATCAACATTCTTCTTTACTTGATTTGTTCTTTACATCTTCTGCTAGCTCTTGTCAAGCATCACAACTCTGTCCTCTTTGCAGTTCACTTCATGCTGTAGTACCTGTTGATATTTCTTTTGAAAGAAACCTCCTATTCAGAAAACTTCTTTCTATACCAGTGTACTGATTGGGATTAATTTCATGACTTTCTTTGAGATGTCCCTTGGATTGATATTTTTAACATTCCTATTGAGAATTGTGCCACTGAGGTTTCTTCTTGGGTTAAAGTCAGCTTCAATGCTTTTGTACTTTCTTGGTGACATGAAGTGAAACCACAATATTCTCCTTGGTTCATTTCATAGAAATCACTTTTTCCAGGTGTACCAGGTGATAGTTCCAATCATAATAGACACGATTTTGTGTCTGCTTGAAATTATTGTAAATGTGTCCTCAAAGAGTCTTTGTTTGCTGACAGAATGAGGCACCATATAGCCTCTAACAAATTTGATTCTCATGACTACTAGTGGCTCTGTAATAGTCTTAAATAAGAGTAAGTCTTCGATCCCCCTCTCTCTTCTATTTCTGTTTGGTGTGTTTAGATCTGCTGATAAAGAATAATATTTTGCTTCTAAAAAATCTACTCTTGACTCATCAGGTGTCTGACTTTCCATTTAGAACTGAGTCTCTAGTGAATGATATGTATATAGTTCCATCCATGGTTTCTGCTATCATCTCTAAACTGAATACCCACAAAGCATATGGAATCTCTTCAATATTCCTTAAGCATGTGTTATCCCTGCAATAAGTGTCTTGAACTGACTATTGTTCTCTCTAAACTCTGCAATAAAGGCCTTGCAGTTTCTTGCTATCTTACTTGTTGGAAATCATCTTCTGCAATTCCAGTCTTTAAGAAGTCAAGCGAACTATCTGATCCTTCTATCAGCCAGAATAAGAATTTCACCATTCTTTTCACACTAATTTCCAGGAGAGTGACACATTGCACCTTCTTGGATTAACATTTTCACTGACATGAAGTGGAAAGATTATATTGAATCAATTGCTAGGTCTGCGCTAGGAAAGTTGGTTCACTGTGTCATGCTAGACAATTTTTCTTGCTAGAATCTATCTTATATATTTATAAATCTGCCATTCATCCATGCATTGAATATTGCTGCTACATTTGGTCTGATGCTTCTGCTATACAAAGAGAGATTCTTGATAATATCTAAAGAATATCATTCATCCTGACCTGGCATCTTGGCTTCAGTCACTTTCCCATCCTTGTGCCTTTTCTACAAATACTTTCATGGTAATTTTTCTGATGAACTTTCCTCTATGGTACCTAAACTTTATGAATTTAAGCACAATATTAGATTAGTGACAAGGTTTCATCCTTTTATAGTGGAAATAGCTAGATGTAACTATAAGTTCTGTGTTAATAGTTTCTTCTATTGCACTTCTCACCTGTAGAACTGTCTTCCAACCTCTTGCTTCCCAGTCAAGTTTGATCTTTAAAATTTTAAATGCAATGTCAATTATTATCTTCTGTCTTCTTAATTCCTGTTCTTTTATTGCTCTCTCTTCTTAATAATGTTTTTTCTTGTATTCTGTCACACTCAGTAACCTCTTGCATCTTAGTGGCTTTATTGCTTTACTTGGGTTTCAAAATGAAAATATCTAGAAAATTTACAAAAATTATTTTGTTTCTTGAAAAAAACTTGGGAAGACAGATCTGATAAATTTAATGTCTAAAAGAGTAAAACCTTAAAAATTTGCTCTTAGTAAGTTCCTCAAATTGTAACTGGTTTCATAAAATATTCTTGAAATTTTTTAGGTTGAATAAAGGCTCTTGCTTGAAAATTTAGTCTTTATTTTTTTCATGTCCCTACATCAAAGCAACAAAACTAAATACAACAGTTGGTAAAAAGGATATAACATGAATCAATCCACTATTAACTGAACAACTAGTTATAACAAATACTCTTAAAACTGTTTTTTATTCTCCTTTATCTACTTCCTATTGGCAGAGTTGTTTGGGATGTCATTTAGTCCTATAAATAATATATGTTTGTTTCATCAGATGTATTTGTGCATGTGTGTGTGAATCTAACCTATTTTCTTTTACTTATGTATGTGTCTACATAATGTACAAGTAAACATTTTTGTTGAATTTATACATAAAATTTCAGAGAGTATTGATGAAAGAATTTTCACTTTAAAAATCTGATGTATAATACTTTTTATTTTACTCAGAGCTCCTTCAGAAGAGAAAGTGATTGATAATGCTCAAGAGGAAACTTCAACCGATAAGATCACAAATGACGAAGATATTTCTGATGCTGCTACAAAGATTCAAGCTGGGTTTAAAGGATACAAAGTTCGAAAAGAAATGAAAGAACACAAGGTGAGTTTTTAACATAGTGTCTAGATTAGGTTTTCTGATTAAATTTAATCAACAGAGAATTAATGTATCTCAAAGCTTACCTAAAAGGTACTAAGTTTTATGCATATTAGGATCTTAGGAATTTTTTACTTGACGTGAATATTTATATTCTAAAATAACAGTAGTGTGAAAGTTTATTTTTTCAATCCTTGCAATATTAGATTGCTTGAAAGCTACATAATTTGAATAATATATTTTTATGTTTTTTCTGTTATATTTTTGTAAGAAATAGTTTTATTTCTTGCAGAAATCACATTTGGTTTAAGGTTGAAAAATACGATGCTTATTAATTGAATTATATGTGTTTTTAACTATCCAGAATGAATCTACTTAAACTAAAATATTTTCACTATTTAGATGAAAAAGTTATCAAGAAATGTACAAATATGTATTTTCTAAAGTATTGTTCTGGTTTAAATCACTCTTTTATTTGTACAGTAGGTTATACTGATAACAGTGCTGAGAATAAGAAATAAATTGTTTGATATTTACTTGTGTGGTCAGTCTTCAAAGGAAAATTGGCCACTCATGTGGTCATCAGATATAACTTCATCCAGTGAAGTAACTAGTAAATAAATTAACTTTGAAGCAACTATTAATAAAAATACATGTTTCCCATGTGGTAATAACATTTTATCTCTTTACCAGACTTTGTACACTACTCCCACTCCCATTGGATACAAATAGCATAAGTTTCATGAGTGATATATTTATGAAATTAGCGAAAAGTCAATCCAGATGCTTATTTGCAACAAAATCATTTACTTTTTTTGAAATACTTATTTTGATGTGTATATAGTTTTTCTCCAATTGCTTAAGCATGGTTAAAAACAAGGTAAAAGAATTTTAAATTTGCACAACAATATCTTAAGAAAAACTGTAGTTTTTTGCAGAAAGTCTAGTTTTAAATTTATTTCCATATGTCTTGTTAAATGTTTTTCAGTATAGACATTTTTATATCCTTATCTATATGCACTCACTGGCTACTTCATTAGGTGAAAAAAAATGCTCTTATGCAAATTTCTCATCAGCCAATATTGTGCCAGCAAACATGGTCATGACAACCCGCTGAATTTCATTTCATGCATTAGTATGGGAAAGAAAGGTGATTTAAATGACTTTGAAAGCAACATGCCATTGACGTCAGACAAGTGAGTTTAAGTATTTAAAAAACTGATGTACTAAGATTTTCTAGCACAACCATATCAAGGTTATACAATGAATGATCAGAAAAAGAAAAAACCCAGTGTGTGGCAATTCTGGGGACAGAAATTCCTTGTTGATGAAAGAGGTGAAAGAAGAAATTGCTAAACTGGTTGAAGTTGATAGAAAGGCAACAATAGCTCAAATAACTGATGGAAGTATAAAGAAGAGTATATCTGAATGCAGAACATGTTAAAACTTGAATCAGATGAGTTACAGCAGCAGAAAATATAACAGTTACTTCTGTTTTGACATCATCACATTACATCTGTGTTCAAACATTTGAAATATTGATAGGTTGACATCATTTCACAGCTTCCTTTTTCTATCCATTTCTTTCTTTCTTCTTTTATCCCATTTGATTTCACGAGAAAAATACAGTAAAGTTCCTTTGAAGTTAGTCAGTATCTGCTGCCAGGCCTTACTTTTGTTGTAAATCTTTCAAGATTCACAGTTCTGGTGCTTATTATCTTTCTGATCAGGTTTTCTTTCAAATTTGACAATTCGGCTGGTATCCTATAGAGATTGTGCTTCTGTTTTTTCTTAGAATTTACCTACTCATTTCAGGAAATGAGTAGCTGAATGGGAAACTATTTTCTATGTAGTATCTTTCTATGTAGTATCTATTCTCATTATCTTTAACATTCTGAAATTGTTTAAATGAAGTAGTATAGATATATTGATATACTTGCTATAGTGTTGGAGTAATACTTTTTAAAACAGAAAACAAAGAAAAAGAAATTTAAAGAATATTTCATCATTTTACCTCAAAATTTTGAGCTATCACTATCTCACCTGTAGGAATTATTTTTAGTATTTGATAATCATATTTTTTGCTTTTCTTAAATTTATTGTGTAACTACACAAGTATATTGTATTTTCATGATAGAGCAACAATGTTAGTTAATTGAAATGTTTTATACCCTACAAAATACTCATGATTAAATGATAAGATTATTATTTGCATAAAATTAAGTTTGAGCTGGTAAAAATTCTCATGTTAACCAAATATTTTTGTTTCAGAAGATATATACAGATGTTTCAATGTTTCAAGAGAAAATTATTATAAGACAAAAAATATATTTCTTAGACCAAGACAGTCAAGTTGGAATTTTTATATTGTAACTGTTTTTTTTTACTTGGTTACTCACAATACAATAAACTATCTATGAACTTGAAAACATTAATTTTATAATTTGTTTTAATTAGACTATAAATGTGTAGGCCAAAACTCTATCTTCTGCAGGTTTGCAAGCTACAAAGAATAATTTTTTCATTGTATATTTGCTGGAAAATAAATTAATGATTTTTATATACCAGTGATTTTAATGCACCCTTCAAATAATCACTGTTTATATTAAATTGAGATCTTTAATTTTTTTAGAAAAAATATCTTGTCTTTCATAATGAAACAGACATCACCTATTAAAAAAAATTAATGTCTACTATTGACAAAAAAGGGAACAGTGAATTAATGTTTCTGAATTTTAAACTTTTTAAAATTATTTTGCCAGATTAATAATCATTTTGGTAGATCCAAGTGTACTGTGACTGTTGCCAAAGGCTTTCTTAACATTGACATTTCAAACAATATGGTCTCTAAGAACTGTAAATTCTTTCTCGGTAAATGTATTATAGCCAAATTAAGATTTTCTTAATTGAAGGTAATATATGTAAGGAATTATAGTTCACAGTAATTATGATGCCAGTAGCTGTCAGAAAATTGAAATATTTTTAATTACTGAGAATAGAATTTAGGTAAGAAACAAAATATTTTACAATATAAATATTTTGAAGTAATCACTAAAATGTAAACTAAAGGAAATGTTACTCTGAAATTATACTCAGGAAATAAAAGAGAATGTTTTATTATTTTATACAGAGATGAAATGTTCCATCCTAACACTTAGAATTATTTTGTTTATGATCAAATTATTTTGCTTGATTAATTTAAGACTTTTTTTTTCTATTTCTTTTTTACTTTTCTTTCTTTTTCCTGTGCAGTTACACAGCCCTTTTCCATACTTTTTATAGACATACTCAATTAAATAAAGTGATTGCTCTTTCCCTCTTATACTCTTGGATGACTATTTTGTTCAACAATTTCCTCTACTACTTATATTTTGGAGCATTTTTAAAAAAATATTTGACATTAAAGTCTAAATATGAAAATTATTATAGTTGAACTGAGCATTTAAAAAAAGAAAAGATATGTAAGCCTTTTGAATCAAGAAAATCCAAGATTATTAATGTTGAAAATTAGTAATTTTCTACAATTAGTTTCTTAAATCCATCATCTACATATTTGGAAAAGATGTAAGAAAACAGCTTTTCTGATAGGATAATTATTGGCTAAATAATTTATAGTATTAGATTATTAATATTTGAGGATATATTCAATATTTTCATAATTACCATGGAGATACTAGTCAGAATTTATTTAACAAAGACATCATAGTCTAAAATGTCAAATTCTTAGAAACATTTCGGTATAATAAAAACATATTAAAATCATAATGAAATTTAACAATAAAAATCAAGTTTAATGTTTTACATACCCTAAAGATTATGCCTCAATTTTTAAAGGATTTACAGTGGTTCATGAAATAATAAATAGTTGTTACTGAAGTATGTGTAGCAACATTAAGATATTTGGAATTAACTAAAGCTCTTAGTTTGAATGTTATTGTGTATAGTTATTTTACTTTTCTTTAAAAACATAAGGCCTATTTCATATTTTTCTGTCAATGCAAAATGCTTAAAATTTAGCTTTACCAAAAATATTCTCTTAATATATTCTGAAAAATCACTATTATTCTGAGATTAAATTGAAGATGAGTTGGTACCAAGCTTCTTATTCAGACAAGGTTTAATATTTTTTATTTCCATTATCTATTTTCATATTGTTTCTAGGTTGAACTTTTAGTCCAAGCTAGTAACAATGTGAAAATAGAAAATTCATTTGTAAAAAAAAGTAGGGAAATATAAGTCATTAATATTATCTTAAATATCGTATTATTAGAAGAAGTAAGTGAAAGCCAAAACTTTTTGTCTGTCATCTTTGACGGAATACAAAACAACTAATAGTAGGTCATCGCTAAAACAGTATAATCTGAAGTTATGATTTCATAATTTTTAAGTTTTAAGTTTTGTCTGTGTTACCATAGCACTGACTTTTTTTAACATACTGCCTATGATGAAACCAAATCTAATACTGAAACAGAAAGTAACTTTAGGACTATGACTGATGTACCTGGAACATTGAAATTGACCTGATATGGTAAATATACAGAGAATATGGTCCAAATTCTTTACTGCAACATCATTTAGTATATTTACTATATGTATAGACTGAGACAGATTACAGACACTAGTTATATAGTTGACACTTTTTATGAATAAATATTTGCATAATTACCTAGTAAATATTGCTTCATAGCTTAATTCTGTTTTCTACCATAATTTTTATTATTGGTGTTGCTTCTGCTGTTGCTTCTTATTTAATATAGATAGTCCTCTGAGTTTGATATTTGAGATTTCATAATGTGAATAGTATATCTATTGTAACAGAAAAAATATTAGAGACATTATTATTGATACTGTCACTTACTTATTTAGATTTTATTATTTCACTTGTTACTTATCTAAATAGTTGTTACACTGAAACTTTAATATCACAGTAACTGTAATAATTAAAAAAGCAAATTTGTTACGCAATGATTTTCCAATAATTTAAAATTTTATAAATTAAAGACAGACAAGGAGGGGTATGAGAATTTTATTTGATGAATAAATTTGTATATTTAAGTTACCAATATATAAAAAATATTAAATTGAAAATTGGATAATTTTTGCTGATATTTCTCAAAAAGATATAAAAACATGACTAGTAGTTTGATGTTTTTTATCTCAAGCCCCAATCTTAGGTTATTAGGTAACTGCTATATTTTGAAGTTTTCAAAATCTAAATTTTCATCAACATCAACTATTTTTCATTGAGTACAATATCAGACTACTACTGTAATGTGTAATTATTCTGTTCTCTCTTCACTGCACTGTAAATTGATACATATTCATATACACAAATATGTCTAGTTACCTCAAAAGATTTTCTAAAAAAGAGCATGCTATGATGAAAAAAGGCTCCAAGCTTGATAAAAACAGTTTTATTGTCAAAAGGTTTGTTATTATTAAAAGGAAAGATCAAAGTATCTTCTGATTATTTTATTAAATTTTTTAATCATTTCTAGCAGGTTCAAAATTTTGGTTAAAAATCTTGTTTTTTCTTGCATCAGTAAGTGGACCAAAAATTAGCATAGGGATTTTTAGCATCTTTTTGGCATTAAAAGCACACTGTTTTGGAAATTCTTGCAAAAATCAAATAATTGCCAGATTTTAATGAAATTTTCATGACTCACAACTGACCAAAATTATTTTTGAAATTCTTTTCTTAGAAAATTTTGTTTATATATATATATATATATATATATATATATATATTTACATCTGTTACTTAATTTTATGAAATTTCAAGAAATTAAAATTCCACCCTCTTCATATTTATATTAGTTAAAAAAGGACTCCTTAGAGAATTTAAATCAAATTTTTTTTTTGTCAAACAGAAATACCATTTACCAAAAATCTGCTCTGAATTGTAAAAAAAATGCACTCAAACTATGACATTATTTAATTGGAAAAGTTTTTAATTGCTTTTATAAATAATATATATTAAGGTCACTATTGTTTTAAGAAAAAAATTTTTCATGAATAATGAATTTTCACAAGAATTGTTTTCATTTTTAAAAATTTTAGTTTGAAAAAATTATTAAGTTTTAAATCTTCTAAAATTCTGTATTAACTTCAGTCTTTTAGATATTAGTATTAAGTGAAAACTACATTTACTAATCATAAATGGAAAAACTTAATCCAAATCCTCAAGCACCAATATTTTTAAAGGAATTTTGAATTTTTTTGTTTGTGTAAAAACATACCGATTTTTGTAAGTATGGGTAACCATATATGAGATTATCACAAAATAAGACTGATAACTATTGTAAATTTAAAGTCAACATTTTAAATATTCAATAAAACATTAAATTATAGAGAATATTTTCCTAAATTTTAAAGATTACTGCGTACTTAAAATTATATGAAAAAATGGCATTCATTCATTTTAAAATCTATCATCAGGTTATCAACATGTCTAGACAGCTACTGACAAGTTGAAAACAGTTACAGTCGGGTTAAAAAATGCATTCTTGCAATATTTTAAACTTAAAGTAAATAATATTTGTTTCAAATGGGATTAATTATACTTTAAATCAGCTAATATTCCTCAAATAAAGTTTTAGAAAAGTATATTTTATTTTTGGAAGATGTTTTAATAAAGAGAATTACATTGCAATGAAAGGTGCTGATCAGCTATTTTAGTAAAAAAAACTCCTTCCAGTCAATTTAAATTAGTTTTTGAAATACAGCAAAGTATTTTGCTTATTGGAAATATTAAATTTAATCTATTAGCTTGAAACTAAAACTAAAATAAATGCTTCAAGATTTTTCCTTTTTAAAAATTTATTTTAAACCTTAGGTATTGCATTTTGTTCAGTAGTCCCTAATGTACACTTACCTTCAAAAATTTAAGGAGGAAAGAACTTCTTGTTTTGATAATCTACTTTTATTTTAATTACCAAGATAATTAAGTACAACATAAAAAAAGACATAAGCTATGGATTTGACATTTTACTTGTTTTATTTTCAGGCATTTCTCTCTCTTTTCTTCAAAACTATTTATATAAAATTTTTGAAGCAGTATAAATCTTGTTCATTAACTTCTTTTGACTAACCTTTTTATGTTAGTCTATCCATAAAAACACTGATTTAAAGTAAAATAACATGTAGAAAATTTGTGCATATTAAAAAGGATGATAATGTTATTTTTGAAAAGTCACTGAACAAAAACCAATAAACATGTAAGCAGCATTATTATTATTGTGTGTGTGTGTGTGTGTGTGTGTGCATAGTAACACCAAAAATACCAATGTTAGTCTAAAATAGTCTGCAAATAATTGGGAGGTTTGCTCTCTGTAAAACTGCTTTTATATTTTATCAACATGTGTGTTAGTAAAAAAAATGTGATATGCATTCTTTTTATTTGTTTTGTAAGATTTCTTCATTTGAAAATAGAAGTGTATTTTGAAAATCAGTTTCTCTGAACTCTATGAATAAGTTTCATTTCATGATTAAAAGATACTTAAAAAAAAATTAAGTTACAGAATTAAAGTGATTGTTTTATTATTTATATTATTAGTTAAATTTTATCAGTAAATGTCATTTTAACATTGTATTATAATGATTTACAATTTTTTATTTCATAATGTAAGGCAGTAGTCAGTTCATGCCTATGTATTCTCATTTATTTGAAAAAATATCTGTTTACTCATTCTTTCTTTATTATTCATATAAGTTGTGCAGTAATAAAAATTCAGCAGCAGCAATAAGAAACATGTAGTCAACATTTATTTTCATGTCTTCTTAAATTTCACATTTTATTCTCAATTTTAGATTTTTATCATTCTTTTTTCTAATATTTCTATTATCTGGGCACTTTTCATCTGTATTTTTACCAAGTTAAAGTTTGTTCCTGTTTTCTCTATATTATTTGTTTCAATTACTTAAACAGAAAATTATAAATCTTTTAATTGAAGCCATTCAGTTAATTATTATAAATATTTTTTTTAATGCAATTTATTTTTTTTGCTTGTGGGGATTTATCATGGATTTGTTCACTGGAATGCAGACAATGACCCATAACTTTATTTTTCTTTAGTTTCATGTGAAACAAGAAATTATATGCTATTTTACAGTATAAAAAATCTATAAGATGTTAATATTGTTGTGCTGTTTGCAAAAGATGTAAAAAAAGACCTATACAAAGACACATAATTGAAAAATATTTTGGTTGATTTTTTTGATTTTTTTTTTATAAAAATATATTTTATATACACCCAATGAGTAATAGCCAGTTCAAGAGTTATTTGTACAATCTTCATTTAATTTATGACAATGAAGCCATATGTAAAAGTATTGAAGAGTTCTAACAAAATATGTGTCAATTTGTTTGTAGAAAGTCCTTTCATCTACCCTTTTCTTTGGCTGGTCTGGTGTGTTCTAGATGCTGCTATTGGGTTTTGGGTCCCTATTTATATTATACATGTGGACTGAGGTATGGGGAAATTTGGTTGAGAGACAGGAAAATTAGTGTTTCTTAAAATTTTTACTTAGGTTTGTACATGCTTACTAATGTACTTAGCTAGTTGTAGTTTTATCTAGGTTTAGCCTTTTATATGTTCTACAAGGTGTGTAACCTTATGTTTGCTGCATGGTGTAGAACATGTTAATTTTTTATGTAATTAGTTTTAAAAATCTAATAAAACAACATTAAAATTAAGCTAAACTAAGCCTGCTACAATGCACTGAATTATCACCTTTGGTGGAGTTGTACAGTAGGTACTGCAATCAGAAATAATAATTTTTTTAATATTTTTTCATATTACTGTAGATTACACACACCAGATCATAAATATGAAATAGATGATGCTTTTTATTATATTTTTAAAAAGTTAGTAAGGGTATCCAGTTTGCTACATAAATTCAGTGTAAATTGATCTTATGTCCATACCATGTGATTTCTAAAAATTTTTAAAATGGCAAATTTTATGAAATTTGTAATTTGGAGAGATTAATCTCTAGTGATATATATATATATACATATATATATATGAACATTCCAGATTACATTATTTAAAAAAAAAATTATATTTTAAATTTTAAGAAGTTACATGGTATGAGTGTATTTTGTCTTCACTACTATAGTGGGTAGAGGCTATTTACAATAAGTTTACATACAAAACTGTACCCACTATTAACTTTTGTAATATTTTTGTGATATTTGTGGTGTGGAGTGCTTAATCTGCAGTAATATGAAAAAGATTTTTTTTTAAAAATCATTATTTTTGGTTGCAGTGCCCATTGTATAACTCAACTTTTTGTTCATATGAAAAAAATTCATAAATATTCATAATACTGACTAATAAATGAATATTTGACAACAGGAAATGTATCCATGGAATCTTTTTACTGTGGCAGCAAATAAAAGTAAACATCTTTGAGTGGAACTTTTGCCATAAATTATTTGTCAACAAGAACAAAAAATAAAAAACATGAACACCTTTAAAAATCATTATGAATTTAGTTATAAAGAATTTATGAAACATGGATATCTTTAGGAATGCCATTAAATGCTTCATTACTAAAGTATTATATTGAGTCTAAATATTTTTAGAGATTTGTGTAATAAAACATATAATTTAATAATATAATTAAAGAAACAGTTGTGATGTTTATTACTATGATAACAACAACAAAGTTGGGGACAATAATAGTCTGAATATAAATAGTGTAAATAATGATAACTCCTCATCCCAGAAATTCAAACAGAAATTCCATGTACTTGTTCTAAATTCTACAAAAATTGTAACTGAAAGTTTTCTAAAATATTTATTGAACTGAAATGTAAAAATGTGTATGGAATTAAGTTGTTCGTTATGAAGAAAATGCCATTGTTTTTTCTATTGTGTTATCTTAACTATATTTATTTATTTATTTTTCACTTTACTACAGATTTATTTCAACTGAATTATTTTTAAGTGGTTATTTGCAACTTATAATATTAAAGAAATAATTCCAATTAAATCTGTTTTTCAGAAAATGTTCCTGAATGGTTTTCTTTAATTTCCTTTCAAAAAGAGCTTCAAGTGAAATGCAATTGTCATTTGAATGCATAGTTAGGATTCATTTTGCATTTTATATTTTCTTTGCAAGTGGTCTGAGTCATTCTAAGAGTCATTTATTGTATGCTTTACAAATTACCTTATCCTTTATAAAAAAAAAGAAAAGGAGTCAAAGAACACACAAGAGAATTACAAGGAATTAGAAACAATTTTTATTCCTATTTTTCATTAGTTTTTTTTCTTTTCCAACTATGCCAATCATGTTGAGAAGAAAACTAAAGTTGTAACCTCTCTAAATAAAAAGCTGAAGAAAGGTGAAGGAATGAATTTGAAAAAAGAAGAGTAATAAAAGACTGATAAATTGTAAATTTTCATGTGGATAGTAGCTGATGCATTCTCTGGAACTTCCTTTCACCCTTTTTTGCTCCTAATTAAAAAAAAAAAGACCTTTAGTTGATAGTTTTTAACTTGATGGAACAATACAATTATAATAATCCTTTACTCATTCATCTCTTTGTATTGCTCTGACATTCAAAATTATGAACTACTGTCACAGTTAATGTATTTATATGTGCATACACTCTCCCTCCCTTTCTCTATCTCTCTAACACACACACACACACACACACACACACAAATTCAAGAAATTTTGCTTAAAGTTTCTTTGATTATTACTATTCTTTGCCTACAAGAGAAATGTTTTGTAACTTTATTCCCCTGCATCAATTTTGAACTCTTCATATGGCAAGTTCAAATAGTGCCAGGTCATTAACTTTTTGGAAATGGGGCCTGATTTGGAGTTTCGATGTCAAGAAAACAGAGCCTTTTTTGCAAGCCTTCACTTGGAACAGAAAAAAATTGATATGAAAACACAGAACATAGCAAACTATCATAAAAATCACCATTGAAAGGCCTAGATATGCAAGAAATGCAAAAAAGCAATTTGATTAGCTGACACAAAGACCAGCTAGCTAATTTCAAGGCTTGTATTGTCAGGCTGATGGATCAGCCCAGTCATCTTCTTTATCATTCAACTTTTCAGACGATAGATTGATCCTGTCATATCCTAAGGGTTAATGAAACTGTAAATTTGAATTCTTTAACATGAGATGGCAAATCCATTGATTAATATCTATTTCCAGATTAACTACTTAATGAGAATCTAAGCTAGTTTACATTTATGAGACATTACTTTAATACTGTCCTCTTGGTCATTGATTCATTAGCCTAGGTTTTTAATTCAGAATATCCCATTTAACTACTTTTTCACATTATCTTTTACATTTTTTCTTTATCTGTTCCAATTTTAGCTAAAGTATTGGTTTAGCAGTTTCTGTCAATCTATATTTGAGATTGATTTACCTCAATGATTTTTGTTTATATTGCATTCTACAATAAATATTTTGTCTGAAGTTTTGAGATGAAATAGTTCATTATTCCACATGTTTTGTTTCTTATTACTTTTTTGTTGTTTTTATTATTATCTTTTGAGTGATATTTTCTTACATGAATTTAGGAAATACTTTCTACTATGCTAAAAGAAAGCTTAGTGTTACAACTTTGTTACTGTTTTATGTAACCAGATCTGCTTATAATTCAAATATAATTTTATTCATGGATTTAAAATATATATATATGTACAAATTTCCTTTTCACATGAGTTAAGAATTATTTGGTAAAATTTAATACTGACTTAATGTACCAATAAAGATTCCAATAATATATGAAATATTCTTTTATAATAATTCATCTTTAAATTATTATCAATTTTTACTTACATTTCCCTAGAGAAACTATATATATATATATATATATATATATATATATATATATATATGGGAAATATTACATAAGTTTCCATTTGCTCTTAAATAAATACTTGCCATGCAAATTTATTAATTTTAAATATTTAATAAATGCAATAATATTCCCTTAAAAATTTTAGTTGTTTATCTTCACTAAAAACTCAATTTAACAATATACGGTATAATGCATTGTTACTTTTTGTCTCATGTATTTATTTTTATTAAAGTACATGTTACAACAAACTAAGAAATATTTAAAGCACACAATTCAAAATATGTCATATTTCATTATTATTTTTAAATATATTTTATAATTAATCATGCAACTATTGAACAGGATTGTCCAGAATAAAAAAAAATTAAAGAAAAAAAATCACACCAGCATCAAGCAATTTAGAAAATATTCAAATTCCTTGAATTTTCAGACATGGTTGGTATATTCTGTTTTTAATAGAGAAAACATTATTAGTTCCTATTAAAATGCATTTTTTTTTTTTGAGAATAAAAAATCTAGACTGCTTAATAAATTTCAAATGAATTATTATTTATCGCTTCATAAAAATCAATATAATACCTGATAAAAGAAAGGCATCATCCACTGAAAAGTTAGGGCAAAATATAAATTGCTTAAGTCTATAGCTACAACATAGGGTTAAATTTGATTTATATCTATTAATTTATATCTTAAAAAGCAGTTTTTTCCATCCCAATAGAGACATATATTTGAAAATTAGATACTGAAGACAAAACATATACTGATGATTTTTTGGTAACAATATTTTGAACATCTAACCAAATTAACTGAACAACTTATTGAAAATTACAACTCAAATGCATTTTATTTTTACTTTATAAAGATTAACGTAAAAAAATTGTTTACATTTTAAAAGTACAGATATATAAAAATGTTGAAATCAAAAAAGCTGTTATGATCATTTTATTTTGGCCCATAGATAGTTTAACCAAAAAACTATCTCTGGAAAGTTTTAAAATATCAAATTATATGTACAGAGAATTGTTTTATGCTATTTCCTACTTAATTAAATATCTTGGTATTAGATGTTTTATTAACTCTTAATAGATTATACTGATATTCTCAACAGAATTTTCCTAATGTATAAGGACTATGTCAAGAATTCTTGTCCAAAAACTTTTCAATGCAAAAATAAGATACTGGATGTAAATTCTCATGTTGTTACAGTGTATTATGAGCAATAAATGAAAATATTCATCCATTTTGTGTGTTTGGCAGAAATCTTTTTTGCTCTTCTATAGTTATTGTAAACTAGTATATCTATTGGAGCATTTTTTTAATTTATTATCATTGAAAGACTAGAGTTTTCCTTAATTGACATTTGTTGTTACTACTGATTTGTAATATTTGAAGCAAATGTAATGATTTGTCAGATAATGAATCAAGAGTTTTGTTTCTTGATAGAGAGGTCTCAGTTCCTCTCAATCAAATAGTGGTTCAGTAGACGAAAATGATGATTCCTTTCAGAAAATGAAGGCAACATCATTCTCAATACTCAGCAGTAGTGCAAAATGAATTGTGAATCTCCTAATTATGATTCTGTTTTCCAATTTTCCTTTTATCAGTGCTCTGTGTGTGAAAACTTATACCAGGGATGAAATGATCCCCTTAGATTTGTCACTGTATTTTGATGAAGAACTGTTAAATTGTATTTATGAAGAAGCTAGCAAATTGGTGTTAAAAATTAGAAAGACATACCACACATAGAATTATGAATGTTATTTGCATTGACAATTTATCAAATGCTCAAGAGAGATATGCATTTTCCCATTGAACTTTCTGTAAATAAAAGAGCTCTAATAATAAAGTGTTGTCTTTGCTCAGCAGCATGACTGCCACAGAGCAACAATTGGAAAAGAAACATAACCAATGCCTCACTCTATGTTTACAAAAATATCACACCCAGTGATATATGAATAAATTCTCATAAATTCTATTTGTAAAGTTCCAATAAAGTTCTTTTTCAAATTTATCTTTTTCTTTTAGCTCTCTTTCTAATTAGCTTTATAGGCTGGTTAAAAAATGTGGTTTGGTATTTTTTTAATTTTTTTTTCAGATTTTTTTTCTGCATGATTTTTCATCATTAAATTCATGGGAAAAACAGCACACACACACACACACACACACACACACATTTGCTGTTTAGGCATATAATATACCTGGAATAAAAATTAGTTACAAATTCAAATAATTTTGAAAGAATAAAAACTTTCTTAAGGAGTTTAACTCTAAACAATGTAATCTATGAACATACAAAATTCTTAATTTAACTATCAGCACATCACAAAAAAATAAAAGAAATAATTGCAAGATATTAGTTTAAAATCAGTGTTTTGTTTAAGCTTTAGGTGCTACTCTACATCTTCTAATACAAATTTATCTTGTAATTATATTTTGCTTGAGTTTATTTAATATTGTATTAATTCCAAAAAGAAAATTATTGCTACAAATTAAATGAATTAACAATAGAAATCTCTAATGTTGTCACCAATAGATAATAACATTGCTTCTGTAATTAAGCTAGTAATTAAGGAAGATAATAACACAAATTGTTTCTGTAATTATGGTAGTGTTTTTGGTCTTGTTCATTGATATTGGATAAACATGAATCAAATTTTAGCTCTCCAACATCATTTAATTACTGAGAGTCTGTCCAGTATGTATGCTAATCTATTTTTATTTAGTTATACAATCTTTGGCAAAAATTGTGGAATCACCACACTTAAAGGTAATTTATTTAGCTTTTCTACTTCATACCAAATAAACAAATCATATATGATACAAAACCATTCTGGCTTCATGAAACACCTGAAACCAATTAAATACAGTTATTTTAACTGATAGGATAATTTTTTCAAGTTCAAATAGAATAAAAATTAAAGAATCACTTAATATTGATGGAAAAATTATGGAATCAATAAAAAAAAGTCACAATTACTATTTTGTTGCTCCTCCTTGGGCTTTTATGATGGCCTAAATCTTTTGAAGCATGGACTTCATTAATGATAAACAATATTCTTCATCAAGCTTATTCCACCTTTCTTGAATTACAGTTGAGAGATCAGTTTTATAATGTGGAGCTTTATCATTGACTATTTTTAATAATTTCCAACATAAATTTTTCAGTCAGATTAGGACCAAAGTTGTTTGCCAGCAATGTCATTAAGTTGATATGCCTTTTTCAGAGAAACACTTTAGCACTCTCTGCTCTGTGGCAAGATGCTTTATCAACCACAAAACATTTATTTATTTGTATTTGGTCTATGGTATTATCTGGGTAAAGATGAAGTGGGAAGTTTTGGAATTTGGGGGACTTATTTGTTGCACATAAGTCTAAATGCCTACTGAGTGGTATCTGTCTTGTGGTGGGGTCTTGTATTTGTTGATGATGAATTGTCATTCTGTTTCTGAGGGTGAATTGGGTTTTTGCCTGAAGTAATCTTCATTACATCCTTTACATTTAATAATATATATTAAATTTTTTGATGAACAGATGAAATGATTTTTTACAAAAATGTTTGTCCTGATTTAAATTTGTACATTTTATCTTCAATGAGGTTAATATAAATGATGCAGTTAGAGCAACTACACATTTTGACAGCAGGTATTGGGTTTGTGGTAGGTAATTTGCCACTGGTGAGTTGTTTTTTGAGGGATTTTGGTTGACTTTTGCTTTTGATTATTTTATGTGCTTTGAGTGCTTTTTCATTCGGGGGTCTTGTCTCAAGAGTGGGATGGTCATGTGGATAATGTTGTATGTTTCTGTATTTCTTGGTTTGTGTGTTAAGATATAGAATAGAATATTTGGTGCAACTGGAGTTTTTTGGGGTTTTGTAATTCTTGAATCTCTATTGATTTGGCATGTTCTATTCCATTATCTATTAATATTGATATTAATATTCTTTCAAGTAGAATTTCTTTTAATTCTTGGAATCTTATTCCACATTTCATGATTTAAGATAATTGTGCAAATTCTTCTAGATTAAATGGAATATACATTTTCATGTGTTTCGCATGTCTCGAAGTTAATAGCAGGTATTGTTTAGAATCTGTTGGTTTGCGGTTTCAATTTCTGTATCTTTTTTTATGATTAGAATGTCCAGGAATGGAAGTTGGTCTTGACTATATTTCATTGTGAATTGGATATTATTATTGATACTGTTCATTTATTAAGCTGGTCATAAAAACAAAAAATAAAAAAAATGGATTTGATTTCTCCAACTCCAGTCAGATGCAAAACAGATCATGACATAGCCATGTGTCTCTTCATCTCAATTTAACTTTTGAAAATTATAGAACTGTGAAACTGGTAAAGTTATTCTAAATAAATATTCTTAAAGACTTCTGTTGCAATTTTAATGTCTTTTACCTATATATATATATATATATATATATATATATATATATATATATGGGGCAATTGGTAAATTGACACCATTTTATATTTTTAATTTTGCACATTTGCATTGTTTGTTTTTTATTTCATCAAATGCACAGTATTGTAGGGTCAGTTGGGCACCATCTGTAAGAAAAAAAAAACTACCATGACACAATTCACTCTATCCGAAATTTGGAAATGCCATGCTGTACTGTTTGTCATTTGTGCCAGAACATTTCAGAGTGTTTGGGTATCGATCTGAGGACAGTGCAGAGGATTTAGAAAGAGTTGGATGAGTCCAATGGTGATTATGAAAGTTTTTTGAGTAATCACTAGTGATGGCAATGTTGTGCTCCTATTCATCTTCCCACAAGGCCACAGATGAAACACAGAAGCCTGCATCAAATGTCTTGAGGAGGTAGTGCTGCTCTGGGTCAAGAGGTTGGCTGCTGGAAGACCCTATGTCTGGCAACAGGACTTTGCACCATGCCACACAAGCTAGAGAATACAGTCAAGGTTGTCAAACAATTTCTATGACCACATCAACCCTTACATCTGGCCACCTAACTCCCCAGACTGCAACCCCTTTATTATTAACAAAACTCATTGTAGCATCAAAGATGAATGATTATGGCAGCATTCACCAACTTAATCATGGAGATTGTCCAGAAGAGTTGCAGGAGATTCCAAAGTCATCTTAAAGTTGTTGAAGCCAATGGCAATTTTACTGCATAATTGTTGTGGAGTTATTTCCACAATAGAACTTGTAGTCGGACTAAATGCGTCCTAAATGGGGTAAACATACAGAAACGTTAGGAATTTGTAAATAAGTGTTACGCAGAGTAATCGAGTTGTGGTCGCTGATCACTACTCCTCTCTCGACTACCTACTGACTCCTACTTATAATAGGTGGGAGAGTCTATTACCTGGACAAGGTGTCTTTCACTATAACAATAATTTAAATGACAATTTATCTATCACCCCTGTATATTAATGTAATAATAAAACTATTAAATTAAAAATATAAAATGGCTACATTGCACCATTATATATATATATATATATATATATATATATATATATATATATATATATCAATCTAATACAAATAATTGAACAATTTTAGATTAGATTGTTATGTAATAACTGTAGTAGAATTGTTCAAGACAATATATATTGCTTATCTGTAAGCTTTAATAAACTCTGTATATGAGCAGTGTTATGAATATGTGTGTTCAGGACAGATCCATTAGTGGGGGAGATCAATCATACCACATTCTCCCCTGCCTTATTCTTACAGAGGGAAGAAGTCCCTGAATCAAGCAGGCATCCTGCGTTGTCTGTGAGGCTGTGGTGGTTCTTCCTCTTTCTTGCTAGAACTGGATTTAATCCCAAATTTGTTTTTGTAATCTTCTACAAATGACTTGCTCATCCTCTGAAGTATTGGTAAGTGAGTGTGCTCACTGAGTGTGCATAGCAGCATTCTAATTACATACAGGGTCTCTGGGAGTAGTTGTTCCCAGTTCTGTAAAGCTACCCCTTTATCAGCAGCCGCTAGTTGAACATTTTTCCAAATTATTCCATTATACCTCTCACACTGGCCATTACCTTGAGGGTTATATGGAGTTGTTCTACTTACAGCTACACCTTGCTCTTGTAGGAATCACTGTACATGTTTGGATATAAATGAAGCCTTGTGCCTGAATAAAAAAAATGTGGGTAGTCTGAAGAATGCAAAAAATGAGCAAAGTGCTTGTATGGCCATTGCAGAGGATACATCAGGGCAGAGTATTGCAAAAGGAAATTGCAAATATTTCTCAGTTATTGTCAACATATATTTGTTAGGTGTTTTTGACGGAAGGGGCCCTTTAAAATCCAATGTGATTCTTTCATAGGATTGTGTGGCTTTTATGACATTTTGGTGTTATGATGGTAAAACCTTGGTTTATTTTCAGTTCGAGTCTTACATGATTTGGCGATTTCTTTCACATCCTCTACTAAGTAGGGAAGGTTTCTGATTTGCATCATGTGTACCGTGCATGTAACACCTGGGTGGCACAACTCTCTATGTAGTTTCTTTAACTCTTCTTTGCAAGCAGCTGAGCGACATGCTTAAGAGAGGGTATCCACAGCTGCATTTTCTTTATCGAGGTAGTATATTACATCAGATGAGTAACACGATAGTTCCAGTCTTCACCTGGCTATCTTCTCATTTTTAATTTTGCTTGTTGTTTTCGAATTGAACATGAATGAAACTGATTTTTGGTCTGTAATTAGTTTAAAATCTCACCCAATCAAATAATGCCACCATTTTCTCAGTGATTTGACAGTAGCATAGACTTCTTTCTCTATTGCAGAATGCCTATGTTCTGATTTAGACAGGGTTCTGGAGAAAAAGGCTATGGGCCTCCCCAACTGTCTTAAAGAGGTGGGTATGGTGCAGTCTGAGGCATCTGTCTCAACTACCAGAGGTAGTGTATGATCGGGCATACTGACAGCTGCTTTTGCTATGCCCCTCTTTAACTTGTTAAACACTTTCTCCATTATGGGGGGGGGGGTTTGATAATATTGCTAGAGTGTGGATTTTGACTGAAAAATCAATATCCAATGTACATAGTATGCAAACATTTCTAATGCATGGTGCAGAGTGGTTAAATCTTTTGGGACTAGTAGACAGGATCAGATGTTCTGGATCGGGTTTTATGTTATTTTTACTTATTATGTACCCAAGTAATTTTATATTTTTACATATAAATAACATTTGACTTGGTTAAGCATAAGCTTGTATTTTTTAACAGCCGCCATGAATAATTTAAGATTTTTGTAATAATCTGCTCAATTTTTCCCACAAATAGTTATATTATCGATGTAAGTATACAGTGCTGTTTGATAAAAGTGACTCATCTTATCCTTTGAATTTAGCTCAACCTTTGTTTCATTGGAGAAGAGAACATTCTTCCAGTCTTCTATGGTGAAATGTTTGTAATAGTGAGCCCATTCAAGTCTCTTGGCTTTGCTTATTAGCAGCTTAAACCTTCATATAATAAAAAAGTGAAAGGATGTTGTCATTGAGTACAAGGATTATAATTTATGTAAAATTAAGATATTTGAATTTTAAGCACCATTTTCTACACCTTATTGCCATCATAATTTATATCATAAATGAAGATATTTTTAATTCATTTTTGTAAACTTTTTATATTTGCTTAACAGTTTTTGAAGTTTGGAACAAATACTTTTTATTTAATTTAACATCAATGTAGAACATATTCTGATGTCAATTTAATTCTTTACTAATTTTATCAATTTCACAGTTTTGAAGACTATTTCATAGCTCATAGTGTTTTGCTATAATTTGTGAGATTGTGTTTAATATACCTATATAGGTATACAACACCAGTAAATGCGGAAAAAAATACATAACAAATATTGTTAATGCACTTATTTCTCTATTAATCAGAGTGAACATTATACAATAAGAATTTCAGATTAGAATACAGCTAATAACTATGTCAGGCTATGGATTTATTGCTCCACCTACATGTGTGCTTCTAGAACATTGAGAAAATTCTTATTTTAGGCTTACATAATTCTCATTTGGTATATTTAAAATATACTTTATATTTTGAGTATGGTATGTAATGAGGTAGAATTGTGAAACATTTTTTATAAGTTTCCATCAAACACTCTTAAAATATGCAACATTTTTTTTATAAATCTAAAAAATCAGTATAGAAAATAATTATGAAAATGTACATTTCTGTATTTAATGCTATTTTCATTTGTGGATTGGATGAAAATTTAACACATTGCAAAAGTTATCAACTGTAAAAGATAAATGTGCTCCTTTTTTTCTGCTGATTTCTCATATATGTCATGCTTTTATATTGAATCTGCTTATATGAATTTAGTTCACAGCAGAAAAATCTTTATTGGATTTTGAAAAGAAAAAAATATAATTCTACTTTTTTCACCTTTATAATTATATATATTTTTGTATTATCATTAAATCTTGTTAAGAATTTGTTATGTGTAGAGAGAGAATTTCTATTAATGTTTTATTATGGCAGCCTAAGTTAAGCCATACTACTTGTAACTGAATTTATTTTCAAGGATACCTGTGTAGTTTTCAGTTTGTGTATTTACAACAGGAAATGTATTTCATTTTACTTAATTGTGGTTCCAAAAAATTTTAATTTAAACAAAATATAAAACAACAAAAAATTTCCATTATTATACATTTCAAGAAAAGTATCACAGTGTTTTATGTTTAGTGCTGCTGCATTTCTCACTATGATCACTTAATAGCAAAGTTTTGTCTGTCTGTAGAATATCCTGTTTATTGGAATTTAATTGTTCAACCTAATCATATTGGCAGCATCAACCAACCAGTAATGATTATGAAATGCTCTAATGTACAAGTGTTGAACACTTAACACCACTGGAGTCATTGCCTAGCATAATCAGTTTTCTGACATACTGTGAAGCATACGCATATATAACTGAGAGGCTCATTATGAAATGGAAGCTGAAACTGATTGTTTAATGCTGCCAATTCTTTTTTTTTTTACTCCTACACAGCCTATTTTAGTTTTCTTGTTTTTCTTATTTTCAAGATAAATCAACTTGTTAATTATGTGAGGTTCATTCAGAAACAGCTTTTGTACATATTCATTTTTCCTTCCTCTATTTTTCTCTTATATTATAGAATCTTAGATTGGATTCTATTTTGCTTATATGTATATGAAAAGCAGCTTATAGATTGTTTAATCAAATAAAATAAAGTAATTCTTAATACCTTATGATCCATATTATCATGATATCCATAAAAAATGACAGGATTATTTATATATGGATTGGCACTTCTGTTTTGATTCAGGATACCTGTATGCACTGTTTAGAATCAAATGCAGTATTTGTGCACTTCCATCTAAGATCAAACTGTAGTATCTGTATGTAAAAAGTGTTACACACACAGACACACACTTGTTGATTAATTTTCACATGCCAGAAAATAAACACTTAAATAGAGAATATATTGTTTCAAGAGTCACTTATTATTTGGCAAATATAGCTAACTAGGTGGTCCTTGAGTTGACTCTTGACTTGTGCAGTTTTTCTGTTTCCTTTCTCTAGACTCTAATTTATAATATTTAATTTACACAGAAAAATGTATAGTGAGTAGATAATACATTTTTGATGCTCATATATTGTCCTGTTGAACATTTCTTCTCAGTATAATCACAAATGCAACAACATAAAATCAAATTTTCTGATACTTAGCATAACCATAAAATATCTTGAAAATTCTTTGTGATTTCAAGGAAGTTTTTTGCATAGAATAAGAAGAATCAATAATTTTGTTTAAGTACTGTGTGAATTTTTTTAATAAAAAGAGTAAAAGAAAGGATATTATTTAGAAAATAAATGTACCAGTAATAGCAGGATTTATATTAATACATTGGTAACAGTCAGTGTTGCTCATTTAATTCCACGAATAAAAAGTAGTATGTACAAATTCATCAGTAGAATTATATTTAAACTGTAAGTGAAATAAGTTTTTTTTGTATTTGATAATAATAAACTATGCTTTTTGAATAATTTACATATTGATATTCTCTCTTTTTCTTAAATATTTTCAAATAGAATATATCATGTCTAATTATAAATTTTTTCTCCTGATATATATAGTAATAAATTATAGGTATCATGAATTTTATGAGTTCTTGACTGTTTGGGAATGAATAACATAGCCAGTTTTAAAATGTTTGCTTTTCTACAAGATAAGTCTGTGGTAATGAACTTGAGTCCATCAGAATAATCATGTAGAACATTAGACTGAACATTTTAGTCTCAAACTGTAAAAAAGAATTTTGTGTGATAGTTCATTTCTTCCATGATGTGATAATTGCTTTCAAACTTTAAAAAATTAGTTATATTTTTATAATTTAGGTTTCTATTAAAAAGGAGCTAGTTGATATCTATGATCAAATTTGATTATACACATCAACTAGCCTTCCTTAATTTTGTTTCTTAAGGGCATAAAATAAATTCTGGCAAAATTTTAGCATTTAATGTCAATTTTTAAAGCTTTATAAACAACTAGACCAGCCATAAATCAATTAGGTTCTTTTAAAAAGCAGTTCATGATAGAAAATGATGAGGTAACAATATTATCAATTTTATTATTAATTACACATATTTTAATTTGTATTTACAATACAAATTATTGTAATAATTATCGTTACTCACACTATACAAGATTACTTAGATTAAACGCAATAATAAATTAAAATATGGAAAGGTTTTCAGAATTTGTGAAAAAATTTGTTGCTTTACACTATTTTCTTAATGAAATTTAACTGGAAATTTAATGATAGACATTAATTTATAAAACAGCAGACTTTCAGAACAAAAAATAAATTAACAATATCAGAATGACATAGGCCCATCATTGTTCCAGGACCTAGCTTTAATTTGAAACATCCTTTAATGCAAACATTGCCCTTCAGGAAAAAGTTTACTTTTTTAGAATGGAATTACAACCTGAAATCACACTAAAGGCCTTTCCATTCAAGTAATATTATCCATAGGGTGACAATTTATACCAATTTTAGTATTTACCATATAATTTTCAAAGGTGAAGATCATTAAAAAACCAAAAAAAACAACAGCAATCATCAGCTTAGAGATATTCATATTTATTGAAATAACAAAGTATGGATGCCTCCTTTTTGTTTCATTTTTTTCTAGGACTTTTTCTTTTGATGTGCCATGTCCTTTCAGGATGCAGGTGATCATGGCTCTCCACCTCCCTATATCCCTTGCAGTTCTCAACAAGTTCCTTCCCTCTGCTTCTTTCTCCAGACCACATTCTGTCATCCACTTGCTTATGCCCACCAGGTATATCATACGTTTACCCTTCTCTCGTTCTCTCTATTCGACCTGTGAGTATCAGATTCTCCAGGCCCTCCTTCCTCATTATGTGTCCCAGAAACTTCAGATGCCTCTTCTTGATGCTAAGTATAAGTCTCCTCCTTGTTTGCATCCTCTGTAAGACCTCATCTTTGCTCACACACTCAGTCCATGATATCCTTAGCATCCTCCTGTAGAACCACATCTCCGTCGCCTTTTTGAGGAAATCACCCAACATTCGCTGCTGTAAAGAAGGACAGATGTCACATAACAGCTCAGTATTCTTTTCTTTGTTACCAAAGAAATCCTCCTGTCTTGCAATACTCTGCCCAGCTTTTGGAATGCACCCTTGGCCATCCCAATATGTCTACGGATCTCAGTGTTGCACTTACCGTCCTCTGTCAAAATGCTTCCCAAATATTTAAACTTCCATGTCTGCATGATTCAACCGGCAAATCACATTTCAGGCTCATCCTTTTGCTGATGACCATGCATTCTGTCGTGTAGTTTATGCTTAGTCCTTTCTTCTCACTCTCCATTGCTATCTTCTGTAGGAGATTTTGTAATTTCTTTTCTGTGTCTGCTATCAGTACTGTGTCATCTGCATATCTTATATTGTTAAGATTTTGGCCATTAATGCTAAATCCTGGTAAGGTTTCCAATTCTCTCAGAATTTCCTCGCTGTATAGGTTGAACAGGTTGGGTGAGAAGACGCAACCTTGCCTTATGCCCCTTTCTATTTTTGTATATTCTCTGAACTCGTTCCCTATGTTCATGCATGCTGTTTGTTTCCAGTATAGGTTCTTGATTATTCTGATATCTTTCCCAAATATATCAAAGTTGCTGAGCAGTTCCATCAGATCCTTGTGGTGTACTTTGTCAAAGGCCTTTGCGTAGTCTATGAAAAATAGATACATGTCCTTTTGCATTTGTATTGCTCTTTCTGATAACATTCTGAGCATGAATATTGCATTCCTTGTTCCAGTGTCTTTGATGGACCTGCACTGTTCTTGTCCTTATCTCTGGCCTGATTCTGCTGTGTGCTAAATTTTTCAAAATAATAATTATATTTTTATTATACATACTTGTTTCTTCTTCACATTTATTTCAAAATATGTAACAGAGCCAAACCAGTGTGCATCTATTTATTTACCATAAAGTCATGTGACACAATTTTCCAGCCATACAGATTACGTTTTACAATGACACATCCACATAGTCTTCACCTATCAAGTACTTGCCAAACATCCAAGATATTTGATTATAAAAAAGTTATAATATAGTTTAGTGAATTGTGTAAATATATGTTGTATCATGTATATTTAAATTTATTTAATATTGTTATTATAATGTATTATGCATGTTTATCATTTTTCTTACACATAATAGTTGGAATATAATATACAAGTGTTAGTTTATATATATGGATTGATATAAGAATATGTATCAAAAATAAATACTAAATTTCCTATTAAAATGCTGTAAAAACAGAAAAATGGCTTTAGCTCAAGAACCCCTTGTCTAATTTTAATAAAATCTGGTACTGTACTCAGCAGGGGTTCAAGGTACAATATGTTCCTAAATGGGTTGTGGTACTATCTATCGTTTAAGCTGTACCCTGAGAACATACATACATACTTACATACATACAAGATTAGAGTTTTAGTATTATATAGATAAACCAAAATGCAGATGTACATTTAAGATTCTTACAAAGCTTATGTGGAATGAGATAAAAATTCACAAACTCTTTCTTACATGTCAGTTTTGGGGTTTTTTTAACTTTTATTTTGCACCTTTACTTTTTGTCTATATGCTAAATTCAATTTCTCACTCTTTTTCTCTTTGATTGTGTAAAATCATATTTAATTATTCTATTTTCATATTACTACTCTGTATCAAGAACTTCTTCAATGTGCCCATAATTTTCACTTATCTTTTATATATAGGATGCAAAGCTATGCCATTCATATTTTCACCTGTCAGTTCAGCTACTTGATGAGTGTAGAAAACCATCTGTTGTGCTTTCCTTCATCAATGAATTCTAAAACAGAACTTGCAGCTGTTAAGCTTAGTGAACAATGTTTATTAATAAAAATGTACTTTGTCTGAATGGAACAGTGATTGAGAAATTTGCTCTAAAACAAAAATCACTTAACGGAACCAACTTTGTTAGCTGGCAACATAACTTCACTTAAATACACAACAATAGATGAATATATATATATATATATGTTTAGCATCAATTAAGTTTGATACATATCATATTTAGTAACATTGTTTCCAATTAAAAAGAATTCATTAAAAACAACTAATTACTTTGGTAATATACTACTAAGTCACCAACTTGAAATATCACTAAGTATAAAATAGTACATTCTTAAAAAGCAAAATTAATTTTTTTTAATTCACCCCAAGCAAGGTGATAAAACCACTAAAATTCAAGGGGTTACTGAAAGTGAAAGAAACTGAGAAAACATTGAGGAGAAAGAGTTCAGTAATAGCATAGGATACTGGTAACTGAAAAGTTACCCTGATTCTATATGGTGTGCATATAATCAAGGTAATTGCATATATCTGAATAGTTAGCCATAGTTACAAGTTGTAATTTTTAGCAACAATCAATTTGAATGAAGTCAAATTAATATAACATTCAAAATTTAAAATTTTATTTATACTTATATACAAAGAATGTATATATGTCAATGTGTGTTGATTTATATGGGCATACTTTTTGCAAGTATAAGTTATTGTATACAAGTAAATTTCTGCTTGATTTGTTTGCCAAATTGATTAGTGATTTAGTGTAGCTTTGGTCAAGACACTGGAACAAAAAATGTAATTTTTATAATCAGAATGCTATCAGAGTAAGCAAAATAAGTACAGAAAGTGCTATACCTGTGTTTCCTAGATAGCACAAAGGTATTTGATAAATTATGAAATGAAGAACTCCTTAGGAAACTTAAATGGAAAAGATATTCAGATAACATATAACCTCAACTGGAAACAAATAGCTTGCATACAGATAGAGAACAAGTTAAGTGAGCACACATTAAAAGAAAAAGGAGTGTGACAAGGATGTATTTTATCACCAGATTTGTTTAACCTAAACAGTGAAATGATTCTAAGAGGACTAGAAGACCTACTAATATTTATTATTAGTAAATGTAACCTTAACAACCAATGTTATTCAGATTCAGAAAGAAAACTGAAAGAAGTATTAGATAAGGTAGTCAAGGAAAGTAAGAACTATTACCCGTTAGAAAACACAATATCTCATTGTCGGCAAAAAAGATAATCCAAGTTCCAAGTTACATATTGATATGTCAAAATCAAGCAGTTGCAGAAATATAACTATCTTATAATGGAATAATGAAAAGTGTGATAGAATTTGGAAGACACATTGGAATTGTATAAGATGCCTTTCAGAAAATGGGTAAAGTATTAAGAAATCAGAAAAAATGAAGAAAAGAAAAGACTGCTCTGTCATATTTCATCTATATCACTAAATACTGAACAATTTCCTTATAGATGGAGAAGAGACATGAAGTGACAAATGTGGTTCTATCAAGAATATTGAGAAAGGAAACTTTAAGGAAAATACGAACTTCAAAAAACTACTGTCAAAAAGCAGAGGCAGTTGAATTTTGGGGACACATAATGAAGAGAGATTGCTGGGAAAATTTTACACTCACAGACCTATTTAAAAACAAAAGAAGAAGAGGAAAATAGCCAGTTTTGAAAAATTTGAGAAAATGTATTGCAGAACAAGCACCGCAAAGACAGAGGGAGGTTGTAAAGGGTAAGAATTACTTAGAGCAACAAAAGGGAAGAAATTTTTCATAGATATAACTCTATATAGTTTTTATTTTTTCAAATAATTATTTCCTATTATTAAGCAATGCTGAATTTATTCATAGATAAAATATCAATCACATTGATTTGTACTCTTTAAATAAGTCATATAATTCAATTTAAAGCAACTAGAGGCACTGATCTATAGAAGATTTGGGACCTGCTCATAAAGCACTTAATAAGAGTAAATGAATGCAGACTTACACATGCTAAAATTTCAGTATCAATCCATGCAACCTTTAAAATAGATGTGACAAAGAAGAAAAATGTATTTCATAACAAGTAAATTTTGACAATAATATTGCATTTCTAGCTGTATTTTAATATTACACTCACCAAAAAACAATCAGAAACTTTTTCATTAAGTTTTCTTTGCTGCAAACTCATTAACTATGTCATTGAAATCAATGTCTATGTTTTTTTTTATGCCGAGCATACTCAGATCAGAAAAATGGTCTTGGGACATCATCAATTGTAAATAATTTTCATCTTTTTTAGTCTGGAAAATTAGGCATGACTATAGTGTCTGTGTGAGGTTTACATGGTTTGTTTGAAATTACTTAGTTGGTTTACTGTGGGAAAGAAATTTTCTCCAGAAGGGACATGTCCCAATGTTGTCACTATTATATTCAAGAGCAAAAGAAATAGGAAGAGAAAGAGAGTGAATCATTTGATTGTTATGCTACTTAGAAGATGTTCAGGCAGACAAGGTGGGTCAATCCCCACAATACTGCACTACCAGATTGAAAGATTTGATTGTTCTAATTCCATATGTCATGGGTACTGAGAGATTTCAGTTTCAGATAATTCCCCTTAGTAACTCAACTCTACAAGATTTATATCCAAGTATTGAACTCACAACTCTTTTGGGTCAAGTCACTTTTTGGATGACGTCAACCAACACTTTTATCCACTGGGCAATGTGTCCTTGGGGACATCAGTGAATTAATTTTTGGGACTTATAAACTTAATGTCTTAGTAATTATTTTTTACCAGAGCTCATATTTCAATTTTTTTGTTATTGTTGTTTTTCTCTAGTTTTCTGTATTACTGGTTCCTATATTGTATTCATGTCTATGCTTGGCTGGCTTAGGTGATTTTTGTGGCCTAGCATATGCACTGATTCCTTAAGTTTTCATATTTTCCAGTGATGTTCTCTGTCTGTTATTTCAGCTTCATCCCACAGAGGGCAGTGGTCTCCCTTTTCCCTCCATATATGGTCAACCATGCCTGATTTTTCTATTTCCCCTCATGTTATGGCTTTATGGTGTTCCTGCAATCTTATCTTAAGGAGTCAGCCTGTTATTCTTCTATATTTCTTGCCACAGATGTATGTGATGGCATACATACAGTCCTTAATCATGATCTCCTCTATGGGTGGCCTTACTCAGATGAGATGTCTGTGTAGTGTTGAACCATTCCTAAAGGTTATCCTCATGTCATATGAACTAAAAATCTTTTATATCTTTTCTGATAAGCCATTCACATTGGGTTGGCAGACCGAGGCTGTTTTCTGAGTGTTGTTATCATCTTGTACCCTCCTATCCCAGTTTGTGGGGGGTGCTGTCATGTACCTGGGTAATTGTTACATTGTAGGGTACTGTTTATACTGACCATTTCTTGTTGATTTGTCTCTGGGTTATCACTTATGACTTTTGCTCAATGGCTGAAATGTAGTGTAAATAGCATAAATAGTTACAATACTACATCTCAGAAATATAAACAGATATTGAGTTTCCTATCAATTGGTAATGGCCATTGTGGCTTTTTAGCTATTTATTCAAATTTGGGAACTTATGTTTGTCATGAAAGTAAGAAAAATCATAAAAACTCACTTTTTTAATTCTTAATTAATATTTTTCTCCAAGGCATTAACATTTTTTTGGAGATACCTTATGAAAGTGCAAGAGCTCATCAAGCAGACTATAGTCAACATCTTTTGGATACTTTTACATAAGCATTTCAAGACTTTTGATTTTGATTCCTAGATTCTTTCAGGTCTGCCAAAAATAAACAGCTGCCAGTTACATCTATGAACTTTTGCTCTCCTGTAAAGATGCAGGAACATCCATGAGTGGGATAAATGACTTCAGTCTAAACCTGTCTTTCGGAGGGAACTAATTCATTGACACTGAAGTTGGTTTTTTTTTTCTTGTTTTTGAACTTTTCTTACTTTTTTCCTCGTCTGTTTTTTCTTTTGTTCATTTTTATGTGGCTTTTCACCCAATACAATGGACAAAGCTGCTCAAACTAGACAATTACTGGATCATATTGTTTTATGGACATAAGAAGAGGAGATAAGAAATGTAGATTATTAAGATATGTAGGATAGATAACAGTTAACCCTGAATTTGAAGAAGTTAAGATTGTAGCAATCAGGGAAAAATCCTCTTGTGAGTCTGTTCCACAAAGCAGCAGCTCTTGGGAAGAAGCTGTATGAATGGAAGTTCATTTTTGCTAATGGAATAATGAAAGGTATTAGGTTGATCCAACCATGTGTCCCTTGTATGGTGGGTTTTAGCTGTAAAGGTCTGAACTGGTGGAACTAAAAAATGTCACTTGTCAAAACATTTTTCCAATGAAATAATGATAGATTATTGAGAGGTTTGCAATGTTTCATCTGTGGGAAAGGGACCTTAAGGTGGAAAATAATTCATTACCCACAAGGCCACATAAATGCTTTTGAACTCTGTCAAGGCTGGAAAGAGAAGATTGGGTAGCTCCAGTCCATGGCAGTATATAATCCATTTTTGGTCTGATCTGACTCTTGTCAAGTTAGTGCATAATAGTATAAGGAGCTGATCATTTTTCCAGCATCTTTAGCAAGGAATCATATATACGAGTTTCACTTGAGGCCTAGAGTGAACTTGAATCCCAATAGATGTTCAAAGCAAAGAGTCTCTTAGTGCAACTATTCATCAGGACTGGTGATAGTTCAATGTTAACTTGCTGATAATGAAAAGTTACTAGCTTTGTTTTTGAGGTATTGAAATTTACAAGTCAGTTTTTCTGCCCGTGGGCTGTTAGAACTAGGTCAGATTAGAAGTCAACTGTTAGGCTCTGGACATCTAGATTTTTGGAGATGCACCTATAAACTGTATTCTCATATGCATAGGTATCTACTAATGATCTAAAAATGTTCTTCAGCATTTGTTAATATAAAGCAGAAAAAGGGACAAAACCAAGAAGTGAGCCTTGGGGGATGACTGCATTGAGCTTATGGACTTTCAAGATCTGGCCATTGACAATGACTTTCAAGGACCAACCTTTTTTTAGTCAGTATCAGGGAGTGTAATTTTTGCTTGTTGTTTAATATCATCAAATTTTAGTTTTTGATACAAACGTTAATAATGAAATTAGCAAATATGCTCAATTAAATTTATAAAAATTAAAAGGTCTTTTTAAATTTGTGAAATGAATCCAACAAGTGGGTCTAAAGATGGCATATGGAAACAGATTCAAATTCTTCCATTTTCTCTTGAGTTCCTGCCTGTCATCTAGTATCTCATTTTCATTTATGTCAAAATTAATATGAAATATGGCTTCAACAGCATCAGTAATAGCTGCAGCAGCTTTTGTGACTGACAAATATTTGAGAATTTTTTATTCTAGAAACACAAAACTTTTCAATGCTGTTCATCATTTTGTGGAAGTCTAAAAAAACAATAATGCTCATTTATTGTGTTGAAAACATTTCTCTATATCAGGTACGAATCAACTATGGTTTGTCCGACTAGATTGAGAGAATATTCAATACCTGGAAAGAACTTCACAATTTTGTTTCTTTCTGAAATTTTTTGCTGAACACTGTGATATTTGCCAGTTTGTATTATGTTATTATCTTACAATTGTCCTTTACACTGACTGAAATTGATTTTCAGTTTAGTAAAATAATACACAATAAACAATATGGTCTTTCAGTTTAAAAATAAGGCAGAAACAGTTCAACTGGTAATTTATTATTCCAGGAAACATATCTAACAATAAAAGTTAATCAACATGAGACAGAAGGCTTTGAATCAACTGGCACACTAAAATATCCAGCCTGATTAATGTCACTCAGCATTGCATCTTGAACTTTATTAGCCATTAGTTGTATAACCTCTTCACAAATAATTTTGGGCAAGTAAGATGGTTGATCAGATTCTTTATTCCCATATGTGAGAAGGAAGGAAAGAATCAAATTTATCAGTTAATTCCAGCAATCCAAGAAATTTTCCATTGTTTGGTGAGCTAAATGTTTCATCAACTCTCCATTTTAAGCTGCATTCTATCGAAAGAGAAATGACAGCAATGACTTTTGCTAAAGTAATCTTACTTTGCTTTAATTTGCTTTTTAAACTTTGATGTGAGCATTTGACGATAATTTCTTGTTAGATATATTAACATTATGTTCATATGATTGTTTGAGTTTTTGTTAAACAAGAGGAGCATGATGCTAGTTATCAAATCCAGTAGAGACTAAAGTATGGTTGAAGTTACTTGATGGGAGAAAATTTTACACCTAAAACAATACACTAGCCGATCTCATGGATATGTTTTCCATTTTCTTTGGTGGAATGGAATAGATTCTTGCTTTTTTTTTTTGTAGATTTACTTTGAATTGCTGAATGGTCCATGTCAGTATTTACATTCTATTTGGCCTTTCTCAACCCAGAATGATAATTCTTTGTTATTCAATGTGATCTATAAACTCACATCATCAAGTTTTCTAAAACCAAAACTAGCATGAATAGCCAGGATTTCTATATTTACCTTATAATGAACCTCAACTGCATCTTTTTCTTCCAGACCTTCTTTTACCTCTTTATATCAATATTTTGTCAAACCCTTGTTTTTTCCTCAGAAGTTTCTGTACATTTCATATTAGTTACTAACAATGATCCTTGATATTCTTGTAAGACTGTACTCTCTATAAAAACTGATTGCCCTCCAAAAATGTTCAGTATGGTCTCACTGGTCACTTGTATCTTTATGTATAAATGAATTTTCTGAATCCAAAAGATCATACAAATTTGTATTTGCCTGTGGTACAAAGCCATATGACATGATTAGCTTTCAGTGCATCAATATTTCCTTCTCTTCTGTTTGTTGTTTTCATTTATTAGCACCACTTTCATATTGCTTACTAATTTTTGCTAAAACATGTCTGTTTAAAAGAAAAAAAAATTTAAATATTTATTATTGGTAGCAAGTGTTTATTATAATATAATTACACTACCTTGCACTTAAAATATGGAAAATATGTATTAGATATATAAGTTAATAGAATAATGATCTCATTCATATATATATATCAAGCATTAATCAATCAACCAAAATGAATGGACCCAAAATTGAAGAATAAACTGGTAACAGAAACCTATTAAAAGAAATGTGGAACAGAAAAAATATTAATTCATTCTAAATAGGCATACACAACTGAAGTGTTTTTTATAATCTTAAAATGATTTAAGAATGGAATATCAAAACAATTTTACTGCTATTATAAATACACATCCTATTTCATGTTTCTACATTCTTTTATATACAGTGTAACCCGGATATAAGAGAAACCCGGATATAAGAGAGTTTTTTCTGGTACCAAATTAGAGCCTGTGTTAATGTATATACAGTGTAACCCGGATATAAGAGAGTCGTCGGGTCCAGCTACTAATTCTCTTATATCCGGGTTTCTCTTATATCCGGGTTTGGTCTATTTTGTTTTATTAACACAGGCTCTAATTTGGGACCAGAGAAAATCTGTCTTATATCCGGGTTACACTGTATAATAGACCAAACCCGGATATAAGAGAAACCCGGATATAAGATACTTACTCTCCGGTCCCAACAACTCTCTTATATCCGGGTTACACTGTATTTGTTCCCTCTTGTCTTACTGTTATTATGGGTGCTGAAATATGAGGCCCTGGATTACACCCCACTTAGCCCATATGTATATTCAGTTTTCTTCTATTTTATTCACTTGTTTTGTTTTTAACAGAAAGAGAACTGTGTAGTTAACAAGATAAGAAAATGATCCTGAGGCTCTCTCTTCTAATAAATGAAGGGATTACAGATATACAACAGATAAGTCATACACACAAAGAGCAGAATTATATATTCATCCATTCTTTGCTGGTTGGTGCACACTAGTCGATGTTTCTTTGATGTTATTATAAATAAAAGTAACATGTTCTAACATATTTACCTTGCTTTGATAAATAGATGACCTTGTTAATAACCTGAGCTTGTTGTCCAATCCTGATAGAAAAGACAGCAGAAAGTTATTCTTAGAGAGAAACATGGAGAATGAATATGGTTAATGCTATCAGCAGTCAGAACTTTTTCTTTGCCTATTTATCATTTTTTATGTACTTGTTTTACTCTCATTCAAAGAACTCAGAATGGAGATGATTCTTTTTTTAGATGAATGGCCTAGATTCTGGCACTCACTCTCCTGTTTACTTTCATTTTTACAGCCATAGTAAAGACATCAAGATTATTTTTAACCTTCAGATTTGTCTGTCATCGCTTTTACAGACTTTTTGAACAAGTTTTCTTTTTAAAGATGACAGTCACAAATAAATACAAACAAAATGCCTAGAAATCTTGCTTCTTGCTGATTGAATAGTGATTGCCTACCAGCATTTCCCTTTGCATATATTTTTGTTTTGTTCTTTCTCTAATGAAAAAAAGCACAGGTCACCTCAGTTCATGAGAATGATGCAAGTAAACATTGAAATAAAATTAGTTACATTTACTTGTTTATCAATTAAATATTATTTACAAAACTGTTTTACAGAGTTATTGTTATTACTGTGTGTATGCATTTTACAATAGATATTTATTTATCACCTTGCCCTGCTTATTTTCTTCATTACTTCTAGATAGATAATTCACTATAGTAAAAGTATGAAAATCCATTTTAATTTCATTTTATATTAGATCTAAAATAATTTTATATCTTGCTAGATATTGGTGGTAACATGATTATAATATTGGATATTAAAAGGGGTATGCTGCATTGTTAGACCTTAATTAATTTTAAATCTTCAATATTTTTGTGAGACACAATTAGGCTTAATTATAGAAGTTGTTATGCCACCCTTTATTTCTTGTGCTATAACAAAATATTCCAGGGAAGTATTATGAATATAGACAATTAGGCAGGACTGTAGACATATATATGACACTATAAAAAAATAAATAGCATTATTGTATGTTAAGTTATGTTAAGTTGCTTAATCATTTTAATGTTACAGATTTTGCCAATATTCAGGCATCCAATTTTTCTGTTGCTCAGTCAAGTACTGGATTTCCCTACTTGTTTCCTTAATAATTCTGATCAACAAGTTTCTTTACTATATTTGTTCCTTACCTCACCTCCTAGATCTTGGAAATCATCACTACTCTGTTCTCTTCACAATTCAGATCATGTTGTAGTATCTGTTGATATTTCTTTTTAGTTGTCTATTAGATGGGAACCTCCTATTCTTAAGACTTCTTTCTGTTACCAGTGTACTGACTGAAATTCATCACATAACATTCTTTGAGATGTCCCTTGAATTGATATTTTTAACCTTGTTATTGTGAATTGTGCCACTGAGGTTACTTCTTGGGTTAAAGCTGATATTAATGCTTTTGTACCTACTCAGAAACAAAAATCTTCTCCTTGGTTCACACCTACCTGTTCAGCTGCTATAGCCCACAGGAATCATTTTTTTTATTGTACCAGCATGATAATTCTAATCACAACAGAAACCTCTTTATGTTTTCTCCTAATAATTGTAAACATGTCCTCAAAGAGACTAAGTCTATGTTTGCTGATAGAATGAGGCACTGTATAGCATCTAACAAGTTTGATTCTCGTGATTACTGGCGGCTGTGTAATAGTGTGTTAAATAAGAGTAAGTTTTCTGTCTTTATTCTCTTCACTCAATTTGAGGTGTTAACACCTTCTGCTGATAAAGCAGAATGCTTTGCTCATAAATTCTCTTCCATTCTGTGCTTGGCACATCTGCAGTATCTTTGCCTGCCTTCACTAAGAACTGAATATTGTGTGATTATATATTTCCATTCATGGTTTCTGCTATGATCCCTAAACTGGATCCTCACAAAGCATTTGGACTTGATGGTATCCCTACAATATTCCTTAAGAAATGTGCTCCTGAACTGACTCCTGTTCTTTCTAAACTCTACAATAAAATGCCTTACTGCTTCTTGCTTTCCTATTTGTTGAAGATCCTCTTCTGTAGTTCCAGTCATTCAATACAATGTTAATTGTTATCTTTTATCTTCTTAATTTCTATTGTTTTATTGTTTTCTCTCCTTAGTAATGTTTTCATTTTCTCATATACTCTCATACACAGTAATCCCTTGCATCTTAGTTCAGTAGATGACTAAATATTCAGTAGGATTCTTATCATAACACCTTACATATTTGTAGCTCATTTACGTTTGGTGACATGTTATTCAGCTAGATTCAGCACTTTTCAAGTACATTTTCCTAATTTAATTATCACCTGACAATTTATGGTTCATATTTATTCTTTGAATGCACTTGATTGTACAAAGTAAAAAGGTAAAACCTGCTTACTATTTGAAAGCGGCCATTATTTTAAAAAAATGAAAAACTTTCTTTCATTACAGTTTTTTCATATAACTATTGAAATATCATCTTTCAGTTTAAATGATGCTTGAAATTTATTTTTAGTTGACCTTGCTTTAACCGAGAAGAAACTAAAAGCATAAAATGATTTAATTTTCTTAGGCAAAGTGTTTTGAAGATGCTTGATGCTATTGATAGAGATGAAACTTTAGATTGGCAATTTTTTATTATTATTTTTATTATTTTATTATTCTTTATTATTATTTTTTTTTATTAGTGTTGGTATAGTTTATTTATTAAAAAAATGAATAAAAATATCAATTATTCACTTAACTTACTAATGAAGATACAAACATAAGTGAAGCTCCTATGAATCTAAATGAAAATGCAATATTCAGTAACAGCTACACATCACAATGCCTCTTTTTATCTCAAAATAACGATGGTCAGAAGATCAGGTATTTATTTCTTCATATACTTGAAATTGAATATTATAAAAGGTGCATATCAAACATTGCTAATAGCCCTGCCCTAAAGTGCTAGGAATGTTTGTATAAAGAGAAATAGAAACTGGCTAATATTACTGTTTCTAAAGCCTAAAATTTTTACATAATATAAAGATGCACAAAGCTGAAGTCATTACTAATTTTATTAGTCACTGAACATATTAAATTTTAAGGAATTGAAGTGCTTATTAAAATAATCTTTGGAATAGTGAATAAAAATGATTGTCTTATTCATTATGCACCAAGGTCATTTTATACTAAACTCCTCTAAATTTGAGTTTATTCTTTTCCTCTTGCTTGGATCCTCATTATCCTTGGCCTTATTTATCATTGCTAGTTGTAAAAGTGTCAAATAAAGATCCAAGTGTATCTTGTTACAATGCATTAGTAGCAAGTCTTTTAGGAGTATTAACACAATAGCGTTCTTGGTAAAAGCTTTATTTATGGCATTAAATTGATAGTTTTCAAACTATTTTACATTAGGATAACGTTTTGTTTAAAAATAAAATGATGCACACTATTAACCTTTACTATTTCAACTAGATAGGAAATGATCTACTTTTATCTATAATTTTCTCTTTCTAAAAATATTCACATCTAAAATGTAAATTGAAACAAACTGTTGTTGTCCTTTTTACACTTTATTTTTCTATAATGTTTTATCTTTATCAGACTGAATGAAATACAAGTCATTTATAACATTCTTCACTACAGTCACCTACTGAATCTTAATGTTTATTGGAAGTGCTTTGAAGTACAAAATATGAAGCATGATTCATTACTTTTTAGAGTATGAGATAAAATACAGAAACCTAAACTTAATGTTTCTGGTTTGTAACCTTTAGAAATTTACTCTTAATTTTATATAGCTTGAAGAAATGAATTTCCATTGTTTTTACTTCAAATCAAACTCTTGGGTATAATAAAATAACAATGGAAACATTGTGAAAGAAAAACAATAAAAATGGAAAATTTTAAAAGCAAACAAGAAAAATACAAATATTTATAAAGTCTCATTTCAGCCAATGAAAAATTGTGTCAAAGGATTTCAAACCATTCTTTTGATAGCCATCAATTATTAGATAATATCAATCATATCTTAATATTTTGCATCTTTCAATTAGAATGGCTTCTGCCACTTCCTAAACCAATTAGTTGGTTAATAGTAAGATGTTTTTGTGATGTATTAATTATAAATAATGATGTTTTTTATTTGCACATGTTTTATTCTCAAACATTACTCTGTGTAAATCAACAACTTAGTGATTTAATATGTGTCTCATGTTGTTTGTACAACTCTCAGCAGTATTATTAGGATTTTGTAAATTACTTACATAATCTTATATCACACTTATATTCCCTTGAAAATTATTATAAGTAATAACCTAAAACTTGTTCATGTTAAATATTGCAAGAATTTTTTTTAAGGATTACAGAAATATCTTTGAAAGAACAAAATTAAGTTTTAAAAATTAAATTAAAAGCTAAGAAAATATTAATGTTTTAAAAAAGTGAATCATTTTTCTTTGCAAATCTTATAAATCTTATAAATCAGGTCTGTTGGTATCTAGTCATCTCTCTTATCTTTGTATTTGCATCCAGATAAACATATTGATATTTACATCAATATACTTTTCCTCATAAATTTATTTCTATTGAATTCAAATAGATTAATTTTATATTCTTTTTATTTTGCAACAAAAATCATGATAAAAATATTTTGCATGAATCAAAAGATGTTTATGTGTTTGAGAATGAAAGAGCTTTGTCAGTATTTTCTGTGATGGAAACAAAATGTCATAGTTGTCTAGTTAAAGTGTATGAATAGAATTATAAGTGTTTGATGGTTAATTAAATAAAGCTAAGTGTGTGTTTATAGATAATATTTATATCATTGTGTTAAACTCTTGTCTTCAAAAAATATACAATAGCTTTGAATGTTTATAAAAATAAATGAGGAAATAAAAGCATATTGACTTTATCAGTTGAAAATGAAAGTAACACTAACACTATCCAGATGTATCCAAAGAATACTGATAAAAATACTATAAAAATAAAAACCAAGAAAATTTATTAATATATGGTTTTCTTTTAGAATTATCACAGTAATTGTTAGCTGCTAAGCCATGGCAGTGCAGAGATAAGGAAAATGAGTTAATGTAATAAGCCAACATAAGATTTTCAAAACAAATTTCTTAGTATAAGGATAACAGAAGATATCTAATACAATACAAAAAGCAAAAAAGATAATCTTTCACTTTATAGGATCAAATGGAAAATAGCTGAAAGTAGCAGAATTCTACAAAAAAAGAATTTCATATAACTTAAGACATTGAAAACTGACCAAAAAAATAAGAGGAAAATTGTAGAAAACATAATTATTTTTTAAGTTTGGGTGATTAAAGAATACAACTTCTGAGTAGAAGGAAATGCAGCTTTCTAGGGTAACACTGAATAAAGAGGTTATAAGAACAAAAGTATTAGAAAACTTTGACGTGTTTTGCAATAGATGGTAAAAATGATGGCACTTTAAAACCTTTGTTAGCTATACAGTAGCATGCAGAAGTGGGGGTGCAGATAGTGCAACAACCCCAGGCATCCATATTGGGAGTGGATTCAGTGAAGTGAAATAAAAATTTAATTTATATTTAATTTGAATAAAGTGTTTATTTCATATTTCATCTGTTTTTACATATTTAAAATGTCTTCCTTTCTCACATTTCTCAGTACTAGGCCCTATAGGCCCCCACTACTTGAGTCTTAAGGGCATACAATCAAGTATCACCAAACATCTGCACATCACTGTAGCTATGTCACTATTTGAAGGATAATCTGATAATTCTAATGTTTGAAAAGTTGATTCTTTTATTTCACAGAGTAGAAATTATTTTTATCCAACTACTTTTAGAACTTAAATCGATGCCTCATCTTGTTATCTTTTGTGTTTTATTATTCAAATTTCATTTCAAATCAACTTCCATGTCTAAAATGTTTTAGGTTATTTTCCATATTATGTCTTATAACAAAACTGTATTTCATTTCTTTCGTCCATAATGCTGATAATATTCTTATGTTGAGAGTTACTGAAAATAAAACTGAAATAGCTACATTCAGTTAAATTCAATTTAATTTTTTTAAAAATTAAATTCTGTACAAGCTTAATGAGCAACTGAAAATGCAAGTGATATATAAATTCTTTGGTATACACACACACACATGACATTAAATAATTTAGATAAGTTTTGTGTACTTATTCTTAATAGGATCCTCTCATATTTACAGACAAGTTTTTTAGTATCCTTATTAAAGTGATGGGAATATGTTTGGTAATATATATATATATATATATATATATATATATATATATATATATATATATATATATGAATTACCAAACATATTCTCATCACTGAAAAAGTCTGTTGTGATTAGTTATATATTATTAAATTTAGTTTGGTTTGTGTGAGGTTTTGTAATAGTTATAAGAAGTTATCTCCCCTTATTAGAACTCTTCCCTGACATCACTCCAGAAATAGAAATGAGGTTTCAGCCTCTTTTTCATCACAAACAGTGGTCAGTTCAGATGTGTAAACACAGCTAATAAAAGCATGAAGCAAACACCATGTGTATTCTCTTAATTCCAGATTTCAGCCTTGTCTCAATATATTACATGGTGTCAGAAGTGAAGAATCAGCATGGACCTTTTACAACCACCAACACAAATGTCCTGGACAGGCAACATCGAAGAAAATTTCAAGACCTGGTTCCCTGTCGCATATGCAACCTGTGCAATAATGGAGACACTAGACAGATATGACCCGATAGAAAGAGAAGCTCTTGCGATGCAGTTTGCTTGCAAACACTTCCATCAATACATATATGGAAGACCAGTGCAACTTGAAACTGGCCACAAACCACTTGTAGCCATATTTAAAAAAGCACTGAATGATTGCCCAGCATGGTTAGAATGGTTCAGACTTAAAGTGCAAAAATATGACTTGCATGTCAGCTACATACCAGGAAAGTCTGTGCATGCAACAGATGCATTGTCCCATGCAGTGATGACTGAAAAAACAGAAAATACAGACAAAATGGAGCTTGACATTGAAACATAGGTAGCAGCCATGATAAAATATGCACCAATCATGGACAAAAAAAAATGAAGGAAATAAAACAAGACAGTAATCACACCTGACAATGCAAATGCATTACATAAGGCACAGTTAGTCAGATACAATAAAATATTGCAAAACTGAAGCACAACCTTATTTTAACCACAGAACCTGACACTGTTCCACAACATAATATTAAAAGGGGAACACATCGTAATTCCAGTGCAATTTTGGACTAATATCCTTGGAAAGATACACACAGGGAATAAAGGCCAAGAAAATATAAATACAGAGCCAGAGAATCTGCTTTTTGGCCAGAAATAAACAAAGAATTGTCGAAAATTGTGACTTGTGCATTATTTACAAAGATGTACAATCAAAACAACTCCTTATTAGCCATCAAATACCAACATGACCATAGCAAAAAGTAGCAGTAGCCCCTGTGTAGACATGGTAATAAAGATTACTTAATAATAGTGGATAGCCACTCAAACTATCCAGATTTCTACCAGATACCAGCACAGACAAGTGAAGCTGCGATCAAAGCAATGCAACATAGTTTCAGCTGATTTGGAGTTGCTGAGGAACTATTCTCCCATGTTTTTGTCAGCAGAATACATGCAATTTGCAGCTGCATGAGAATTCAAAAGGATGACATCCTCACTACTGTACTCACAGTCAAACAGTTGAAAAAAAACCCATAAAAATGGTCGAAAATATCCTTTGAAGATGTAAAGATCCATTGTTAGGGTTATTAATCCATCACACTACACCAAGTGAACAAGGATCATCCCCTTCAGAAATGCTAATGAGGAGAAAATTAAGACACAGTCTCTCAGTGCTAACCAAACAAAGCAAGACAAGTGTAAGCCACAAAGAAAGAAATCAAAAGAGGGCAAAGCAAAAACACTATTATGATAAATGGGGTACAAGGGAATTGGAACTGTTAAAACCAGGAAATTCAGTTTGAATACAAAACCTGGTAATTAAAAAAGGTGGAGTGAGACTGGCACTGTAAGAGCTGAAGTAGCACCACACTCATTTATGGTGTTGATAAACTCTGGTGCACTACTAATCATAGGGACTTGCTAAAAATATGCAAGCAGAACATATCCAAAGAAATATCATAGACCCTTCTGCCACAAGAAAGAGAGGAAGAGCAGAGCCTACTATCAGTGAGTGAAGTTTAACAAGAACCAGCTCTTCCCACTGAAAAGCAGAATTCAGAGATGCAATGAGACTCAGCAGAACAACTGTGACAATCTGATTGAAAAGTACAACCACAACAGAAAATGAGCTTATAAACAGAAAATTGAACTCTGTTACTTAGATTAGATTAAAAAAAAAAACTTAAGGATGTAGATGTAATAGTTAGTTATAAGAAGTTATCTTCCCTTATTGGAACTCTTCACTGAGATCACTCCAGAGATAGAAACAAAGTTTCAGCCTCTTTTTCATCATGGACAGCAGTCAATTCAGACATGTAAACACAGCTAATAAAAGCATGAAGTGAACACCACGTGTATTCTCTTAATTCCAGATTTCAGCCTTGACTCAATATATTACATTACCTACTATAACATAATAATTAGCAAGTCATTCTTGTGAACTAAATCAGTAATGTAATGAGTTCAGTCACTCAATCTTAACTTACATAATCTTATGTTCTACAAATTGTCATCCCTCTGGTATTTTCTTTCAGATATTCTGAATCTTTCATGAGAGAAAAAATTAAAATCCCATAATATTGCATTAAAACAGATAATTCTTTATCCTCATTTATAAGAAAGTTTTGGTTCAAATAAGTATTTTTTAATCTTTTGAATAGAAATTCTTATTTCCACAAGAACAAGGAAAGCATTCTAGCAAAACTTTCATTAGACTTTACATATATATTATAGGCAATTGTAAAAATCTTCCTTTCTTACATATAAATCTTTCTATTAAAAAACTGGGAAATTAATTTTAATATTGGTTATTAACAATAATAATAATATTTTAATTTTAATATTGGTTATTAACAATATTAAAATTACAAATTTCTCAAAATGTTAATAAGACTGAAAATGTTAATTTAAAAAGTAATATGCTAATTCTTTCTTGTAAAAATATATTTTACTTAGAAACATGTTATATAATTAATGATACAAATTTAAAATGAGGAGGCGTTTTATAAAAATTGATTTCTTTCTGATTTTAAAGCAAAAAATGCTGTTATATGTATTATCATTTTTGAGATCATTGATTTCTTATATTTACTGTTCTTTCAAAATTTGTTTTGTGTCTCTTTAATTGATTTTAGATCATACTGGGAACATAACTGCACTGTCTTAAATTGATAAAACACATGCTAGTTACATATAAACTAGTTTATTCATACTGTCAAGAACTGATTGTATATTTGAGTGTTTTTACAATTATTAATTATAAAATATCAAATATGTTATGCTTTTTTTTTAATCATTTCACCTCAAGCAACAAAGCCAGTAAGATGCAAGGGGTTATTGAATGTTAGAGAATATGAGAAAAAACACTATTAAGAAGAGAGAACAGTAAAAGAAGATAGAAGATAACAGTTGACATTACATTTAAATTTTTGAAGATCAAAGTTGACCGGAAACCAAGAAGCTAGAAGAGAGTTCCACAAATGAGAAGTGCAATAGTAGAAACTATTAGCATAGAATTATGGTTACATCTAGCCAGTTCAACTATAAAATGATGAGACCTTGCTACCAATCTAGCTAGCACTGTGTTTAAATTCATAAAGTCTAGGTACCATAGAGGAATATTCATCAGAAGAATTACCATAAAAATATTTATAGAAAAAGCAAAGGGAAATTACATTACAGCAGTGAGAAAGTGACTGAAGCCAAGATACCAGATCAGGACTAGTAAAATTGAGAATTCTTTATATTTCATCAAGAATCTCTAAATAGTTAGAAGGAGCACCAAATCAGATATGGCAACAATATTCAAAGTAAGGACAAATGGTAGACTTATAAATATGTAAGATAGATTCTGGTGAGAAAAAATGTCTAGCACAATACAGTGAACCAACTTTCATAGCAGCATACCTAGAAAATGATTCACTATAATCTTCCCACTTCATATCAGCAGAAAACGTCAATCTGAGAAGGAGCCATAAAGGAGATTAGCATCAGCCATGCTGATGAAAGACAAAAAGCATTCTCTTAGGTCATTAAAAAGAGTGCAGATTCATTTTGGAGGCATTAAAATTAACAAGCCATTCCTTGCCCCAGTTAACAACAGATTGTAGGTCATTTTTGAGATCTACTGCCAATTTGAGCTTATTGAACTGATCAGGCTTACTATTAAGACAGGAGTAAATAGTTGTATCATCACCATAGATACCAAGTTGAGCACTGATGACATCAGGAAAGACGTTGATGAAAGTCCAAGGATCGAGCCCTGAGGAACACCTCCATTAATGCAAAAAGATCTAGAAAAGTGGTCATTCAAGACAACTTTCATTTGCAATTTCATAAGAAAATCTGAATTAGTTCAAAAAACATCTAGAAATACCACAACCTTTGAACTTGTGAAGAAGACCAGTATGTCAAACCCAGTCAAATGCCTTCAAGATGTCCAAAGCAACAGCCTGAACTTCACTATTCTTATCTAAAACTTGATAGACTCTTTCAGCAATAATTGTTAATATATCAGCAGTTGACCTAGAGAAATAAAAGCCATATTGCTTATCTGAAAGACCCTGTGAGGTGAGATGCATAACCAATTTAGAGTTAATTATAGCATCTAGTACTTTGCCAGAAAGAGGTAGAAGGCTAATAGTCTGGCAGAAGGATCAATCTGTGTTCTTAAAGACAGGAACAACAGAAGAGGATTTCCAACAAGCAGGAAAGCAAGGAGTAGTAAGGCATTTGTTGTAGAGATTAGATAGAACAGGGGCCAGTTCGAGAGTACATTTCTTTATGACAAGGATACCATCAAATCCACATACTTTGTGAGGATCCAGTTTAGAGATGATAGCAGCAATCATAGATGGAGATATATGCATATCACTCAATAGAAGCTAAGCAGTTCTAAGAAGCAGTTCTAAGTTGAAAGTCAGGTAAGAGAAGTAGAATTTGAAGAGTATTTACAAGCAAAATATTTTGCTTTATCGGGGGAGGTGTTACCAGAGTGATTGAAGAGAGGGAGAATCAAATATTTACTCTTATTTAATACACTATTACAGAGCTGCCAGTAATCACAAGAACCAAATTTGTTAAGTGCTACATCGTGTCTCATTCTATCAGCAAGCAAAGACATGTCAGGGCAGGTTTATAACTGTTAGGAGCAGACACCAAGAAATGTCTATTACAGTCAGAAAAAGCATTCCTGTGGGCTATAATGGCTGAATAAGAAGGTGTGAACCAAGGAGAAAATTGTGGTTTCACCTGATATTTATAAGAAGGTACAAAAACATCAATGGCAGCTTTAACCCAAGAAGAAACCTCAATAGGAAGGTTAAAAATATCAATCCAAGGGACATCTCTCAAATAAAGTCACAAAATGAGTCCCAGTCATTACACTGATAATAGAACGAAGTCTAGTCAATAGGAGGTTCATTTCTAATAGACAACTCACAAGAAATATGAACAGATACTACAGCATGATCTGAATTACCAAGAGGACAGAGTTGTGATGCTCTACAAGATCTAGATGGGTAGGTAAAGAATAAATCATATAAAGAAGAATGTTGATCAGATTTATTATTGAAACAAGTAGGGAAATCCATTACTTGACTGAGAGACTGAGCAACAGAAAAATTGAAAGTTTGAATATTGGCAGCGTCTGTAACATTAGAATGCTTAAACCACTTGACATGATGAGCATTAAAATGAGCTTTATGTTATTCTGCATTTTCTTGTTTATATTCAATACTTCCTGAATATTAAACTAAACTGAAAGTAAAATTAAGTAAAAACAACAATTGATTGTCTTATTTGTCCCCATTCTATAAAGGAAAACTATTATTTTAAATAAAATTAATTTTTAGTATGTACATATATTTAAGTATATTTACTTTAAAAGCTTATTTATCTACAGTCACTTGGAATTTATGAGTTCCTTTCGCATAAGATTTCTAGTATAAATATGTGGCATTTCTACTACAAGGTAACCAAAAAAGTTCTGCCCGTTTTTTGATTAGTCATTGAATGAAGTTGAAATATATACGAAATGCGTGTAGCAATTGTTTTCAAATTCGGACAGCCGGAAGTAGGAACGTCAGGCATTATAAAAAACATGCGCACCGTGCCCAGCCATCAGTTATAAGCTGGACAGCTGTGAGAAGGATGGAAGTGTCTAGAGATCTCGTTCGGAGCTGTTTGCTTTACAACTTCAAAGTGGGCTTATCAGCAGCTGCATCAAGTCACTGCATATGTCAAGCTTTTGGGGATAGTGCTGTGGATGAACGTACTGCAAGCGTTAATTTTGAAAATTCAAGTCGGGAGATTTGTTTCTCCATGATGAGCCTCGCAGTGGACGACCACAGGTCTTGAATGACGGAGTCCTGAAGGTGGCCATTGAAGAGGACAGTAGTCTAACGTGTGGTGAACTTGCAAGACAGTTCAACGTTTCCGATGAAACAGTTAGACTTCACCTGCACTGCCTAGGTAAGACGTACAAACTTATCAAGTGGGTTCCGCAAACGCTGTTGGAGGTCCACAAGGGACAACGAGTGGCAGCCTGCGTATCGCTGCTTTCTCGCCACCATACTGCATCAATTGAGTGCTTACCAGTGATGAAAAGTGGGTTCTGTACGAAACTCCCAAGCGTTCCAGACATTGGTTATCTCCTCAGGATGCTGTCCCTCACACCGCAAGGCCGCCTATGCACCCATGCAAGATTATGCTTTGTGTCTGGTGGACAGATTGTCAAGTGGTTCATTATGAACGGCTACCAACAGGCCAAACGGTCACTGGAGACCTATACTCACAGCAATTGAAATGTGTCCAACAAGCATTGTGCAAGAAGGAGCCAGCTCTGGTGAATCGCAAAGGTGTGATTTTCCATGACAATGCCAGGCCGCATGTTGCGCGAGTGGTCAGGGATACCATACAGCAACTTGGGTGGGAGACTTTGTGCCATCCACCTTATTCACTTGACCTTGCGCCATCCGATTACCACCTCTTCCACTCCCTGGATAATCATCTTCGTGGGAAATCCTTCACCAATGAAGCAGACTTGCGCAAAGCCCTCACAGACTTATTTATGTCAAAACCCTCCGAGTTCTACTGCAAGGGCATTGAACAGCTGGAGACATATTGGCAGAAGGTGCTGGATGCTGATGGCGATTACTTCGAAGACTAAATATAAGTTAGACATACTGTGAAGCGTTTTCTTTTTTTCCTTTAAAAATGGACAGAACTTTTTTGGTTACCTTGTACATCACCAGAAGAGTCCATTCTATAGACATGACCAAATTATCTATATGTAGTGAATTCTTTTGATGATGCAGAAAAGTATTAGATACACACACACACAGCATTTTATATATGTGGATATTAGAAATAGAATAAACTTGTTTCAACATGTTTAAATTCAATTCTTAAGCAAGTTTTATCATTTTTATTATATCCACTTCTATTTTTCATGATTTTTAAAACCCACTGCCAATAGGAATCTTTCTGTCATTAAGCTTACTAGAGAAAAGACAAATCAGTTGTCCATCAGGTGATTAAAAAAATATAAAGATTTTCTTTACAAGTACATTAAATGTTCTTGGCAAATCAACATTTCAGTTGCTGAAAACATTAGCAAAACTAGATAATTAAAATTATTGAAAGTGACAACTGAATTAAAAAGTGAAAAATGACTTCTTTTATTCATTTGGAAATGATATCAAATGTATTTATGTCATTAAGTATAATTAAGAAATGCTAACTTGTTTTATATAAATTTGTGCATGAATTAAAAATAAGTAGGACATTTATTTGTTAAAAGTTCCAAGTTGTAACTAAAAAGAAAAGGTATGAAAAGAATATAACTTATGTTTGTGCTTTTATATAATGAAGTAAACATTTTTAACAAAGTTGAGTCTGTAAGTTATAAATTCTTCCTTTGTAGTTTGTATATCTCTGCAAAAGACATTATCATGTCAACAGGCTGTATGAACCATTAGCCACAGCAGAGAGAGTGAAACTTCTGCAGGCAGAACCATAAACCTTCAAAGGTTAAGTTTTATCAGCATACTTTAGAAATTAGAATAAGAAGTTCTTGCTCTCTTTTTCTCATTCACTACTTCTGGATATTTTGAGTATTTTTTTTACATGCTTTCTATTCTCTTGTTACATAGAGATATTATATCACTGTAAAGACCTTTTTTAATGTTTCTTATTTCCAATTTATAGGTCAGAATAAAAAAACATTTATGCATTCAAGGTTATTCTGCGTTGGGCTAGAAATAAGTCTTACTAGTTAATCTAAATATTAATGACTGTTTATAAATTTAAATAATACTGTTATAACCTTATAGTAAATAAATGAACTGGCTGAAAAAATATTTGGGTAGAAGATAGATATATTAACTTTCATAATACAGTTCTTTTAAGTTAGATTTGCTTATAAAATAGAAAAAATATTGTTGATCTGCAATTTAATCTGAGAATACTTTTGGTTATTTTAAGTTTGTTTTTATGAGATAGACTTTGCATCTATTAAATTATAACATATTATCAGTTCTTCTCCATAAATAAATGATAAACATCATAATTGTTTTTTCATTCTGCATGTTTTTCCCATTTTTTATTTTGCCTATATATATTTGTATATAGTTTCACTTTACATTTGTGATATTCTTTCAGACTTACATGCAAAACTACATAATCATTAATCTCTAGGATTATAAAAAATAGCTCACACTTTTTTCTTAGATAAAGGTTTCTTATATATATAAAAATAAGGATTTATAATCCATACCATCCAGACTGAATATTTAATTCTTTTTTCTTATCATTAATTTCCTCTATTCTCTTCATTCTTTATTTCTCTAGTTTTCTCACAGTCATCTATTACACTTCTAAACCTATGATATGATAGATAGTGTGAGCTGCAAATGTTATAATGCCTATCTCTACATAATATGATTGATGTATTTACACTTCAACTACCATTCATACAATGTCATAAAATATCTGGTTGCCCACAGTCACTACATACAGCATAATCAGTGATTGATCTGTTGTCGCTAGTATGCATGTCACACTTTAGTGACTGGCTCTCTCATCAGTTCCAGTTCAAGGAAGTGATAGATCTGTTGTCGCTGGTCTGCTACTATGATCTTTGTTGGTTGTCATTACTTGCCAGGCACAAAGTTGAAAGCAGATGAACATTGGATTGTATTTTCTAGAATAAAATTTTCTTCAAGATTATGTTTTGCTAATTACTTGCCAAGTTAAATATACTCAGATTATAATTTTACAACCTCCATTCAATATTGTTTATTTATTCTAAATTGCATTATACTATTTTTTAAGGTATCTAAACTTAAATGTATTAATATAAGAAAGTTATATTCTTGAAGTTTATTTTGTTATTGAAATCTAGTTAAGTGATGTTAACAAGTGTTGATAAGGATTATTGAAATGACATGTACATAAGACCAGCGAAATAATATGCTTTACAGTCTGGCTACAATATGAACTTAAATATAATTCATCAAAAGGAAATTATTATATCTTCAAGATTTTACTGTCAGATTTTATTATGCCATGTTTTCAGAAAAAATTTATATTAACCAACCAATGTAAAATTTTCAGGATATACCTTCTAGTTATATGAGCCATATATCATGCAAGTTTTAACTTATGATATCTAACCTTATTAAAAATAACTTGTTTTGGGAATGTAAGGTTTTATTCAGTAAAGTGAAACATGAATTTTTATTTATAATACCAAAAGGTATAAGCCATAGAAATATATATTTGAGTAACACATTATTCTACATCTCAGAATATATCATTATTCTATTATTTTCCTGTTAATATGGGCTTCTTGATAGTCTATATTCGTCACCAGTCTTTAAACCATTGATTTTGTTAACTGTTTTTAATTTAACATTATTGCAGCAGTTTTATTGCTTCCCAGAGATTTTCTTTGCTTGAATATTGTTTTCCATTTTCATATACATCTTTTATGATGATGGACAACAGGTTTTATGTTGGTTTAATATCTTCAAAGGCTGGAGATCATTCTATTAATTTGGTGTTTTTGATTTTTTTTATTCTTTGGTAAGACAAGCAATAGCCAGGTTTTCAAAATGTGAAGAAACATTCTCTTACAATAATTCTCTGCATTTATTCTGATACCATGATCAACTTTGAAGGTGCCTATAATCTTATTACCTAAAATACTAGCCCAAAGCATTACTATACTTCCCTATTGTTGTTCTCTAAGTCATATTAGTTGAATATTTCCATGAAGGACCCAATCTTTACATGGCCCAGTCATCAGGTGCAGCTAATATAGCTCTATGTTCGTTACTAAACATTTCCTTTGAGAAATCAGTCTTTTTTGTTCAACTTACACATTTCTCTTTGTGATGTTTACTTAAAGAGGTCGTTTGGTTGCGTTCATTCCTACATCCAATATGCTTAATATTCTACATCTTTTTTCTCTGTTTACATAAACAACACCAGCTTCTCCAAATATTTTCTTGCTAACCAATCCACTTTTGTTGCTTATTACATTTTTAATTTTTCTCAAATTTCTTTTTGTGATATTCTTAAAGTCATTTTGTTTATTCTTATCTTGCCAATGTTTATTTTCTGATTGTCCTTGGATCCCTGTTCAGCTATTTTGTAATTTCCAAATTTATATTCTCATTACTCAATGACTATCTTATTTTTCTTTTGAGAATATATCCTTTTTACAAACCATGAAAATCTTTATATATCTAGAATTAAAAAATCGCTATTTACATCGCATGTGTTCTACTATTTTCTTTTTAATCATTTCATCCCAAACAAGGTGATAAACTACTAACATACAAGAGATTACTGAGAAGGAAAGAAAATGGGAAAATGTTAGTGAGGAACATGATTCAAAAAGACAGAAGATGGTGACTGATTTTTGAAGATCATAGTTTACAGGAGAACAAGAAGCCAGAAGAGTTCTACAGGCAAAAAGAGTGAGAGAAGAAATCATTAGAGTAGAGCTTACAGTTACATCTAGTTATTTCAACAGTAAAATTATAAGACCTAGCTACTAATCTATTACTACACTTAAATTCATGAGGTCAGGATATAAAAGAGGAAAGCTCATCAGACCAATTGCCATAAAAATATTTATAGAAAAGTTCCAGAGAAGCCACATTATGGTAGTGGGAATATAACTGAAGCCAAGATGCCAGTTCAGGACTGATAACATTGCAGATTCTTCTTTGGATTTTGTCAAGAATGTTGAGATATATAGTAGGAACACCAAACCAGATATGGCAGCAATATTCAATGCAAGGATGAATGGTAGACTTATAAATGTGCATGATGGGTTCTGATGAGAAAAATTGTCTGTCATTACACAGTGAACCAACTTTACTAGTAGAAGACCTAGCACATGATTCAATATAATCATTCCACTTCATGTTAGTGGAAAATGGGAGACCGATAAGTCATAATGAGTTGCTCACTTGGAGGTTGGCATCAGCCATACTGATGGAGAACAACAATGGCTTTCAAAGATGACTAAAAGACAGCAATTTTATTTTGGAGGTGTTAAAATTTACAAGCTATTTCTTGCCCCAGTTAACAGCAGATTGAAGGTTAGTTTTGAGATCAGCTGCCAATCAAACTTACTATTAGGACAAGATTAAATAGTTGTGTCATCAGTATATATAATGAGTCAGGAACTGATGACATCAGGAAGTTAAAAAAACTAAGTAGGTCCAAGGTAAATCCCTGGGGGACACCCATGTTAATGCAAAAAGATCTAGAGATGGAGCCATTCAAGATAACTTTCATTATGCAATTTATTAAGAAAGATTGGATAGATCAATTTTTAATGGCACAATAATCCTTGAACAAAACATCAACCAAACAATGGATGGAATATATTATAGTACAAAGCAGATTAGATTTGAACCAAAAACTGCTAATTCTGCAACAAATAAGGAGAAATGTTATGAATTTGAAAAAGCATATAAGGTTTTCTCTAGTGAGGGTGCTACTTTTATTTGAATTGATGAAATGAACATCACTATTTAATGCAACTATGCCAATATCAGAGCATATAAAAGCAATTGAACAGTTAACAAAGTGACCCATTCAAAAGGTCCTAATGTATCTGAGTAATGTCTACCTTTGAGCTTGTCATTTGAAAAGATAAAAGAGGTGCTTTTAAAGGCAGAGATCTTGCAAGTTGATGTATGAATTTGTTACTACTCTACTGGTCATGAAAGAAATTGTTATTATTATGTGTGATAATGCTTTAGTTTATTTGCAAGACAGTACTGCTTTCAAACCAGCAATGACTTTACACTTCACTTCTGAATGATCTTTAATATCAAGAATATTACACCTTATTCCTTATACATCAATGTTAAAGCAAAAAAAAAATACTATTGAGTCATTGTGGAGTGTCATGAAATCAAAATCCAAGGCTGAATTGATGGGTTCTCATCAAGAACTCCTGGATGAGCTAAATATCAGGATTCTAGAGGAAGTAGTTGGCACCACATTGTCCACATTTTGTACACATTTAAAATTCAGTCTGTAAATTAATGTGCATCTGATCAAAGCACTTTAATGTAAAGACGTTATAGCATTTAATGATGATAAAGCATAGCTTTGTTGATTGATTTTTCATTTTAATTCATATTGTAGTTTAACCCTTTCTTTGTTTAATTGTTTCTCCAATACCCTGAACATTAGATATTGCACTCCATGTTCTAATGCATTAACTACTTTAAAATCTACTTTGGCAAAATTAAAGCTTACTTTTTTATTTAGTTTGATGAATCAAAGTGTAATTTGGTAAATTTAAAGTTGAAAAGATGTAGTGTTGTTAAGCTTAGAAATATTAGACTGTTGATTTAGGAAAGAAGTATTTTATTCAAAAAAGTAAATGATGAAATATTGTCTTAAATGGCCAGGCCCCACTAGTTTGATCTAACTGATAGTTGCTATAGAAATCAAAATAAATAAAATGAAATACTACTGAAAAATTAATAATAATTGATGATGCGGCATTTAAGAAATTTCCTTAATATTACTGACAACTGCTGTTTTATAACTGGACTATGTACGCAAACATTTATATTGATGTTTCAAGACAAATTTTTGCAAAAGCCCTATTCCTAAATTTGAATTTTTTTCCTTTTTTGAGGCAACTCTCTTCTGATTTCTTGCTTCATTGCCACCTACTATCTTCAATGATTTAAATGCAATGTCTTTCACTCCCAGTAACCCCTTGCACCTTCATTACATTCTTACCTTGCTTGGGGTGAAATGATTTTTTAAAAAAACAAACAAAAAGAACCTCTTAAACATCAGAGAAATTATTCCAGACATTAACCTGCAATGTTATGGTCTACTATTGAAAATTATGTAGAGAGAATTTAAATAGTTTTTAACAGATATATTCAAGTTTATCATATATCAGTATCACTATCTTATAGAATAAGTATAAAAAATTCTAAACATCTTACTTTGTTACGCATGCATATATACGCATTAAAATGATTATACGTGTGTGCTACAAAAGGAAAAATCTGTTATCTTGCACTGTATTGTTCTTGTTTTTGTATGGTCTCATTACAAACTATTGTATTCTTTAGTTACTTTGATTTCAATATATTGCAAGTGACTGTTTTTACAAGGGGGTGCTGAAAAGTTCTTAACTCAACCAAAAAGTTTGGTCAGATTTTGGAAAGTAGGTTGGGCCTTGTAGTGCTGGTGAATTACTATCAGTAATGTACTGATATTTTTAAGAAAATACACATCTAATTATCATATTCCCTTATCTAAAATAGCATTTTTAAATACTGGTTCATATGAATATTTTTTGTGTCATTATAGCATTATTTTTATTTTTTAAAAGTCTAACTTAATGCATTTTCATTTTTGAAACAATGTTATAATTAGCCAAGTCTGATTAAATTTATTCAAAAATAATCATGTTCTTTTTACTCAACAGAAACTTGATCTACAAATAATAAATGAACATAATTTCATTGGAATGCAAAATTAAAGCGCTATTAAATCTATTTTCCAGTTACATGAAATTATTATAGTAAGCATTTTTCATAGAAATTTGAATTGATGCTTTCATAAAAATCACTTTCTTTTGATAGTAGATACAGTACTCCTTTCATGTTTCTATTGACAAAAACATGACTTCAGTAATCATAATGTTAGTTTCTTATTAATATATAATACAGTTTGTGTGCATATTTTAGAGAGTTTATAAATATAGCTTATTTCTTAAAAGCATAATCAAAAGTTTAGTTGTTGTAATTCCTAAAACCCTCTTTGAATCTGTGGCAGGAAGTGTATTAAATAATTTTTAAATGTAATATGCAAAATAATTTTTACATTTGTATAAATTATTGGGTTGTCCAGAAAGTTCATGCTGATTTTTAAGGAAAATTAAAACACAAAACAAAATTATGCCATTAAATATTTATTCAACTAAATATGAACCATTTTGTTGTACAACCTTTCTTCATTTTTCCTTTGACTTAAACATTTCATCTTCCCAGAATTTTGGTGGTTTCTTGGCAACAAAGTCATTAAGATGTTTTTTTATGTCATCCAAAGAATTAAAATTTTTACCACTGAGATTATTTTGCAAGGACCTGAATAAATCAGAATCAAAGGAGCAATGACTGGCAGATGGGATAACACATCCCAGCCAAGCTGAAACAATTTTTGCCAGGCCACCAAAGAAATGTGAGGTCTGGCATTATCCTGATGGAAAACAACGCCTTTCCTGTTTGCCAATTCTGGGTGTTTTTCTTGAATTGTTGTCTAATTCATCCAGTTGCAAGCAATTGAATGGTTACTTGGCAGAAGGTCACAGCAGAGGATTCCTTTCCAATCCCACTAGATGCACAGCATGACTTTCTTAGGACAAAGACCTGATTTTGAGAGGGATAAAGTTGGCTCATGTCACTTATCCCAGGATCTTTTTCACTTAGCATTGTTGTAGATGATCCATTTTTCATCACCCGTCACAATTCGCTTCAAAAAGGGTGCATTTTCATTGTGTGTATGCAGCAAATCACAGATGAAATGCGATCCAAAAGACTCTTTTCGCTCAGATCATGTGGTACTCAAACATTGTAGTGATTTGTGTACCCAAGCTTCACTATGTGCTCATGGATGGTAGATTTTGATAAATTTAGTGTTTCTGCCAATTCCTGTGTTGTGTAATGTGGTTTATTCTCTATCAATGTATTGATTTGGTTAGCATCTGTGGGTGGGGGTCTGCCTGAGCATTCTCCATCAATAAGGCTACAATCACCAACTCTGAACTTAGCGAACCACTTCCATACAGTTCTGTTAGCTAAAGCACCTTCACCATACACAGCACATATCTTTTTTGTTGCCTGCAAGGCTTTTTTGCCTTTATGGTAAAAAAACAAACATAAAGTGTCAAAAATACACCTTATAATCTTCCATTGTCATAGGGATTCAAAATTGACACAAATTAAGTCATTTTAAACTTTCTTTCTCAAGAGATAGTTTGAAGTGTGCTCAAATTGGAAATGTAGGCATATTATATCTGTCATGCTGGAATATGAATGTCTAAAAATTGGCATGAGCTTTTCAGACAACCCAATATATCATTTAATGAACTTACATTAATTATAATGATAATAAAATTCATGTAATATTAGGTATGTGCAAAACATTTTGGCAAAAGAACAGTTTTCAATCATGTATTCAGTCTCTAGTTTTCAAAACACGTTTTGGGAAGACATTGAATATAGTTATATAATTTTGTTTTTTACAAATATGAAAATACATTACTAACTGTTGATACTAAATTCAAAGTATTTATAAGAAAAAATCATTAGCATCAAGATTATTACTTTTTTTTGTTAATGCTGTCTATTTGTGTGTGTGTGTATATATATATATATATATATATATATATATATATATTTGTGTCATCCTATAGACATCTTTTGACACCTGCTTGCCTTTCCTGTCAACATTTTTTCAGGTTTTACAAAGAAAGGTTAACTTGTTAATAGTTATGGAAGTTTATACAAAAAATTTAGTTCCCAGACATAGTTATCATATTTTTATACCCATTCATGCAAACAAGTAACATTCTTTGAATATCTATTGATTTAAAGTGTAGATCATATTATGTATCCATTTATTTTATTCTTGAGGTTTTAGAAAAAAAACATTTGAATATATTGTTTGGTAATAAACTTTAGAACAATCAGAAGGCAAACTAATTTCAAACCAGGAGAGAAATTCTTATTAATTGTAGTCAGTCTTGTACTTGTGAAAATAAGAAAACATTGAGATTTCTACTTTGCAGTATTTCCCAAACACGAAAAAAAACTTTCTTGTAAATCTTTCCTTATACAAGTTAAGAAGTGCTGAATAAATTTAAAATTTACTATGAATGAAGAAAACTGTCTATTATTTATTTAAATTGAATCTTTGTTACATTTCATTCTTTCTGTATATCTTGTCTATGATCAAATATGTTAAAATATTGTTTCAAAGATAAATAGATGAAGTAAAATAAAATGAAAAATAATTTAAAAAAATAATTTTTAATTGCAAATTCTCACTCAGCATTATAAAATATTATTATTACTGGGATGAAAAATATAACTTACAGAGCACAGATCTAATTTGGGATTTGTTTCAGATGGGTGATATAATAAGAGCTAATAAATATAATGAATAATATATATTATGTCACAGAAATTTCAATAAAATGATTATTTACAGGTTTGTACATATTTCCACACTTCTTTTAAAACATTTCTGAAATCAAAAGGATATTTTTTGTTTAAGTGTGGCAATTTTGTAAAGACTCTTTGTCTTATTCTGAGTAATCAGATATGCTGTAAATGTTAAAATATAGGTCCAAAAACAACTATTCATAGTTATTTTCTATCTCATCTGTAAGTACCTAAGTTTCCCAAAAGAAGCCATCAAAGTTTTTTTTTGAAGTAAGAGAAAGTTCATCTAATCAAGTGCAATATGAGAATGCTACAGCAAAAATAACTATACAACTAGGATGTTTTAACTTTATCCTTTTAACTTTTAAGACACTGGAAAAATGGTTAGTTCCCTGTATCACTCCAGTAAATACCTGACTCCTACTGCTATCCTCTACCTTTACAAGAGCCAGATCAGGCCAAAAATGAAGTACTGCTGCCATATATGACTCCCAAGAGGATGCTTCCCTGACCACTACAATCTTAAGCTGTTCAAATCTTGGGTTAACAGTTATCTTCCCCACATTTCCATATAAACTGTATCTCTTACTATGTAACCCTCTATTTTGAACAGGGTGAATATCATGGTAAAAATAAAAAAATTAGCTTGCAATTAAAACTAAAGTAAAATTTTCAAGAAAGATTTTTAATTTTTTTAAATGCATTTTAAACATAAGGCATTGCTTCTTTTTTTTTTTTTTACCAGTACCTACATTTTTTTAATTTTTTATATTGAATAGTGGTTAAATGTATTGTCTTGTATTTTAAGTTGCTTAAAAGAATTTTATCTGATTACTTAATATGGTTTCTTTTAAATAAGATTTAATATTTGTTTTCTTGATTTTAGAATCAGTTTATTAGCAGGAGTATTATTTCCTTATTATTTTTTCTAATTTGATGCGCCATCCATTTCCCTGTTGCTCTATATCTGATGTATTATGGGTATATATTTAACTTTTTGGCCAAAATGTATATAGATTTTCACTCTTTTTTTCAATTAGAATTTCCCTTTGAACATTGCATTTACTTTTCATCTCAACTTTTTAGTCATGCTAATTGTTGATTGTGTCACTTTATAATATGATAAGAATACATTTCATGTGTACAAACATATAGCTCATATTTAACTAATATATTCTCAAAATCATTATTCTAACAGCATCTGTTATGCATTAGTTGTAAGAAAATTATATTAGTTCATATCAGTTCTTAATTTTCTCATAAAATGGTTATCTTCTAACACAGTAAATTATATTCTCTGTTACTTAGTATAGCCCAATGATTCAAAATCAATATTCTTTTCTTTTCAAACTATTTATGTGGTATTTATATCTATTTTATCCCATTGAATAGTATATCAGAATATTTAACAGCTTGTCTTCTCTACTAATGTTTTCATATCATTTGCTCTCATATGTATTTAACACTCTTCATTAAGAGATGTTTACTAGAAAATATTTCAGAGAAGAAATGGAAACATTTTAAATGTCATACTCAGTTCTGCTTTCTGATATCAAGTAAATTATTAACAGTAAAAACAGCTTAACAAAAATGCATAGATGGCAAAATACACTGCCAGATTTTTCATTATTAGAAAATTCTCTGTAGAAAATAAGAAATAATTACTTAAAGCAGATAGAATATGTTCCATATGTATTCAATATATATATATAGTATGCTTATTTTTCTTACAATAATTAAAATGTTCAGTTCATTTTACTTATTTCTAATAAGGGAACTAACAGGATAAAAGACATGCTCATCAACAGGCTGCATAAAATCCAAGGATAGAATGCTCATATTAGAGAAAGAAAAAATTCTTCAGTGTTGGAATGAATATATCGGAGATCTCTTCCACAACATAAGAGAACAACCAGCAGTACACAGGCCAGAAATACTAAAAACTGAAGTGGAAGCGGCACTGGCTAAATTGAATAGAAACAAAGCAGCAGGGCCAGATGGAATTGTAATAGAGATACTGGCAGCCATAGATGATTTCTGCATAGACAAGATTACAGAAATAATAAGTGAATGAGTGGTGATATACTGGAAGACCTAAGCAGATCTATTTTCATAGCACTGCCTAAGAAACCAGGCACAAACAAATGTGAACTCCACCGAACAATCATGGTCATCAGCTGAACCCAAAATGCAATTTACAGGTTGAGGACACTAAAATCTAACAGGTACAGAAATACAAATATCTGGGAAGTGTTCTGACAGAGGATGGAATGTGCAACACTGAGATCCAAAGACATACTGGGATGGGCAAAGACACATTCCGAAAGCTAAGCAGAGTATTATGAGACAGGAAAGTTTTGTGGGAAACAAAGAAAAGAGTACGGAACTGTTACGTAATGTCTGCCCTCCTGTATGGCAGTGAATACTAAACAATCTCCTCAAAAATGAAGAAGAGGCTTGAAGCAACAGAAATGTGGTTCTACAGAAGGATGTTAAGGATATGATGGGCCAAACATGTGAGCAGCGGCAAGGTTTTGGAGAGAATGGAAACAAAGAGGAAATTTATACTTAACATGAGGACAGGGCAGCTGAAATTTCTGGGACACATAATAAGGCTTGAAAAATCTGATACTCACAGGACGGAAAGAGAGACAGGTGAATGCAACACGTGACATACTTAATGGGCTTGAGCAAGTGGATGGCAGAACAGGGTCTGGGAGAAAGAACAAAAGGACAAAACTTATTAAGAGCTACAATGGACCAGAGGAGGTGGAGGGCCATGATCACCTTAATCTTGAAGGGACATGGCACATAAAAGAAGAAATTTTCTGAATTATTGAAGGAAATTTTTCATCATGTTCTGATGTAGATTTTTGTTTAAAAATATTCTCCCTGTCCCTTCTCACTTAAAAATTTCACTTATCAAATTAATTTTTGCTTGCATTTATAAAAGTTATACAATATCCTATTATATTTCATTTCAATAACTCTAGCATCTTCATTGTTTTCTTTTATATTGCTTCTTCTCAATTACTTTCTTTTTCATACTAATAATGTTTTGTAAACAAGGTAAGCTATTACAAATGAAAAAGAACAGTTGAAATATCTTGGAATATCTGGTAGTGGAAAGTGAAGCACGTTTTATCAGACTGTTAAGAATAAAAAAATTAAAATCACATACATATGTATAATATAATCAATTTTGTATAAACTAGAAAATTAAATTTATATTAACAAAAGATGTTTAATGTAAATTGATACAGTTTTCTATCTCTCTAGCTTTCTCACATGTATATTCTTAAAAAAATGTGTGAAAAATATCCTTATAATTTACAAGATAGAAAAATTTGAATCGCTCTCTGCCAACAAAAATTCATATCTTTCAGACAACGAATGTTAGAAATGTTCTTCTGTGTGTTACCATTTGTGAAAACTTAATCTAGTACAGAATGATTACAGAAAGTAAACACTTGTTTTGAAGTAAAATGCCATAAATCTGTTAAAAAAGAGAAACCTGTTAGCTTTATTTTAGAAATTTGGTTCAAATAATATAGAACCATCTTTCCTTTGTTTCGAATTTTTTTAGAAATAAATGTATTATTAAAATATGTCAACAAAGGAAATATATAAATTAAAAGAATCATATATTTGGTATTGGAAATTTTTAGCATATACAATTTATCAGATATAGTACTAACAGGCTGATATTAATTTTTATTTCAAGAGATGATCATACTTATTTTACCTTCATGATGTATTCCTTTTGTTATTGCTTAATATATAAAATGAAGTTATATTTTAGAATAATAAAAATTATATACTGAAAATCTTTAATTTTTTTAATAAAAGAGAAAAATATATTATGAATATCAAGACAAATGAGTAATATATTGAAGTTTAGAATTTGATGGCTAAAATTGAAAGTAACATTAAAAAAATAATATGATTAAAAGAATATATTAGGTTAAATAGGCTTTTCAGCATTGATGTAAGCAGAAATATAGATAATCAGTCTATGTCCTAATAGTAAGTCTGATCAGTTCAATAAAGTCAGATTGGCAGCTGATCTAAAAAATGAACTACAATATGTTGTTAGCTGAGGCAAAGAATGGCTTGTTAATTTTAATGCCTCCAAAATGAAAGAGCTCTCTTTTAATCATCTGAGATAACTTTATTACCTTCCATCAGCATGGCTGATGCTAACCTCAAGGAGAGTGACGTATTGTGCTTTGTCAGACTAACGTTTTCCACTGACATGAAATGGAAAGATTATATTGAATCAATTGCTAGGTCTGCAGCTAAGAAAGTTAGTTCACTGTATTTTGCTGAACATTTATTCTTGCTAGAATCTATCTTACATATTTATAAGTATACCATTCATCCCGGCTTTAAATATTGCTGCCACATCTTGTCTGGTGCTCCTGCTAACTATTTAGAGATTCTTGATAAAAATCTAAAGAAGAATATGCAATGTTATTGGAAATGGATCTGACATCTTCGCTTCAGTCACTTTCTCACTGCTGTAACATAGCTTCCCTGTGCCTTTTCTATAAATACTTTCATGGTAATTGTTCTGATGAATTTTCTTGTATTGTACCTAGACTTTATGAATTTAAGTACAGTACTAGATTGGTGGTAGAGTCTCATCATTTTACAGTTGAATTGACTTGATGTAACCATAATTCTATGCTAACATTTGCTTCTATTGCACTTCTTGCTTGTGGAACTCTCTTTCAGCTTCTTGCTTCCCAGTCAAGTTCGATTTTCAAAAATTTAAATGAATGCAATGTCAATCGTTATTTTCTGTCTTCTTAATTTTTTTACTTTTATTGTTCTCGCTCATTAATAATGTATTTTTCTCATATTCTCTAGCACTCAATAACCACTTGTATCTTAGTGGCTTTATTGCCTTGCTCGGGGTGAAATGATTGTAGGTAACAAAATAATCTAACTAGAATCTTCACAAAAAGCTTCATGTCATAGGAATTAGCATTCTACTCTCTTCGTTAGTATGCAACATATACAGAGTAGGAAATGCGAGTTTCATTATCTCAGATAAAGGTGTCCTTTCAATTGTTCTTTGACCATTTCTTTATTTCAAAGACAAATGCACGGTTTTCTTCTACTTAAATTCTTCTTTAAATATTTATAATGACCTCTATTTGAGCATTCATTTTTAGCAATTTTTTTCTCTTACACAAAAATAAAATATGTGCATTGTTTTTGTTTTCTATATTATGCCTACAATAAAATCTCAGTATAAAATAAAAACAACAATAATACTCTTTCTTTGTTATATCTCTTGATGGTACATTTTAATTCAATACTTTGTTTATCTTGAAGTTATATTAATCTTATAATATACTGTATAATTTCTTATCTTGCCGTAAACATTTTTAAACATGTTAAAGTTATGGTGAGAATCATTGTTATTCAAAATTAAATAATAATTGGCTAAAGCTAATTTTTTTCTGTTTCTTTGAAAAATAATTTTGCATATTTTTACTCAAATTTAAAGTTGGCTCCTTTTTCAACAGCTAAATTGGGCAAAAAGATAGCAGAGATTACTTATAATATAACTGGGAAATTTATTAATTCTGAAATATGCTATCTCATACTGAAATACTTCAAATAAATACATTGAGGTTGTCTTCCCAAATTTTTCCACTTAAAATCCTTGGTATTTGCAGTTTCATAACTAAAGAACTCCAAGGTCATTCATATTTAATCTATTAAATTACTCTGGCTACACATCAGTTGTCATGGCTGGTGCTCAGCCATGTAATAAGGTGACTCATTGCTATTTCTAAAACTCTCTTACACCTGGCTGTACATATTCAACACATTTTGTTGATTCCAGCTCATATCATTCAGATTTAATTATGACTCAAGTTGGGTTTTCTGTAACATGCTCTATTTTCTATGTCAATGCAACTATATCTTTCAAGTAAATGGTGGCGTCGGCTTTTAATATTTTCAGTTTTGTTTTTGTAAAAATTAAATTAATTCCAGACATATTGTTTAAATGCATGAGTATTTTATGCAATAGTTCAGCATATCAAATATGGTGCATCAAATGGACAACTTAAAGATTCTCTGCATAAAGTTTAACAAATATTTTAAGTTTGAATACCTACTAGTCAATGTATTTATATGATTTTTCAAATTAAAAGCTTTTCAACAATATATATTTATGAGTTTATTATAATTGAATAAGTTACATTGTTTTCCGTACAAAGTAATGATTAAGGTTTTATAATAATTTATTTATTTGTTTTAATAAATAAATTATTATAAAACCTTAATCATTACTTTGTACTTTTAATAGCAAAAGAAATTGGATGTTCTTATAATAAAAACAATGTGTTTGCTTTCAAAGTGTTTATATTATGATGGTGCAAGATTTCTCAGTATCATCTTTGGCACAGTGTTAGGAAATCTTAGAAGTTTCTTTGAAACTTACTCAACTCTTTCTTGCTTGTGCAATCAGTCAACTGTAATACATCATTTACAAGGCTTAGGAATAATTCAGAAGTTAAGAAAATAGTTCCACATGAGATTTTGAAAAGGAACATTGATAAGCATTTAAACATTTGTTTTTCTCTTGTTCAACAAAAAAAAGCCAGTGACTGGCATATGAAATGAATTTATTGTGAGTATTTCAGGTGAAGAAAATCCAGAACAGTTTTCAACTTAAAGAATGTACAAAAGAAAAAATTTCTACCTTGAGTTTAGTTGGATTTATTTATTAGGACTTGCTTGAACCTGGATAAACTGTTAATATGCAAAGATACAATGAGCATTTAGTTCATTCAAATGATATATTGAAAGAGAAAAGACTTTTCTCTGAGCAAGAAAGTTGTCCTCTGATTTTGCTAACATTGTTCATTCTCAAGTTACAAATGCACCATAGCTAGGCTTACAATATATCATGGTTTGGCTTGAATAGTCCCACTGATATGACCTATCAGTATTTTTCTATTTATTGGGTGGAGGGGCTGAAGCTTAATGGATATTTTGTTCTGAAAACACTTTATTATAAAAGAAAACTAACATTATATTAAAAATTGAAAAGTGCCTTAGTTTGAGTATTGAAAATTATTATAAGCCTAACTATAAGAAACAATGATAGAGATGAGATTGAAAGTTCTACATACAGTATATTCTCCAAAGCTGTCATCCTTTAAACTATCATTTGTTTCAATCCATGCAGCATTTATTGTGTGGTCAGTAATTCCAACAATTTTCAGATACTGAAAAAAATCCTCAAAGAATTCATCAAAGCAAAGCCATAATAGCTAATTTAAAATGGAATATACAATTTACTTGAAATGTGGTGTAAGACTGGAAAAATACTTGGATGATGGAATGATAATGTTATAAATATATATGAAAAAAACTCTTTGCAGAAAACTGTTGGATATTTTGCCATTAACCTAATATAACAATATAGAAAAGATCAAAATATTATCATTATCCTTAAATATTTAAACTCATGTTAATGTTGAAAACTTAATGCACTAAAAAGCTATTGAATATTCTGTATTTTATTAGGTTGTATCAAATTCTGTATTTGCTTTCAATTAATTTACTTTTGAAAAAATTCTTACAGTTTTTAATCAGTTTTTAGTGAAAGGTGAATGTGAAAAATATTAAATATCAATTTAATATTTTTCACTTTCATTTTTCACTTTCTAAGCATAAAAGACCCTGAAAACCCATCATTTTCTCATGATTGCACCAGTGTTATTCAACTATTGTTTTTGAAAATATTTGAAGAGTTTCATTCCTATAAGAAATGTTTTTCCATCTACTGATAGCATATAAATATTTATCAATGTTTCATTTCAAAATGATAAAAGAAACAAAATCCCATTTTTGTATTGACAGGCATTGAATTATCTCAGGAAATAGCATAAATATTTACCATGATCACTTTTGCTGTGATCTCGAACTTTTTTAATTTATTTAATGGCTTAGAGTATATTTCAGAGTGAAGTAATCTGTACACACAATATTACTGACAGCAATAAAGCAATAGACAGCAATAAAAAATATGACAGTATAAAAGTTATATGAAGGGAATTATAAGACTAAATCACATCACAAAATTAGTATTCTGATGTTTGGTTATTGAAATACTGATTTTGAGAAGTGATTTGAGCTTAGAACTTTTCAGCACCCCCTTGTACAGTCTTGCAATTCTGAAAGAAGCTGTTGCATTAGTATATCATTTTAAAATGTTTTCTATATAATGAGGTTTTTCTAGAGTTGAGACTGAATGCACTATCCTGGTTGATACTGTTCTCAATATTTATAGCATATTGCACATAATATCAAATCAAATCAGTTATGTTTTGTTAATAGGAAATAATAATATACATTATGAAATTTTTTGTTTGAGTTTTGTGTATGGTTTAAGGTTTATTATCAAGATTTTTCTGATTGTTGTGTAATGAATTGGACTTGTCAATTGCCAGCATTTGATAAGTTGACTGCTTCCTGAAATGTACATACATAAATAAAGGCATGTAATGCAGCTTTCTCTTTCATTAAAATAGTACCTTTGCAGGATATGGAATTATAGCAGATTTATAACCTTTGTAAATTACTTAAAAATGGAGAATCATATAAAAAGTGACTGAGCAAGAAACCGAACTCTTACATTTCATGTTGGATAAAATGGCTGAGCCGACTACTATTTCCTTTACCACAGACCGTGTGGTGAATTCCATTGCAGAATTCAACTACTAGCCTGACACAAGAATAACATTTGAAACATACTTTTGACACTGCAAATAAATATTTAATAGAGACTGTGTTAACTGTACAGATGAGAAAAAAGTAAGACTTTTAAGAAAATAGGCTGTTATAGAACATGAAGAATATTGTAATTACATTTTGTCAATTAAACCTAGAAATTTAAATATGGAAGGAACTGTATCCATTCTTAAAAGATTTTCAGACAAAAAGCCTATTGCTTTCATACAAGGTAGCAGTGTGTGAAATTAACTAAAAATGTAAATGATGATTTTTTTTTTAACTGATGCAGGCACTGTAAACTGGGAGTGTGAAAGGTCCTAGTTAAGAGACACTTAACAGAGGACCAATTTAAGTGTTTTATTTTTGTACAGGGTCTGGAATCACCCAGAGACACAGAAATAGAAATAGAAATTTTTACCAAAGCTTGAATGGGACCAAGCCATAAACTGACAGTCAGTTACATAAGAATGTCAGAGATTATTAAATTTAAAACATAACAAAACGTCATTAAATATGAGGCATATGTATAAAAACAAGTCTTACAAGTAAAATATTGAGAATAATAGAACACCTAATCTTTGTTATGGATGTGGTGGTATACATTATAAAAACTATTACCCTTTTAGGGGCCAAAGATATTTTAACTGTGGCAAAACAAGACACAAAGTTACTGCAAAGCAAAAATAAAAAAATACAAGAGCAGTAAAAGTGGTTTTAGCAACTTGAGAATTTGTATGTGAACAGAAAATTTATCCAAGTAAACATGAACAAAATTCTTGTAAACTACAGCTAGACACAGATTCAAATATTATTATATCAGAATACACATAGAAAAAATAGGCATGCTTAAAATTGAAAAAAAAAAAATTGTGAAGCATGTGGTACTTCTAGAGCAGAACAGAATCTAAAAGGAAAAATTAAGTGTTATGTTTCTTTTAAAAAAAACCCTCAAAAGCCAATTGTAAAAAGAAACACATTAAATATGTTGTGGGGTGGATTTGGTTATAAATATTCCTCTCATGGGACGAATCAATCAATTCCATTTGTAAGCCACTAAATTTCTCCCACTCCAATAATATTGAGTTATATGTGAAAAAAATTAAAACATAAATATGAGGATTTTTTATTTTATTTTTTCAAATGAACTTGGTGAATGTAATAAAGCAAAAGCTTTGCTATTTGTAAAAGAAAACCTGAACTCAGTATTTAAACAAAATTAAAATCTGTGCCTTTTTCTGCTATTGAAATTGTTTACCATATGACAATGTCTGTTCCCACCATATATCAGTATATTTGATTTGGGTGTATATTGGCTTTGTTTAATGATTAAGATAATGCACAAAGTGTTATATTCCATCTCTGAGTATGCTATGCGGATTGCATTCTCAGAGAATGGACAGAATTAATTTATCATCATGTTTTGGTTGATTTTCCATCTGTTTATCTACAAATTTATAGATCTCCTTTGAAAAGTACTACTCTGCTTCTCATTGGCTTGTGTCCTTATGTACTGGTTGTGAAAGTTTTCTAATTCGTTGATTAAACTATGATTTTGTTTGCCTGATGATTTTTATTATCCATCTATTTTTAGATATTGTGAAATATTGGTATTCTCGGTATTATTTATTCTTACAATTAGACCAGAAATAGGACAGGAGCAATGCAGCTTTGTCAAGGACACTGGAACAAAAAGTGCCATGTTTATTGTCTGGATGATATCAGAGAGAGCAATACAAATGTAGAATTTATAAAACCTATGTTTTATAGATTACACAAAAGCATTTAATAAAGTATTGTACAGATATATTTGAACTATTAGAAAACATAGATCTATTTGGGAAGGATATTAGAATAATCCAGAACTTATACTAGGAGCAAACCACCTCCATACAAATAGACAATGAATTGAGTAGGTACACAAAAATAGAAAGGAATGCAAGATGAAGATGTGACTTCTCAGTGAATTTATTCAATGTCTACAATGAGGCTGTTCTAAGGAAGCTAGAAACCCTACCAGGATTTATTATTATGGGCATAATTTTAACAATATGGTACAAAAATCAGACTGCGTTGATGGCAGACACAAAAGGAAAACTACAGGACCTATTAGACAATGTAGTAAAGGAAAGCAAGAAGAAAGGACTCACCATCAACTGTAAGAAGACAATGCACAGTTGTCAACCAGAGAAAAAGCCCAAGATGTGAACTACAAATCGGTGATGTCAACATCAGAGAAGCACAGAAGTTTGCATATCTGGGAAGTGTTTTAACAGAGGACAGAAAATGCAACACCAAAATCCAAACATGCATTGGAATAGCAAAAACTGCCTTTCAAAAGCTAAGTAAAGTACTGAAAAACAGGAAAATTTCATTAGAAACAAAGAAAAGAGTATTGAACTGCTATGTAATATCAATCCACTTGTATGGAAGTGAATGCTGGACAATTTCCTCACAAGTGAAGAGAAAACTGGAGGCAACAGAAATGTGATTATACAGAAGGATGCTGAGAATACCATAGATGGTGCATGTAAGGAATGAAGAAGTTTTAAGGAAAAAAGACACTTATACTCAAAATCAGAAAAAAACATCTAAAATATTTTTAGACATAATGGGGAAAAAAGCTTGGCGAATTTGGCACTAAGAAGATATAGCAAAGGCAAAGGGAGAGTGAAAGGCAGCAGACCATCTACCTGATGGGCGTGTGTGAATGGATGGTAGAACAGTGGGTGAGAGTCATGGCAAAGAGACAAACATTGCTAAGGGCTTAAAGGGACAGGAGATGTACATTGTAGTGAAACACCCTTATTTCCCTTTGTATCCCATTGATGAGATGTAAGTTCTACTCAAGCAGCTTCTTCTCACAAACCACTACTCTATAGAACCGACTCCCAAGCAAATGTTTTCCCAGTCACTATAATCGTAACCTGTTCATTTCTAAGGTTAACCATTATCTTCCCCACATATCTGCATAAACAGTGCCTAATACTCTGTAACCCTCTATCTTGAGTGACTCTCCAACTATGTACAGGGTGAACATCACTGTAAAAAGAATCAACCTTGAAGGAAGACAATACATAGAAGATTAACTAAGTTGTGCATCCTAGTTCAAATGTAAAGTCATTTAATAATGATAATTCCTCAGCTTAAAAGTTCAAACATAAGAGAAACGTTTTTTCTTTGTTTTTATTTCACTTATTTTTACTTTCATTTTTTGATTTTATTTTTTGTAATTTTTTTTATTTTTGATCATCTTGCCCACTGAATTCACAAATGTTTTATATCTCTTTATTTCTTGTAGAGATGTAATATTTATTATTTATGTTAATTTCTTATATCAACTATCTTTATATTTCAGTATATATTGACTATATACTGTGAAATATGATAATAATGATTTTTTTCCATTGTGATATTTTAGGTTTAGTTTCTATTCATGACATACTAAGTTTAAATTCTAATAAAGAAATAATTTATAATATCTCAAAAAATGAGATTTTTAATAAATTAGAAAAAATAAAATTCTCAAGTATGGATGCTAATTTTAAATTTTTGTTGCTTAATTATCTAATTTCAATTTAACGAAATTGCTTGGAGACATATATTAAGAGAAAAATAAATGAAAAATTTCTTATTTATCACATATTTATTGAACAATATATTTTTCACTTGTTCTTTCATCTTTCAGGCAATTTCATACTTCTATTCTCCTAAAATACATGAAAGAACTGCTCTAAGTGTCTTTTACAATCTTCCAGGGAACTGAATTATTTTTTTATTAAGAGAATTTTGTAAGACTGGAATCAATGCTGATTCAATATTTTTGGTGAATACAACAGATGAGTGAAACCATCCTAGCTAAGCTGTAACAAATTTTGTCTAATCAAGAAAATCTATGAACTTGTGTTCTCCTGTTGGAATATTATGCACTCTCTTAAATAATTGTAGACACTTTTCATCAATTGCTGCTTTCAGTTGGTCTAATTGGAAGCAGTACTTGTTCAAATAAATTATTTAGTCCTCTAGAAGGGGCTCATAGTATCATCTTCCTTGAATGTAGACTGAACTTCAGTGGTGGTTCATTTCATTAGCTCTACAATCTCTTTTCATTACCCATTTCAAAACTGAAACGCATAAGTCTAATCTAGCAGTCATTTTTTGTTTAACTTATCTTGAAGTTACACATCAAATCAACTAAAATAACTGAGCTTGTGCAAATGATTTTCAATACTTAATTTGAATACTACTTGAGTACTACTTAAATCAACTGGTCCACTTGTAACAAATAAGTGAAAATTTTCCAGGGAATAATTTTGTAGATTAGCAATCTTTAGACCTTCCTCAAGCTGCGACAATTGTTAGAATTGAAAAAATATTGATTTTTCTTTTTAGCAATTTAGAAGCGGGTCCTTTTTATAATATTGATACAGTGTTAAATCAATCCCTAACTTTTACAGAATTTTATGTCATTGATATCTGCATTTTTTGTTATACTTTTGTTAATTTATGTAAAATATTGTTCTTTATTTAAAAATGTGACACTACTTTAAAAATGTATACACTTGTTTGTTCTTTAATGGCAATTAATCTTTTGGTAAAAAAATGAAAAAAAAAATTTTGCCAAACAATTGTTTGATTAAAATATTTTATTAAAATAAAACATAAAAATGTATATATCCTTTTTAATTAAAAGAAAACATTTTGCAAAATAAAAATTGTCTGTTTTCATATGCAGATATCAATGGCATAAGCACTTTTTCGAATTTGATGTTTGTAAGATAGTATCTAAGTATGGATAACTCTGTAAAAAGTCTAGGATCAATTTTACACTGTAATAATATTATGAAAAGAACCTCCTTTTCTAAAATGATAACAAATCAATAATTTTTTTTTCTTATTCTGACAAGTATCACAGCTTCAGGAAGGTCTAAAGTATGCCAATCTACAAAAATTAATTGCTTGGAAATGTTTTTGAGTAAACTAGTCTATAAACTACACAAATGTATTTCAGTTGCATTTTTACCTTTCTACAAATAAAAGAAGCCTATTATGAAGAAAATATTTTTTTCCATCTTCAATGTTAAAATTGTTAGGCAGCTAATTTTGACAAGTTTTTAAAAAATGCAGAGGTATGTTATAATACAATCAAAAATAAAAACTAAGCCTTTCTAATGACATTTAACAGCAAACACAGAAGTAACATTTATTCAACTCAAATGATACCACTGCATTTTGCATACACGACTATGATAGTTGTATGGTGTACAAGTTGATATATAATCAATGAGTTTTCTAAAAGGCAGCTGAATGTTTTCTAGAATGAATACAACTGTGGTACATTTATTCACTGTTAGATAATATATGGTATATACTTCATAACCACCTGTATTGATGTTATGGTGAAACACACCTATTCTATAGTTATTAGACTCTCCCACCTAATATAAGTAGGAGTAGTAAGAGGAACAAGGGTCAGTCGATGTTGGACGACAGTAGTCGACAGTTAGTCGAATACGAAAGTAGTCAGCGACCACAACAAGATTACTCTGCGTAATACCTATTATATCAAGTTCCTAACGTTTGGTACGTCAGACTTATTTAGGACCGATTTTAGTACAAATACAAGCCTCCACTGTGAAATAACTCCACAACAATTGAATGGGTGTTTATTGATCAAGGCCAAAGAGAGAATCTTGTTTATCTAATCTTACATAATGTGTGATCCCATATTCAACAAATCCTTTTTAAAATAACAAATAATACTTGATACTCTGCTTTGTCAGACAGGTAGAGCCTCAAGAAGAATCAAATTATATAGAGAATTATTCCAGCATAAGTTCATTGTTTTTCTTCTAAAGAAACTGAATCAAACTTTTGTTAATAAACAATATTAGTGGGTACTGAAAAGTTCTCAGCACAACCAAAAAGCCCTTCAAAAAGAAATTTGGTTATTTGGCTAGATTTTTGGAAGGGGGTCAGACTGAGTACATTTTAATATCCTCTCATATATATATTTAAAAAAAAAAGAAAAAATATTTTGTCATGCATGGAACATTAATATTAAAGAAAGGAGATTATGAAAAAATGGTAAGAAGATTTAGGTGTGTTACAGACTTCATGAGACTATGGAACCCAATTGTCAACAAGGCTGGTGATGATTCCATAATGGCATGGTATGTATCCACATGGCATTGCAAGGATCTTCCTAAATTTGTCATTGACTAGTGACCACTATATTGCACTGCTTTGTGACTATTTGCATACATTCATGGATTCAATGTAACCCAGGAATGATGGGTTATTCCAATAGGGCAATTCACCATATAATCAAGTCTAAGTTGGCCGGAATTGGTTTGAGGAGTATTCTGGAGACTTCCAATGAATGGTGCTGCCACCATGTTTTTCTAACATAAACTCAACTGAGCATTCATAGAGCATGATTGAGAGATATATTTACATGCAAGTTCTTGCACCTACAAATATTAAGTAGCCTGTAGACAGGTATCAAGAGGGCATGGCCCAACATCTTTCCACTCGTTTTCTGATCTCTTGTGGAATTGATGCCATATTAATTTGCTTTTGCTTTTGGCTTTTCTAGGATAGTGTCCCACATGATATTAGGCTACCTGTCTCATAGGTTTAGATATCTTATCAGTAACTAATTTAGAGTTATTTCTAAGTTTAATCAGATTGAACTTTTTCAATGAATAATTTGTAACTTTTATAGGAAATAAAATTGATTATTTCCAATACAATTCATTTTGCATTTTTTGCACTATTGTAAATTATGTATTTCTTGTTTTATTTGTTATTACTATTTTTGTAGTTGTATGTTTTTTTAAAAAACATCTAGGAACATGTTTTATATCTGCTTGAATTTATAGAAGAAAATAATTGAAATTTTTAAGTTAATTCCATAATGCTTGTTTTAAGCTTAAAAAGATTCACTTTTCATTTAAAAATTGAGATAATCTTTTATATTTAAAACCTATAAAGCAGAAGTCACCTTAGTCATAATCTTAGTGAAGTTTGCTCAAATCATCATACACTTTGTGTCAACTAACCCCTCAGTGGATTATCTTCAATATAGGAATTTTATATAGTATTCTTTTCAGAACATCAAATTGATTTTGAACTAACCTAAAATATTTGGGCATTTTCTTACATTTTAGAGCAAGAATGAGTCTATAAAGAATTTCTTAGAGTAACAGTGTTATAATTTTAGCTATTTCTGGGTTTAAAATATTTTTAGATGTTTTTTAAATTAAAAAGTTTTATTTAAAAAGTTATAAAGCAGAAAAAGTCTGCTCCAATTGCTAATGAGGATTTTATCTCTATAAAAATGTATATTATATATATATGTGTGTGTGTGTGTGTGTTTGTTTGTGTGTGACACTATTCTAACTCTTGGAATGAAATCTGTCAAATCATGAATGACTGTCTTGTGTATTTAGAGCTTCATGTAGACTCTGTACATTTATAGGGAAAATTTTATAAAAGAAAATAAAACATATGTTCATTACTCTGAAATAAATATGCCCCAAAATTAAATATTGGATATAACAAGATTGATCAGGTAAGTATTGACCTAAAATGATAAAATATTCAATAAAAAATTTCCAAGTCATTTTTCTCCTAATACTGGATCATTCTAGAGAGTCAGAAAAATAATTATATAATTTCATTATAATTTTAAATACATTTTCTGTATCATTTTGACTTTTCAGTGATACATGTTTTTCATTGAAGTTTTATAAAATTTGTGTATACCTTTTGTTGATGCGTTGTTAACATCTGCAGTATTCTGTTCAATATGTATTTCTATTTTACATTTTAAACATATATAATATAAGTGTGTGTGTGCATATATATATATATATATATATATTGATGTTTAGATGAAATCAAATGCAGCCACTAAGATTCAGGCTGGTTTTCGAGGCCATCTAACCCGTAAAAAGCTCAAGACAATGAAGGTAAAATAATTTTTTGGTGTGCCCCATGCTAAGTGGCTTTTCCCTTACCAAATACCATTTTTGCTTGGCTATAATGATTTTGTATATGTGTGTGTGTGTGTGTGTGCATACATGCATGCACATATACCACTTAACCTCCATATGTTCTTACTAAAGATTACATGCTGCAAACAGCTGCTTACTTAGTGTGTGTTCACTTTAGGATGTCTATTTTTTACAAAAATAATTATTTTACAACTGTTTATATATCTTTCCATTGGGATTACCACACATTTCATCATCCATTTTAAAATTTCTATCTTCCTGATCTGGCTCTTCCCAGTGTGCTTTTTGGTATATTTTCACAAAAAAAAATGTTTGTTCAAGCTAAAAAAATTATTATTAAAAAATCTCACAGTTATGCTTCTTTTAATTAACTGTTACCACTCAATACTATAAATACACATATGCCTTTTCCTGCTTGCTGGTATCTCCATATGCATTCACTGTATATATTAACATTGTTATTATATCATGCTTTTAGCATCTTAGATTTGGCATGGTGTTGTATTTCTTTCATGTCATTTAGAATTTGCTGCTGATTAGTTTTTAAAAAAGATCATCACCTGCTTATTTGCTTCATCCAAGTTTTCTGAAAATCTTGTCAGTTAACAATTTTCCTAACAATAATTAAAAATGCTTTTGTAGTAAAATGCTTTACATCACATAAAAGAGGTAAGATGTATTATCAAGTAAGAATTGAAAAGACAGGGGAAACTGTTTTGTTTTAAACTCTAAAGTGTGAATAATTTAATCCTCTGTCCTTTTCCAGGCTACATAATTTGATTCATAAAGTTTTAAAGTGCCATTATGCAAAGAAGCAAAAGATTACAAATTACTTCAGAAATATAATTCTTGGCTACATGAAATATTTATAAATCACTGATTCTAACACAATAACAACTATAGAGATAAGATGTTCATTCATGCAGGCAAAATGTATTAGAATACCAGTGAAACTATGAATTTTAAAATCATGATCCCATTCATAATAAAATAGTACTACTCTTCCATAATCATCATCCATTTTTAAGAAAAAATATTAAATAGTTGCAAAGATCAAACTTCAAATAAAATTATCTGATAGAATGAAACTTGACTTAGGTTGTTATAATAATTTTATTAAAAGTACTGTCTTCTACATTTTATAAGAAAGATAAAAGGAAAGTTGAGAAAGGTTCCAGTAATACTTAGTCATTTCAAAAAATAAGATAAATAAATAAAATATTAAGAACCTAAAGAAAAAAAGAAGCAAATTGTCATAATGTTCAATAGTTGTATTTGCAAGTCAGTCAGAATCACTACTGACAAATTCCATCTCCCTCATAACTCAGGTTTATAATTCCGTTGTAGAGATTGAAGAGTTTAGATTAGTTTCAGAGAAACTCACTCTCAATCTCTACTACTGAATACTCGATTCATGGCTATCTTCCTCTCTATCAAAAGGATCCTAGTGTCCACATGCATGACCTTGATGTCTATGTTCATGAAAATCTCTCAGTGGTAAGGGATGAAAATAACACTAGAACAGTGAGAGGCTAACGGTATTGAATTTTACAAGCCAACTCTTCCCCCATTGAGCTGTGCAAGCAAGGTCAGATGTGAAATCAGCTGCCAGATTCTGGTCATCTAGATGTTGCAATGGGGAATGAGTATTCAACAGCAGTCTTGTAAATTGGGCATGAAACTGAAATCTTCCATAGCCTTGAGAAACATTTCTCATTCAGGCAGCAGTCAAACAATTTTGCCAAGATTTGGGATAGCTCTGGGCTAATGTTCTTAAGAACAAATACAGGAATTTTATCTAAGCCAGTAGCCTTTGTACAGTCAAGGCATTTTATGTTTGAAAAGTTCCTGAAATATGTTAAAGTTTGTTTTCTGTGAGAGGGGGTAAGTTAGGGTGAGGATGACCCTTGTCTAGCATGGAGTTAGAGGTAAAAACCATTGCAAAGATTTTTGCCTTATCTGATGCAGATGAGATAACTGTGGGATTATTTATGATGAAGGGCACTTGTGATTTGACTGTTGAGAATCTCATTTGAAATTTTGAAACTCAAATTTTGAAAATCCAAGTTTCTTGTCTTCAATTTTGTCTTGGACTGCTTGTATATAGCTGCTTTTAAAATTTTATAAGTCTCTCTTGCACTGATTGTGAGCAGTGCTGAAAGCAGTAAGAGTTCTGTTGTACCACTCATTCTAATAGAGATGGCAATAATATTTAATAATCTGACTAGGGCTGGTTATACAGCTTTTTTGGTACTTTCTATGGAGGATGAAACTTTCCATGCCTGAAAGGGTTCATTCTGAAAAATGCTGAGAGGAGTGTTTCTGCAATGTATTGTGTATTGGCAGATTGTCCTATGAAAGGAAATATTAAAGAAAGTCTGGCATCAACTTTGCCTGACCAGTGAAGGGTTTGAGGTGTCCAAGGGCAGTAACACTTCAACAGAACATTTGTCATGAAAGGAGGTGGGAAAGAGTTTTAGGAAGTTAGCATAATTGCCAGCTATATCAGAACATAAGTAGGCTTATCCATAATCCTGACCAGTTTGTATGCTATGGAGAAGTGATTGCATCTATCAAATATCAAGCAGAGAATATCCTCATTATATGTAACTTCTTGAGTCAGATTATGTCCTCTGTTGCTTATATATTCTTAGACATTGAAGAATTAACAATATGATATAAATTTTCAATAATAACAACCACATATACAAGTATATACCTCAGATATTTAAAATTTTATCTTATTGATGTACCTTTATTAGTTTTGGCGATAATTAAATTATTACTTCAATAGGGAATTTTTTTCAAATAAAAGTAATAAAATAAAAGAGGTATATTCCTTACACTATGTCCTCTATCTATAGAACATGCATTGTGAGTCATAAGTCTCTATTTTAAATCCTTATATAATTTTTCATATTATATAATATAGCTACAGCTTAAAAGAAACCTAACCATTTGGGAATATTTTGAAATAAATTCCAGAATATTCTCTGTAATATTACTTAAATGGCCCTGAAATGTGAGGCTAAAAGGACACATATTTGAATAATCAATTTAGTTAAATCCTGACCTGTATAGCTTGCGAGAGGAGTTGACATTCAGTAAACTATTTAAATATAGTTAATATTGTTCATTCAATCTTCATAAGAAGCAATCATAATTGTTATTTCATTTTCATTATCATTTTATAAATATTTTACTTGCTCAGTATAAAATGAGTATATATATAATTATATATTTTATGCATTAAACATTGACATTTTCCCATTTTAGTGGAGGTATTTTATTAGATATAACTTATTATTTTCCCTTTTTGCAAAATGATATTAAAATATAGTCCGTTTTTTTCTTATCTATACCTATTATGAAACTTCTCTACAATCACCCCAAAACTGTATACTCATTCAAGGACAGTAGTGCTCATGAAGATATATGAAATGTGATTTTTCATCATTTTTAAAAGTTTTTCTTAGGCTTAAAAAGACCTGATTTCATTAAAGAAAGGATATATATACCAAAAATTATAAGGTTATTTGACCTTGAGAAATAGTAGACAAAATATTCATACTAATGTAATATAACCATTCCAAGCTTTTTTCAAATAATTTCTGTACTATAAAACTTACATTTTTTTCACTTTCTCATTTTCCAAAGATTGCATTAAAAAAAATAGTAGATATAAAATAAGTAAATAAATACCATTTCAGATTTGACATTTAATAAAATGTTGAAAGTTTCTCAATTTACAATAAAAATGCAAGAAAACTGCTAACTACTTCACTATGTCTCATAATCCAGGATTACTGTTAAGCCACACTTTGAAAAAGGATATATTATTAATCAATCCAAAAGTTGAATGAGCCAGCATCAAAATAACATTGAAACTGGAACTCAGTTTTCAACTGTGAACTACTTGATCATATAATTAACTAATGGAGAAAACAAAAATGCAATATCTCATTTTGGACTAGTAAAAAGTGTGTATGTAGTAGGAAAGGAGAAATTGAAAAATCTCTGTTGCAAGGTGGCAGATATTGCAGAGCATGTCCAAATTAACTCAAGAATGGTAGTAGAGTATTTAATTGTATGAGTTATTATTAAAGAATATTCCGAAGAAAGTCACTCAACTAGTGAACATCAAGAGAGAAACCAGTGGGTAAATGAAATCATGAATTAGCCCTTGAAATTTTAGCACAGTCATAATTTCAGATTAGTCTTCATCTGATCACTCTTCAAACAATGGACAAATATACATCTGGAGATTGGATAGTCAAAATTCTATTTGAATCATTTTCCACTTATTATGAGAAAAAAGGTAGATTTTTAGTTAGGGAAGCAATTTGAAGCACTGGAAGTTCCAACCTTTTATAGGAAAGTAAATGAATGCGAATTTGTACTTACTTTTAATAGTGTCCAATGTGTATGATTAAACATTAATTTGAACAGCTTTGTTTGCTACTGTAGGACTATTTATGAGTTCTCTTATTTTGTACACTTGGACCCTCCTCTAATGTTACATTTTCAAGTAATCTAGGGGGGAGTAATTTCAAATTTTCATCAACTATGTTGCATCTTCTGTTTTCCTTCATATCTGTATTATATCAGAATAATCCTGACTGTTTTCTTGAACTGTAACTCCAGTTTAGTATGTGTTTCCCATGATTGACCTGTGTATTCTTTTTTATTCTTGTGTGCAATCAGTTTAAACCTCTACTTCCACAATGAGGCTCTTCTTCAAATATGACTTTGCACAAAAGCAAGAGAAATCTCAAGGCTCATCCACTACTTGACTATATGCCTCCAATTCATACATTTGACCCTTCTCTGGATAAGAAATGGTAGGAGGTAATGTCATGATAGTGAGAGTACCCAACATGTCTCCATTTTTAGCAAAGTACTCTGCCTTTAATTATCCAACACATTTTTTCCAATATTCCTTCCCTGATAATTATTTGAACAAAAGCAGCACCTCTTTCATGCCATACAGAAAAAGGCTCAAGAAAGGTATTAAATGAAGTGATCCATTCCCATATCAGTTTCTTGGAATTAATCCTGATGAATCACTTTGGATTGTGAAATCAGGAGGATATCCAGAAAACCTAAGATTTGTTTAATATTTTGAATGCAACTTGGTCAGATATCCCAAAAGAGATGATAGCAAATTTGCTAAATCTGATGCCTGGTAGAGTAAAAACTTAAATATTTGCTAATACCAGCAAATTAATTTGGTTAATATTCATGAATAGCTTAGGTCAGGGTTTTCCAAATTGGTGTATTGTGACACTTTATTATAATGAATTACCCATTCCTTCTTTAATTATTGAGTAAATTGTCCTTAAATTATTTATTTTTATATACTTTTAAATTATATATTTGTCTTAGCTAACAAAGCTAATGTATAAAAATGTATTTGTAAAAAGTGTTTTGCCAATGCAAAAGCTTGGAAATTCTGATCATTGAATATAATTATAGATGCTTATTTGTTTTAGTCATTTCTCTGTATACAATTATCTTCTTTGGATCTTAAATTACAGCTACATAACATTTAGTTTTAAAATTTATATAGCTGTATTCCTCGTACTAGTCTAGGAATCCATGCATTCATATCATTGCTATTAAGATTTTGATTTAAAAAAATGATAGATCCCAAATTAGTGAATTTATATTATTTGTTCTCAAGATATTTATTTCAAATGATAAATGTTATTTTTTTCTACTGCTAAATTTTCATATATCAACTATTAATTTGATGCAAAATCCAATTTTTTTCACAAAATATTTTAATCATATAAAATTCATTTCATCATTATTCAATCATTAAAGCATTTAACATAAGTTTCTATGACATTATGTCACTTTTCAAATAAAATTGTACATTCCACAAGGTCATAATCACAATGTAAAACATTAAAATATATTATAATCTTTTCTATATATTATTATTGAGCAACTATTATAAATTTTTAAATTTAAGGTTCAGCATCAGTTTTCCACCTTTTAACTTGGAGAATACATAAAAGTGAATAAATGACTTTAAAATAATTCTCATTTTAATAATCCACATTCTTCATTTTCATTTTAATTCAGTTTTATGATGTATCAAAATAAAATAGAATAAAAATCCTTTTTGCACTGTCAGCAAATATATTACTCACAAGAAAGTTGCAATTTATCAAGACTTACAATTACAAACTTACAACAAAAGTCAGTTCTTTCATTTCAAATACACTTATGACATAAAAGAATATAAGAGTAACTATTGTATTTGTCATTCATTTAAATAAGTTAAAAGTATTTTTCAAGAACTGTAGTTTCGTATTTTTGTTGCTATTTGAGTTGTCCTTTGTTTATCTCTAATGTTTCCATGATTATAATCATCAATTTTATATAGAAATGCAATTATATTTTATGGTTATAGAAATTAACTAATTAATATTCTTATTAGATACTAAATACCTTTACTGTCAATTGCTTTTTTTCATTATACTTTTGTTTAGTACTTATTTCAAACTTAACAAAATTACATACAGAATTCATTTAATATTAGTTCAGCTACTTATTTAAAATGAATTGTTTTCTGTAGTGAGATATGCAAAATAGACTTACCCTATTTTGCATAAAGTCAATCGACCACAAATAAGTCATTTGTCAGTTGACACAGAGACAATTACAGACTGGAAGATAGCACAACAACATGACATCCCTCGCAGGATATCTAACACCATTGAATGAACTGGATTTTGTGTAAGCATGGATTTGTCCTTTTGAGGCCCAGTGAGGGCCAAGAATTTAAAAGACAACAAAGTTGCAGGAGGGGAAAAATGAGATTACAAATATCCTTTTGACCTCAGCTGTGATGCCATTAGAAAGATCTCTGTCATGGTGTATCCCAAAGAATTAGAGCATTTAATATTTTCTGAAATTCTGGACATTATAAAAAAAATTGTGACTAGAAAAAGTTGGTTATTGTGGAAAGGACAAAGTTTCTTGTGGGCAAACAAGAGCTGAACGAAACAATAATACAGTATATACATAAGTTATGATAGACTTCCAGATTTTGTGAGTTTGAAAATTCTTGCCATGGAAGAAATGACCACAGAAGACAAGTTAATATAGTTGAGATTAATAGAAGGTATGTTTGATGCTTTGTATAGATACAAAATTTCAGAACAATTACAATTGAGCAAAATATCTTGAGATGCATATGTAGAGTTTCTGCAATAATTAGAATTAATTGATAAATATAATAAAAGCAATGCTGAAGCATACAGCATATCAAAATATATGATGCAAGTACTGCAATAAAGAGCATGAACACAACAAGAAAAATTGTCCAGCTTGAATTGTGAGAAGGAAGATCTCATTTTGCAAATATAAAAGTTGGAAAATTTAAACTCATCCTCAGGAAAATACAGATGTATACAAAGACCTAAAAGAAAAAATGACAGAGAAAAAATTAAATTAAATGGTATAACTTTTCCTATGTAAGTAGATACTGGGAGGGATGTCACCCTAATTCCAATAAATTTTCAAATTAAAGAAAGTTTATCTAAAACTAAGACAGTTCAATGGCTCTTTCATCAAAACATTAGGTTACTTTGAGAGAACTTTTGAGACTAATAACCACTTCAAAATTATTCCTGTTCAATTGGGAAATGTGAAAAAAACTCATGGACTCATGAAAATAGATGTGTTAATGTTGTGGATTCCGGGATGAAATCTGGTATCAAATAATAACAAACGCCAAGAATGAATATAGGAAATAAATGTATTAATGTAATAATACAAACTGGTAATACAGGTTAGTAGTTCCAGGAATGCCGGCCTAGTAGACAAATATATATAAAGTCTTTGATATTGACGTATCGCTGTATGACTTCTTACTGAGTCTAAGTGCTTGTGACTGTGACTCTTGCTGCTACGTTATTCTACCGACCAACTCAATGTACTACTACTACTGTTACTTGACTTCACATACTGCCGACTTGACTTAACATACTATTACAGACTGTCCGGGTATTCACTGGTAGTAGTATATGTATACCTTGGGTGAGTCCATTTGTGTAAAAAGGGGAGACCCCTCCTTAAATCCCTTTGGGGGGGGGGTAGTATTTTTTTCCTCTTATGGTCGATAATCAGAGGTTCGGTAAATTTTCTCTTCCTGTTTGACCTTCTAATTTCTGTGTCTTCCTGAGGTCTTTGAATGTCATTTTGTATTTGGTCAATATGTCTTCTGTGGATAGACGTTTCGCCTTGTACTGTGTACATCATATTTCCTAGTCTGTTAATTATTGTACCAGGTTCGAATGATCTTTTGAGTACTATAGGTGTATGCCGGTTTTTGTTCTTGTTCGGCAATAACTTATCACACACAGACCGTATTCTGCAGGCAAATGGCACGTTTCGCTTCTTTTTTACTGCTGGTTGGACATTTTCTTTTAATTCAATTCTAGAGGCAAACTTGTTACCTCGTCCCAACCCGCTCGCAAATACTTCTGGGAATTGATTATGTAATTCTTCCTTTAGCTTTGTCGCTTCTGATGGTTCGCACTTTATCTTTTTACAAAAAGAACTGATAGGTAAATCCCATACGTCGGACTTTTGTATCCAGTCTGTGCCCACCAGATTTTCTGTATCTTTCATTACGAATATCTTGAGTTTTTTAGTTTTTCCGTGGAATTACACATTTAAGATCACTTCTACTTCGAATTTTATATGCTTTCCTGTAACTGACTTAGCAATTATCTGTGTATGTATCATGGTCGGTTTATTAAGCTTTCTCCATGTCTGTAGGTTAATTATCGTTATATCCGAACCTGTGTCTAGTTGTAATTTTATCTTTTTATTTAAAATTTCAAGTTCCACGTATTTTCTTATGTTAATATTGTCTTCGTCGTGCATTCTAGTAGCTCTTATCTTACTAGTAAATTTTCTGTTCCTACATTGGGATGCCTTGTGACCCATTTTTCCACATGCTAGACATTTTTTATATTTGAAACAACAATCCTTATTCCAGTGCAGTCCTCCACATCGATAACATGCAGATGGGGAGTGCTTATATTTGCTTTGATTTTTGTCATAATTTGTCCTATACGTTGTACTTTTTCCATTATTATAGAATTTTTGTTTTCTTTCCGGGGAGGGTGAAAATCTTTTTTCATTATTATAGAATTTTTGTTTTCTTTCCAGGGAGGGTGAAAAACGTAAACTTTTGTTCAACTTATGTATATGCGCTACTCCTGATTCCTCAATATCTTTCGAGTCATTCTTTATACTCAGGCATTTTTGGCAGTCTTCTGATAATTTTTGTAGTGTTAATCCAGGCTCATTTTGTAGTTTTGAAAGCATTCTTTTGCGCATTTCACTATCCTTAGCTGAGACAGACACTTGAAATTGTCCGGAGTTAATTCTGCCAACTTGAAGTCATCACAATGTTTGCTCATGATTGCGGCGAACGTGGAATAGTCCTGAATTTCATCCTTTATGAGGTTAAGACATTTCCACCTTTTGTGAAATAGTGACGTCTTTGGACTGAAAAGCTCTGTAAGGCATGTAACTGCTTCGTCAAATGTTAACTCATTTGTCTTTTTTGACAAAATGTAATCCACAAATTTTGTGTATTCTTCTGTTCCTAATTTTCTGAGTAACAGACGTAGCTTCTTTACTTCTGTCCAGTTTTTACAGTCAATGTTGTAGATGTCTTCATAACGTCAGAAATAATCCCCGAAATTTTTATCCTTTTCTAGGGAGTAATTGAATGTTTCTATCGTATTCCACACTGCGTCTTGGGAAAAAGTCGATATTTTGTTGTTTGTTACCCGCTACCTTTAATATTAGTTCCAGGAGTTGCATTTGTCTTTCTTCATTTTCCTTCTGCATTTGTAGTAATTGCTTTTGCCACTTCTCTTCCATTCTTTCTTGGAATTGTAATTGCTGTTCATTTTGTCTTTCTTGGAGTTGTAATTGCTGTTCATTTTGGTATTTTACAAGTTCTACTAAAATACTTTTAAAATCCTCCATGATAAGAGTCTTACGAAAAACTCGATTTTCCGTATATTAATCCTTGTAAATCTTTGTCGCCAAGTTGTTGTGGATAATGGCAAAAAACAGCAATATTTTCTTTTGAGTCTCCCAGAAGTGCAAATTCTTGTCGCCCAAGCTGTTGTAGTGAGAAGAGAAAATTTTTCTTTTCTGTATATCTCCCAATTTCTCGTCACCAAGTTGTTGTGGTCGGCAAGGGAAAATTTTTCTTTTTTCTTTTTCCTTTCCCCTGTGAGTTTGAATTCCTTGTCACCAAGTTGTTGTGGACAACAAGGGAGAATTTTGTTTCATTTTCCTTCCATGTGAGTTTGAATTCCTCGTCGCCAAGTTGTTGTGGACAACAAGGGAGAATTGTTTTTTTTTTCTTCCCATGTGAATTCGATATCCTTGTTGCCAAGTTGTTGTGGACAATGAGGGAGAATTTTTTTTTTTTTCTGTGTGAGTTTAAATTCCTCGTCGCCAGTTTGTTGTGGACAACAAGGGAGAATTTTTTTTTTCCCATGTGAGTTCAATATTCTCGTTGCCAAGTTGTTGTCGACGAGGGAGAATTGTTTTTCCTTCCTGTGTGAGTTTGAATACCTCATCGCCAAGTTGTTGTGGATTCCGGGATGAAATCCGGTATCAAATAATAACAAACACCAAGAATGAATATAGGAAATAAATGTATTAACGTAATAATACAAACTGGTAATACAGGTTAGTAGTTCCAGGAATGCGGGGTTAGTAGACAAATATATATAAAGTCTTTGATATTGACGTATCGCTGTATGACTTCTTACTGAGTCTAAGTGCTTGTGACTGTGACTCTTGCCGCTACGTTATTCTACCGACCAACTCAATGTAATACTACTACTGTTACTTGACTTCACATACTGCCGACTGTCTGACTTGACTTAACGTACTATTACAGACTGTCCGGGTATTCACTGGTAGTAGTATATGTATACCTTGGGTGAGTCCATTTGTGTAAAAAGAGGAGACCCTTCAATAGTTAAGTCGAAACAGCAAAATGAATCAACATTGTGAACTTGGAAAGAACTGACACAAGTATGTTAAAAGGGTAAAATGTGAACATACAATTAAAGGGAAATAGTCACTCCTCTTACTTTAAATCTTGCAGACTGTCCATTCACATTCTAGCTTTAGTACTTGTGAAGCTAAAAATAATGGTGGTGCAAGGAATTGGGCCTCATCTATTGTTGTTTTACAAAAACCAGATGGAGATATAAGGATACATGGGGATTACAAAATAAGTAAACCACAAAATATGCTCCAATTCATTCCCTATTAACATTGAAACTGCTATTCACACATTGTTGGGAATTAAATACTTTGCTAAAATTGACCTCAAATCTGTCTATAATTGGATACAAATTGATAAAAAATGTAAAGTAGTTACTACAATTAACTCTGGTTTAGGTTTACTCAAATAGGATTGTATGCCTTATGGCATAAAAACAGTAAGTGTTATTTTTCAGAGGGCAATTGAAAATGTACTAACTGGTGTTGTTAAGAACATGATCATTTATTAAGATAATATATGCATCAGGGCTTCTAGTAAAGAAGTGTTAAAACAAAAAACAGATTAAAAAAATACTGGGATAACCATAAACAAGGATAAATGTGTATTAAATTGTGACACAATAACATATATGGGATACCAGATTTCTAAAGACAGAATTTCACCAGACACAAATTTAATAAAGAAAATATTGGAGGTATCTACACCCACAAATAAAAAAAGAATTGGAATCTTTTTTAGGGTTAACCAATTTTTATAGCAGATATTTGCCAAAATATAGTGAACTAATAGAACCCTTTGTGGAGTTACGTAAAAAGAATAACAAATTTAAATGAACTCAATGGCAGAATATAACACTTGAAAATTTTAAAGAAAGCACTTATAAAAAAAACCCATTGTACAAATTTTTGACCCTAAAAAGGAAGTGACTTTAACTATAGACGCAAGTGAGCATACCATATCAGCAAATTTATCTGAAGAAACTCACACTATAATGTACCTCTCTAGAAGATTAATGTCATCTGAAACTATTCAAACATTGAAAAAGAAGCATTAACTATCGTATTGAGTACAGATAGAGTTTGCCAGTTTTTATTAGGCAGGAAGTTTCTGTCAAAATCTGACCATAAATCTTTAGAGTTTATTTTTAATCCTAGAAAGAGTCTAGAATTTTAAGATGGGCCATAAAGCTCATAGCCTTTGAATTGGACACTGAATATGTAAAAAGAAACACTATTCTACATGTTGATGCTTTATCAAGACTAAAATTTAACAACGAACAGTTAGAAAGATCAGACAATTTGGAAGATAAAATATTACACTGGATTGAAACTGATGCATTACCCCTAAATCATTTTGCATTTGAAACCTTGCAGGGTCCAGTATTAAGCAAAATTGTATGTAGAATAAAAAGAAACAAATGGAGTGACTGTTCTATGGCTGATAGACCTTATAAAGAGATAAGATACAAGTTAACTATAGAGAATGGTCTTATTTATATGCACTGGAGATGTTTTAATACCACCAGGAAGATTAAGAAAAGACATAATAAAATGTGTACGTGATGATGTTCATTGTGAAATAAGAGCAACACAGAGACAATAAAAATGAGAAGTGTGGTGGTTTGGGTATTTATTTGTATGATGTACAAAAATGCCCCAAATGTATAGAAATAAAAAACTTTAGGCAAACAAAAATACACCCATGGCATAAAGAACTGGCCCACATTCATATGAATCATGTACATGTTAAAAGCATAAGACTATTTTTAATTTTGGTCAACTCATGTTAAAAGAAATATTATGAGTAATATTTTCCAGAAATGGGCTGCCAAAAACATTAATTTTTGACGATGTACCAGAATTTTGTAATGAAACTTTGTGTTTGGGATTAAAACAAATTGGATGCCTCCCTTGTAAAACACCCTCATACCACCCACAATTGATTAAAATTGTAAAAAGAATTGTGTAGACGGTGAAAATGGGGTTGAAGGTATTTTCCCCATCCAGAGACACTATAAATAGCTACCTACCAGGAATATTACTGAGTTATAGAACCATTCCACATGCAGGTAGAGTGCAAAGTCACTCTGCATTGATGGGAAGACAAACTAGATCTCTTATAACAATATCCTATTTGACAAATGAAAAAATGTTAGACAAAACAGACAGAGAATCAAGTCTTGAATAAGTGAACTTGATTGAACAAAAGGGACAAAATACATCTGTAATAACAATAAATGGACAGAATTTACTGGCTCACTTTGATCAAATAAGACTTAGAATTGACAACAAAGAAGTTGAGATGGAAGAAGTAAAATTTAGGAGGAACCTGAAAGGAAGGAAAGGATGAGTGCTTCTGATGGTGAAAGTGAACACTGTAGGGAAGAATCTATGGAGGATAGTCCACACAAATCTGACATGGAGTCAAGATTTTTCCAGAGAAAATATGATAGCTTATTAGTAGGTATTAATAAATCACATTTTTCATTTCTTTCTGTCAGTAACTATTTTCCATACTTTTCTTTTTCTCTTCCCTCTCTTTGTTTTCATTTCTATTTCTCTAATTTTCATTATTCTGGACATTTTACTACATCTCATTTCTACAGTTATTTTTCTTTTTCTACATAGATCTTAATTCAGCCTAGTTAAATCATGTGCTTAGCTAGTTTGTAGATTCAGCATGGCCTGTTATTTCATAACTTTGATTGTCTAAGTTTGAAATTAATATACAAAGTAACTTTCTGGCTAAACTTTATTTTTATCATATATTGAAGTAATGAAAAGTTAATGCATGACAAAACAATTGGTCATATATTTTTTACATATTTTGATACAAATATAAAATTTTGTAAAGATTCATGATTTAACTTTATTTTACAATTTGAAAAGAAAATTTAAAAGAGAAAAGGTTTTATATACATTGCTTGCATATTATATATTATGGTAATGGTTGATATCACAACTAAATACTGATTATTATTTTTATACAAATACTTAATCCAATTTATTTAAATGATAAATCATCTATTTAAAAAGTAAAAGCTCTTAAGTAAACTAACTGCAAGTAAAGATAAATACAAAGTGATATATATCTATTCTTGTTCAAGTATGTTTTGAGTTATTTTTATAAGGATTTAGAACTTGTTTGTCCTTATTATCAGGAAGGGGATGATCAAGCAAGTCATCCACAGCCATTGCACCAACAACATGAACAGATGCACCGTAACCAACAACATATCCATCACATTCATATGCCTAATCTCAGCACTCACCAGCCACTGAATCCTCTAGACGAGAACAATAAAAAGAGCCGTGGCACTGATATACATAGGGCAGCCACAAAGATCCAGGCTCAATTCCGTGGGTTCCGTGCTCGTCAGCAAATGAAAGTAATGAAAGTTAAGGCCAAGGCTGAGAAAGCTCTTCCCTCTGTTGATCCAGAAGATCCTCGAGTGCATGAAGCTGCTACCAAAATTCAAGCTATGATTCGAGGCCGCAAAGCTCGCAAGGAAATCAAAGTTCTGAGGTTACAGAACAAATATGGCCATGGCAGACATCATGGACATGGACAGGCTCGCCACACTAAATCTTCAAAGTCTCATAACAAGGACATAAACAGGGTAGGCCAGCATGAACCCTGAGTTATGATACTTTGGCTTTGCTGTTCTCTGCCATAAACTTACCCAAATAGAAAACCTTTCATTGTAGAATTATTTAATATTTATCCCAATTCTGGGGTATATGTCTTTTCTTTTTGTACCTCTTCTGCTTCTAAATTTATTTTATTGTTCTTTCTTTTTTCTTCTGTTATGATCTTTTGAGTGGCTTCTATCCCACTGTGAATGAATTTGCTCTCTCTTCTTGCTAGAGAAATAATGAAAAATGTGTGGACTTTACCATTTAAAAAATACTTATTAATTTATATCTTCAATTTGTTTTGATTTTTAGTAGTTCTAATTTTTGTATAGTCATTTCTCCTCACTGTTTTTTGTATATTAGTTGCTTTTTCATTGAAGTGATTGAGTAATGTTGATGCTTTGTAGGGAAAGTACAAATACTTACCTACATATACACCTCCAAAAATATGAACTTTTAAAACTTTTAGTTGCTTCCAGGCCATTTTTCCAAGACATTTTTGGCTTTGTTTGCAAGAAGGATAAATTTGTTTATTTCTACTTGTCCTGAATTACTGTTTCTTGTTATTCTTGTAATTGTTCATGAAAAACAAACATCATGCAAAATGACTTACTGGTTGTTTCTTTGTATCTAAATAAAAGTTAATGCTTTGAATTTGAAAACATTGCTAACTTGCAATTAAAAAAGAATATCTTTTAATCCGGTGAAATGAATAAAAAATGCCTTTGTGTTTACTAATAAGTTTTATCATACATACCTGTGATACTAATAAATGGAAACTCTCTAAATTGGTTAGACAACCATTTGGAAATCAATTTAAATTACTAACAAAATAAAGAAATTTAAAATCTCTTGTGTTTGGATTACTGTTGTCAATATTAATAAAAAAATGAAAAATAATAATCTTTTGAGTTACCACCTATTAATCCTATTTGACTACTTTATCAATATTCAAATAATATCATATTGCAAAAGAATATTTTAATATTTAATATCATATAGTTATAGTATCCTTATAAACCAAAAAAGACATTTTCAAAGTTTCAAGATACAAGTAGTAAATAATTATAAATGTCTTCTGGTATCATTAAAAGGAGGCATTTTAATAAAATAGTTTTGATAAAATAATCAAAATTATATAACACTTCTTTTATATTTAAAGTGATGACTGAATAATGTTTTCAAATTACTGTGAAATAAATTCTGTGATATTTTATTATATTTTCCACCATTATTCTAATTTAGTCATTTGAAGTGATAAAATATTTTAAAAGACTAACACTGTCAATAAAATTGTCTTAATATACTATTGTATGAATCTAATATAGACCAATTATTCTTTACCATGTTTTTTTTTCTAAGTCATATTACAGGCAGGAATAAGTATTTAAATTATATTATTTTTTTAGACTTATATGAAAAGTGGTTACATGAAGGTTTACAGATTTATGGAGTAAAGGAAACCAAGGCTGGTTACTACATTGGGCATGGTGAACAACCTGCTTTAATTTTTCAACCACTTGATGGCATAATTATTAGCTGTAATTATTTAACCAGAATAGTTGCCACCATTTTTCTTTTTTAAGTTTGAGTCATATATGCTGTAAGCATGAAAGGATTTGCATGAAAAAAGTGTTTTCACATTGGTAAGTAACTTATTCACTTTGGCAAAGGTATTCCTAGTATATGCTGTCATATGCCATTCTTAATAGTGCAGATTATATTTGAGATGTTGCAATAAACAGTATATTTATGCTACATTTCAAGCTACTTCTGTCAGAACTTTTTCTTCAAATACTGTGGAGAACTTGGAGGTTAAGTTAAGGCTCCAAGTTCACCATAAAGAATTGTCCTATAGGACAATAGCCTATTAGATTAAAGTGTTGATTTGTGAATTTGGTGACATAGTAATTGTGACTCCAATTCCTGGGCTGGGCAGTGTGTACTTGGAATCAGTGAAAATCGGTGAGTAATAAATTAACAGTACTAAAAATAAGAACTAGATGAGATATCCCTAGACATGAGTCAGTCTGCTCCCATAGTTTAAGTAAAGAGTTCAGTTCAGAATTCCCTGTAGGTTAGCAAGATTGATATACCCCTAATGAAGGCCAGAGGGCACAACACTGTGATAACAACAACAAAGATGAAGATAATAGTCTAAATGTAAATAGTGTAGATAATGATAACTCCTCATCTCAAAAATTCAGACAGAAACTATAGCTACTTTGAGAAAGAACCAATGGTGAATTAGTGGATTTTATTATTAAACCATTGACTAGAATATGGCAGATTTTTTTTATTTTGAAAGTTCTTTCTATTGATATAAATGTCATATATTTATTGATGTTGATTAACAACATTATTGATTTTTACATAATATCAGAATTTGCACATTTATGACAAAACGTTACAAGAAGTGTAAGGTTTTCACAGAAAAAGAAGTCTTTGGTTTTCATATAGTCATAACTTCAATATTATTTCAATAATTTGTATGCATAATAAATAAATTGTAAGCAAACTTCTTCCCATTCAGGTTAATCGCATTTACATTTAGAAAATGACTTTGTAGGTCACAAAACTAGTGCTAAAATGCAATTGGTATCCAATGAGTTACCACTTTTAGGGAAGTTACCCACCAGTTTAAAACTATAGTTGAATTACTTTATTTTCATAGAAAGCATACAAATGTTGCTTAGAATTGGCATAGAGATAGTTTTCCATCATTTCAATCTAAATAATACACATATTTAATAATTTCAGGTCTAAGAATTTGTATCAGTAGGCAAGTGATCCATGTCTGGCACCTTACTTTATATATTCTTTACTTAGATGTATCAATCATGTTTCATGGTATAAATTGAAAACCTTCTATGTTCTGCATAAGCCTGATGATGTAATATTGGATGAAACAAAAAACCCAGATCAGTAGTAATTAAAGCTAACATAATCTTCAGCGTGCTTAGGAGATATGTTTAAAAAAGAAATGAGTAGGAAATGACTGTTGACTACATCAAAGCATGTTTTTGCTAATAAACAAAAGAAAGAATTAGAGAAGTACATGCTTACAGCATCAAAAATATATTTTGGCTCATCCCGAAAAGAAATAAGGCTACTCACTCTTCAATGTGCAAAAGAGTTTTCCATTGCAACCATTCAGTCATGGGAACAAAACACATGTTCATGTCTGCTTATTTCATTGAACATCATCCAAATTTATCCATACGTGTGCCTGAGTTCATAATTTCACTCAAGCTACAATTTTCAGCTCAACCAATCCTGCTAGTGAGAATTTTGTAAAGTGCCCATCTTGTCAAATGTGAGCATTTCAGAAAACATTGTGGATTACTTTGTCAAAACTATATTTGATGATTCTGAATCTAACTACTGTCTAGCATAAGAAATCAAACTAACAATTTGCTCTCTGTTGACTATGATTTGCTACTGATGATATTGATTTCCATTTCAGTGGAAGTGGGGTATCAATACATTAGTGTTGTCATTCTTTTTTTATTGTTTTTTTATCTTATTACAGTGCATCATTTAATTCTGCTCATATATCTTTTCACTTTTCCAGCAAGATTATTATTATATTCCTAAAATCTCACTTTTTATTCAAATACATTTTCTATTAGTTAATACTACATTCTGGTTTAAAGTTTTATATTCTCAATGATAACAATATATTCATCACATATTACCTAGCAGTAAGAAAACTAACTTGCCCTATCAGATTGTATTACCTGCTCCACTGGTGGTGTAAGTTGGTATTTTTTCTTAAAGCTTAAATGATAATATAATAATTCATGTTTCAGATTGAAATGACCTATACAAATGAAGTTTCTTTTCCATAGTAACTTTTAACCATATTTTATTGGAATTTATAGCTAATTGAAAAATATTCCAATTAGCTTTGGTCTTCCTATAATCTCCAGTGATTAGTCCTTGTTTGGATTAATTTTTGCATGATTATTTTCACCTGAAAGTATGAATTTGAATTTTGTAGTTCAGGTAATCAATGACATTGCCATTATTTTTTCAGCATTGAGAATTAATTTAGCATATATTGCTCAGATAAATTCTAGCTATTCACTGTACAAATTAAAGCAGTCTGCTTTCTTTCAATAAAAATTCAACCCTTTAATAAAATTTCAAATTAAATTATCTCTTTATAGTTTCTGTGTAAAATTCTGAAGAGTTATGTGGAGAATATTTTTACACCATAGAAGTATTATTAGCTAAATCATTGCTTAGATTAATATAGTTTTGTGACTATTAATTTGTAAGCAAGTTTTTTTTCTGTTATATCAGTTTTTAGCATGGAAAATAAAGCTAAAGTAGAAGACACTAATTTTATAGTACAGTGAAAAATCTCCTTTACTTTGGTTGTAAACAAAATGAAGTGATTATTTTCATCAATTCATTAAAAAATTTATTGATTTCAACGTTAAGTTCAAAATCTTAAACCATCTAAAATTGTTTTAAGTTACAAAAAAGAAATTGCTATATTTTAATAAAGTGTCTCAATAAATTACTATGGGAAATTTAATAATTTTATTTTTAATAGGAGAACATGCTGACAGAAAATCAACTTTATAATATTATCTTTTAAATTATGCCTTTTTAGGTCAGAGAGGGATTGAAAGAGATACAAATTAGTATAATAATATATTTATAAAGCCAGTGTCCTTTGCTTTGTAACTGAGCAAGACATGTTATAATTATGTTTTGGCTTCTCTCATATATTGCTTACATAAGGCAAAATATGTCTGTATAAAATGATATAATTTATATGTTGCTTATCTCAAATAGGTAAGTACCAAAAACATTAAAAATTATAACAATAATCAAACTTTTTCATAAAAGTTTTATAACATATGCCATAATTTAAATATCTTCTTTTAGGTTTTAATTATACTTTTAATTTCAAGAGCAGATGTTAGACTAAATTATCAGTTTTTGTCTCCAAAAGATAACTTTGATGTTTGATAACAGAAAAAAATTTAATTTTCTAAAAATAAAATAACTTTTATAGAAACATGGTAGTTAATAAAAATTAGTTAATTTAGTTATTACTTAATTGAATTTTAAAAAAGTACGTTTTTACCTAAAATATATTGAAAAATACATTTCTTTAATGTGGGTTTATGGTTACCAATCAACTCAGTTAAAAGTCATGTATATATTGAGTCAGATTTCCTCGCCCAAATGCAATGAAAAGCTTCTTTGATTTTAATTTACAAGCATTACATGGGACAGATGAAATGTAGATTACCAAGAATGACAAATGTTGAGAATATACTTTTGCTATTGCCTCTTAGACTAACAATTCAATAGGTATTAAACCATTAATAAGAAAAAAAAGGAAAGAAAACAACAAATGGAGATAAGTAAAAGGGTTTTTCTTTATTGTGATTTACAAGGTTTGATTGTTTGTTTGTCCCAAGGTATTGTATATTAGTTGTGAGTGACTGAGGGTTTGTTCAGAGTATAACACAAGGTAGTAGTCAAGATAGACACATGTAAGTAAATCAACATGCATATGTAGTTGAGTGAGATAAACTCATTGGAGAAATATTCCACAAATTATCATGTTGTAGTAGTCGAGATTTAGTTTCCATTGTTGCTGCTAGTTGCATCGCTGGCCAAAGGTACTGCTGTTGATGGAAGAGCCTTGGTGTCTCTACTGCTGGCCTGGTTACATTTATCTGCTCTGGGGTCCATTGCTAATTCCATTTAGGTTGGATCTGCCTTGTGGGTGAAATCAGCACTGACTTTTGAGTCAGTGACTCAGAAACAGCTACTGTGAAAACCATGTGGGCCTTTTCTGATTGGTCAGAAAAGATGGTTTATGACCCTGATATTTTTGGATGGTATTCCTGAAGTGTGTGCACAGAGCCAGATGAAATCAAGGTCTTTTTTGTTATATGAGCTGTGGATATTGAAGTGCACACTTCCGTTTGAGTTAAAGAATTGGAGTTGTGACAGGGTACAATAAAGGTATGAAGAACAAAGCCAAGTAAAAACATTACATTGAATTGTTTGAATTGATTACTCTTCTTTGCATTAGTGTTTTCTTCTTGCCTCAGTACTAAGTAAATGAATAATTTTCTACTAAATGTGTTGCTTTCTTGTTATGATTGCCTTGAAAAGGTTTGTAGATTGTATTTCATAAGAATTACTCCAAAACTTTTGGAGAAAATTGGTGATACTTAGGAACCTGTCAACAATAATACAGTAGATTTAGATATCTGCTGCATTAAATAGGAAAGCCAAGTTACAGATTGGTTATCATTTTCATTAAGTCATTTGATGTTTAGCTAATTAAAGTATGATACTGATCCCAGTTAAAAGAAAATAGTAAAGTTAAATATAGCAAAATAACATGTAAAATGAAGAATAAATTGTTTTAACCACTTTATCTTATTTGATAAAGAGATAGTCTAATTAATTCTACAATAAATACAACAGGTCTTCAAAGTGAAGCCATCTCAAAGCTGGCTAAAATTGGTTCTTGCCTAAATTTTATATATGTAAAAAAATCTAATTTATTATCTTAATGTGGACATGATTTAAACAACAGGCTAACTACATTTGTATACCTGCTTGTGATACATACAACCCAAAGTCAAATAGCTGAATTTGAGGATTCAAGAAAGTGTACTTATATATTTTGCATGTATCAATTATAAAATAGAAATATTTTTAATATGAATAAAAGAAAGAAAAAGATTTATAGAAATTAGGCTCACAGATTCATGGGGCTTACGACCATATCATGTTGAAATACCGTTTTTTGTACAATCACCAAAGTTAAGCAATGTTGAGCCTGGTTATAACCAAGATAGGTGACTGCTTGGGAATACCAAGTGCTGTAATCTTGGATGTGCGGGTGGTACAGCGTATAACGGTTTGCAATTTGAAATTGACGAGGTGAGTCCCAATTTTAGTTGGGTTCATTATATTTACTTATGTGCAAAGACCCTTGGGTAAAGTATGAATCCACCTCTTCTCTCCCAGCTATGGGTTAATTAGTAGCACTTGTAAATCGTTATTATCTCCAAAAATTCTTACAATCTAAAAATATTTCCTGGCATTTCCTTATCAACACTTTGTTGCAAAGGGCTGATAAGCCATAAAAACAAATCAATCACAGATTTATGGATGGCAGAATATTGTCAAGTATAATATGTAGAAAATATATTGACTTATATCTTTAGTAGTGAAATCTAGGTTTAAAAAATGGTTGCTATCTTTCAAGAGTATTAAAGTAAGTTCTTGGTATTTTATTTCTATCAATTTGTTTCTGTTATGACAAACAATTTATCTGAAATTTTAAATTTTGATTGACTTTCTAAAGGCAGTAGAAATTTGGGATCATCTTTTTATAACATTGGAATATAAATAATTAATAATTAAAAGAAGTTATACAATAACTGCCTTTTTCCATGTTTGGTCCACATTATAAGATCATTTATTGCAGTTCTTATAGAACATAACAATCTTTTAGGTTTGAATAAAATGTATTTATTTATACATTTTGTAAATAGAAGATATCAGATAGATGTGTACTATTATAATTAGAAGTTAATATTTGATATTTTGCTTAGCTGGAACTAGTAGAATATGTGTGAAACTTTGGGTTAAAATCATATTTATTTAGAATTGTTTGCTTAAGGTAGGATTGGGAAAGTTTTGCTGGACCAAAGAACCTTTTTATTTGTTTACAATTCATTTTCATAGATTTATTATGTAATGGTTTGGGATTGTTTTCTTTTTATTAACATTTGGGTTAGTAACTGTAGAGGATTAATTTACTCTTTAATGAGAACTTTTCTAAAATGTTGGAGATTTTAGATTTTTGCATAATACTTAAGAAATATTTAAAAAATCAAACAAACTAAAGATTGAAATTCATCATATGTATCTATGTATACATCTTTGTTCAAGGTACAAGATTGGATGTATTGGATACATTCATCTATTTTGACAGTATACATTCCAGAAATGGTTCTCTCAATCCCAAATTACAGTGTGAGGATTGAGAAAGCTAGCAAAGCCATTAGAAAACTAGAGAAATGTGTTTAGTTAGATAGAGGCATAACCATCAGCACTAAACTCAGTATGTATGAAATCTTGTGTTAATTACTCTTTTGTGTTCCTCTGAGACTGGGACCATGTAATTCATCGCATTAAAGTTTTGAAGAGATTCTATCAAAAATGTCTTAGGAAAATCATGAATCCTTTACACCTGACACTGTTGTTCTTCAGTGGGCCAAAATATTTCCTTTCAAGAAGCTCATTATCTGTAACCAAATTAAATGGGCAGGAAATCTTACTAAAATAGGAGATAACAGATCACCTTAACAGTTATTTTATGGAGAATTACTGTGTGGTAAACATCTGAAACATCAACCAAAATTGGTATTGTTAAAAAAAATATCTTATAACACCTAGTATTGATTCTGAGTGCTAGGAATCATTGACAGAAAATAAATCTGTGTAGAGGAAAATGGCAAACAGTGGCTGTTAGGCATTCAAATAAAAGAGAGTTGATCATAAAATCTTGAAACAGGCTTTTAGAAAGCAGGACATGACCTCAATCCCAGATAATCTTCAGCCTGATGTAACATCTGTGGTAGGATCTTATCCAAAGCACGAATTGCTAGTCATTTAAAATTGCATGATGGTAAGCAATCTCATGCACTCTATGTTGGCAACCATCTACAATGACCTACAGGAAATTTATATCAGTTTTCTAACAAAGTATATCAGTCAACAACAGATCTGAAAAATGACATGAGAGTGCATAAGGACCAGATTAACTGTAAGATCATACATGTCCTTCATTTACCATATATGCATAAAAGCTTGCAGAAATGAAATGGGCTTTTTGAGTCACTTACATGTTCACTACCACTCAACCCAAAATTCAAAATATGGCATTCTTCTGCCAAGAAGTGGCAATCACTATGTATGTCTGTATACATGTATGAATTCTTTCTGCATAAATATAATCTATCTATCTATCTATCTATCTATCTATCTATCTATCTATCTATCTATCTGTGAATGTATGTATGTATGTATGTATGTATGTATGTATGTATGTATGTATGTATGTATGTATACATATAACAGTTCCTATGCCTATGTCTGCATTATCAGTAATAACTGTAATGATATCAGCAACTGTTGATTTACTGTCATAATTTAAGTGTGTCATATCCTTGAAGATGCTGTTTCTGCTCAATCTTCACGCTTCTTAATGTCTCTTTCTTCCAGCATCATTCTTTTATTTCTTTATATCAAGTCCAATTTTATCAAGGTATGCTTGGGGGATAAAATTTGACATCTCACTTCAATAGGAAAAATATTTATTATACAGCTTTCCCACATTCTTTTTGCAAATCCTTACATTCATGAGCTCAGTCAGTATTTTAGTCAGGATACTGAGTTTAGATGATTACAGTTGAGAGTCAAGATGATGTTCTAAATTTACTGTTATTCTCCAAACTTCATGATTATCAAAGACTGATAATGTTTTTTTAAAAATCAGTTCACTCCAAGCAAGGTGATAATGTCACTAAGATGCAAGAGCCACAGGGAGTGAAAGAGAATGAAAAAAAAAACTTTAAAAGGAACTGGAAACCCAATCCTAAACAGGAAACAAGGTCTAAAATTCTACTCCTGTTCAAAAACCATGGAGGTGTGTGAACTGGACAATAGTCACACCTATCTAGTTCTATTAAACCTATTATTAAAAGCCTGGAATCTTTTTTCCTTTACAAAATCTAATTTTACTGGTGTAGTAATCAGATTTTTACTATCACTTTTGTATCATGGTTGGTTGCCTTGACAAAGATCTCCAACATTTAATTTTGCTTCCATGTATAGCTATATTCAAAACCAGGTATGATATGCTTGAACCTTGCATTCTTCTCACAGATTCTTTTGCATTCTACAATCTGAGGTCAAGTGATGTGGGTAGGATGTCATCACCTGCCTTTCTTAGCAAATTAATTTTCTTTGTATTTATCTGTTTGCTGTTATACAGTTTGTGTATTTGTGTGTACATAAATATTTGTATCTATATTATATGTATTTATATGAGTATATCTATATAAAGTAAATATATGTGTATATATGCTCATTAAAATGTTATTCTTAATAGTTTTAAAATGCTGATTTGAGTAAAAAATAAATAATGCACTTTTTATCATTTATTTTTTCAAGAAATATTCTTATCAAAAAAGTTAGATATATAAGGTGCAGGCTGTTTTGAATGTGGGTAGAGTTGGTAAGGCCTGGACTGGTTAGATTGGCAGGTTGGTTGACTGAGGTTACAGTGATGACAATGAGATCGGTCTAGAGTGTGATAGTGAAGCCACAGATCTGTTTGCCTTTACAGTGGATTAACTGAGGTCACAGTGGTGACAATGAGAGAGGCCTGGAATGTGATAGTGAAGCCATAGATCTGGTTTCTTTTACAGTGGATTGACTGAGGTTACAGTGGTGACAATGAGAGAGGCCTGGAGTGGATTAGTGAAGCTGTGAATCTGACTTTGCCGATACAGAGGGTGTGAGCAGAATATCTCTGTAGGCATAGTGCAGGTGTTTAGAGGAGGGTGGGTTTAAAGTGAACATGCGTGTTGGGTCAGTTGACTGAAATCACAGTGCTGTCATTACCGCTAGTGTCAACAGCTGGCTTGTTGGCCACATTCACATTTATGAGGGGCTTTCTTTTAAACAAATCTGGTTTGCTCCCTTGACTCATCTTTTTTCTTTTGCAGCAACATTTGTGATTGGCTTTTTTTATATTGTATTTTAGATTTGTGCAGGTTGGATTATAACATGTGATTAAAAAATATTTTGTTTTTTGACTAAAATGTTTTGGAATTATTTCTCAACTCCCAAACTTACCACAGTATGTATTTTTTTACTTACATTGTTATACTTTTTGAATAATACAACAACTAAAGCAACTTTTTATAGAAATAAAGAATTATATCTAAATAACCATGATGTAAATTTAGTGCATGGTTTGTATTTTGAAACATTTTGTTTAAGCATGTTTACTAACTGCCTGCTGCATGATTTGTTTTCTCCTTAAATACCCAGGCTGAACATTCTGAAGAGAAAAAAACTGCAGGTACTATAGAAGATGCTGAAGGCACAAAAGATGCTGAAGGCACTAAAACTGCTGAAGAGGTTGCAAATGCTGAAAGCACCAGAGATACTGAAGAGGCTAAAAATGCAGAAGACACTGGAGATGCAGCAGATAATACAAAAGCACAAGAAATACCCAATGAAGAGGTTATAGATATTGACCTCAATGACCCAGAAGTGGCATGCGCTGCTAGCAAGATCCAGGCAAGTTTTAGAGGTCATAAAACCAGGAAAGATCTGCTTAGTAAGGTAATAATACTACACTTATTCTTATCCAGTTCATTCTTATTATTTTTTCTCTCCTGTTCCCACTTTTCCTTTGTCTACTCTCATTTTTTGCCTTTTGCAAATTTTCTTTAACATCATCTGTTGAAGCACACTTTTTGGAAAAAAAATATATGTATCATTATCAAAATCACTCCAAAAAATTTCTTTTCTCCCAAATAATTTTTTAGCCATAAACATAAAACATTGCATAATCAAATCTAAACATTTACTTCTGCAAATATTTTATTAAAAACAAGACAGTTTAAGGTTGTCAAGAATAATCACAAATACTCTTTCAAGACATTTTAATTGCCATGAAATGTTTCAGAATAAACAAGGAAACTTAACAAAGAATTCAGTGTGAATTCAGTAAATTTGAATCTTATAATGTCAGGGAATGACTAAAAATAACAATGGGAATCAGCAGTTTTATTAATTATATCATTATATTACAGAACATGTTAAACAACAAAGATGAATGTAGATATATTAGTGATATTTTTCTCAGAACTTTAAACACTTGTTTCAGCATTAAATGACACATAAGGAGTTGATTTGCTGTTAAACAAATCAAATCAAATCATTAAACTCTCATCAATATCAGTGGTTTTAATCTTGTAACAGATGAATATGAATTCATCAAATTGAGTCAGACCAAAACAAAAATTTGGAATAAAACTTTACAGATTCAAATGCAACAGATTGACCCACTCAGATAAAATTTACATTTTTGTTGTATACTGAAAAGCATAAAAAAAATAAAAAAATAATAAATATATATATTTTTAATTATGTATAGAATAACCTGTTTTACTTCCTCGGGTTTAATATTTAGCAGAATTGTATTATAAACAATATTACACCTGAAAACAAAGCCCAACAAAATATTGCTGTTTCAAAAACAAATAAGTATAAGGCTATTAAGATAACATGCCAACAGTTATGTTAAAATGACTCAGCAGGAGGGAGACTGTCATACTTACATGATATTTCCAATTTATTTATGTCCTTGACCTAAACATTTTATTCTTACATACTTTGAATATATTTCAGATATTCTTTTCTTGGTTCACTTGTTCCTTGTTAATAAAATCTCCTTTTGGAGGGTTCAGTACATTTTTCACACTTGTCCAAACACAAAATGAACAACTCTGACCTTGTTTATATATAATAAACAATCTATCTTTTTAAAGAGTTTGTATACTTTAATCAAAGATTACCAGTTAAAAACAGGATAGCATAGTATTTTGATTTCAGTTTCAAAACAAAGAAACATATTCTCTGTTTTTTTGTGTAGTGTAGTGTTATTGACTCACGGGAAGTAGTATACACTCAACTGCCTCATGGATAATAGCTGTAGCTAGCTATAGTCTTTGTGACTTCATATGTAAATGAGTCACTACATCTCTCTGTACTGAAGACATTTTATCCCTTTATTTTCCCTGGTACTTCTGGGAGCTTTTGTCTCCTTACTAAGAGATTGTCTAGATATGGGAGATCTTGATCTTTTTCATTTTTCATAGGAGTGTTCCTCCAATGATTGTCCTTGTTCATTTTTAGAGTCTATATTGCTCTTGATTTCACTGTCTAGTTCCTCTTGCCTTGATGTGACACTTTTGCCTTCCTTACTTTCATGCTCACTATACATTTCTTCATCACTATTGTGTTGCAATCTAACTTGGTCTGCATTTGCTAATATCCCATTTCCATTTTTTCTATTATCATAGAGTTCTATCCACTTTGCATTATGAATCTTGCTGCTTGTAGATTTGATTCACTTTTCTTTTTATGCTACAGTTTTTTGTTAGTGGCATAAGACATGGTCAATGAGGCTCTAATTTGTCTATCCATGAGGATGGATGGGCTTTTTGATCTTCCAGCACGCTGTATTGTCCTATAATTTAGCAGCAATCTAGGAAGAAATGTTTCTATCTTTTCTTTCCATTGTACACATATTTCCAATACATTTTTATAGTTTGCACCATCCTTTCTGCTAATCTGTTTGATTGCGGATTCTACAGTGGGATTTTATATGGTTTCATACAATCATGTTCAACTATTGGCATAGTTCTTTGTCACAGAACTCTGGGACGTTGTCAGATGCTAGCATTTTCGGAATTCTGTTTCTTGAAAATATGATCCTTAACGCTTGTTTCACGGTCAAACTTCTTTTGTTGGAAACCTGTATAACTTCTGGCCAGCCTGAATATGAATCTACTAGTATTGGTAATAATCCAGCTCTATTAATATGGACATGATCCATGTGTACTCTGTCCCAAGGTTGGGACTCTTTAGGCCATGTGAATGTTTTTGTCTGTCTGAATTTTCTTCTTTCATTGCACATTTTACACCATTTTATGTATTCTTCTACATCTATAGTATCACCCGGCCACCATGCCTCTAGCCTTAATCTCTTTTTCACAGACATTATTCCGCAATGAACGTTGTCATGTATGTCTTTTATAATTTTGCTCCTTTGCATTGCTGGCAGAACCACTATATCTCCATTACAAATTACACCCTTTTCTACAGTTAACTTGTGTTTAACCTCTTTAAGACACTTTTCTATCTGTGAGCAATTATTCCACTTATTATTTTTTTATCCTGAACAATATACTGTTCAATATGAGATCTCGCTTCGTATCCTCAGCTAATTTTTCTATCGACAAAATATTGGTTTTGACCCAGTATAAGAAAGTATCTTTGAATTTTTCCTCCTTTCTCACTTTCAGATGTAATGGACCTCAATCTTGACAAAGCGTCTACATATGGAATGGTATTGCCTTTCATGTACTCAATATCAAAGTCAAACACCATTAACATCTTAGAATTCAAGAAGACATTACCTTAGGAAGTTCCTTCCTAGGATTAAATAGGAATTCTAAAGGTCTATGGTTGGACCTTATTGGGAATTCCTTTGCAATCAAAAACTGACGAGCTCTATTTGTGGTCCATATTATGGCCAATGCTTCTTTCTCAATAATTGAGTAGTTCAATTCGGCTTTTGGCAATTTTCTTGAAAGATACATAATAGGATGACCATCCTGAGCTAATATTCCTGAAATTGAGTGTTCACTTGCAACAGTAATTACTAATATTTTCTTTCTAGGGTTGAATATTTTTACCAGAACAAGTTCTAAATTTGCCAGAACAGCTTTTAAATTTTCAAATGCTAGTTGTTGTTCTTTTGTCCAAATTCCACATTCTTTTTCTGAAAGCAACAAAAGGTTCTGTCAATTCAGAGTATCACTCTACATATCATCTGTAGAAATTTACAAGTCCTAAGGATCTGGTTTTCTTTTTTATTCTGTATAAAGGAAGTAAACAAAGATAAAGTCCTTACTTTGAAATAACAATGATATTACTTAATATATTTTGAGATTACTAATTTTACATAAGTATTCAGATATTTTGTATATTAGTCAAGTGTTTTGTTGACATGGGATAGCATAAAAATATCCAAGTAATTTTTGAATTCTAAAATATTGGTGTAAAGTTTTTTTACTTTTTTATTTATTATTCTGTGATCACTGTTTAACTTTTTTGCAATTTCCAACAGTTTATGTTCTTATCAGTCAAAAACTATAATATCTTGTTTCTCTTTTGAAATTAGATCTTTCTTGTGATCCATGACAACCTTTATATATCTGATATTTAAAATAAATATTAATAACTATATTATCTATAATTATATCACAATATATATTTATTTTTAATATAATAAAAAACCTTGAAGTTGCATAATAAAACATCACAATACCAAATAAGTTATTGTAAATACTTAATAAAAACCAATATTACAAGCTGAAATTCATATGGTATATTTATAATGTAAATAAAAGTATCTCCTTAAAATGTTATTAGCATCTGTTGCTTAATACCAATTATGAAACCATTGACTTGCATAATAAAATCTGACAAAATGTATTTACTGAGCTCCTAATATGAATTAACCATGATTGATCAGGATGGTGACTTTTTGATGTTATCGGACTGGGGGAAGGGGCAGTACCTTTGTAAAGTGCCTGAAAACCATACTACAGGTTGACCTATGCCTTGTGAGTGAAACTGAGTAGACAGAATTGTTCATCAATGGTTGTGCTAGTGCAAAGTCATAAGTCAGCATGACTGAGAGTTTGAGCCTTATTCAAACTGTTGGTCATGCTAGATGATGTACACTCTCCAACAAACTGTAACTAAAGCCCATCCAGTCAATAGTTGCAGTATAAACCACAGGTAGGCTCTGTGGGTGTTGAACAAATACAAATGTGCCTGAATAAGTGTCTGCAACAGGAATTTGCTAGTCAACCTCATAAACAGGTTTACTTGGATGCCAGCAACCAGCCATTATAATGTGAACGTAAGTTACATTAGTGATTTGTAAGGGAGTCATGTTTTTAATAGCACAGCAACAGAGTTGAAGTTTATACTATCATCAAATTTGCTTTTGACATGTTCTAACATGTCCTAGTATTCAGCTTATCTTTTATAACCCTACATCTTATTACATTTTCACCATTTAACATTAAAATCAAAATGTTTTTATTTTATTGTTTCGTAAGTAGAAAGCAGATTGATTTTTCTGCACTTATGTACAGAAGAAATCAGGAAGCTAAAATATAGTCATATAAAAATGTTAAAATTTAATTTAATTTTTAGTTAACAAATATGTGTGTGTATGTTTTTGAGAGAGAGAGATTGAATATGTAATTAAAATTAATGGGTGTTATTGGATTATTAAAAGTAATGCAAATAGATTCAACCCAGAATTTTTTAAACAATTAGTTATTAAAGACGTAGATGTTCTTGAACTTTTGATGTAAAAAAGGTCAAATTTTCTGTTAATATTCACTAGATAATATGACTTGAATCAGCTGAAGGAGCCATCTTCTTGTGTCTTTCGGTATGAACAGACTGAGAGTGTCTGTGCTATGAAAAGAAAATAATGTGGAATGTGTGTTTGGTCTTTCAGAGTGAATGCTACATAGGCATCAGTGAGGAAGGAAAGAAAGAGATAGCTTATTTTTCTATCCTTTGTAATCAGTTGTCATCTGATCTGTGAATAACTTAGACTTTCTTTATAAAGGAAACCAGTTTATCGCTTAATTCTTTCTCCTTCTCATCTCCTAAGTTCTGTCTACAGAGATCAGAGAACCTAGACAAAATAAGGGTGAACTACTTCTACCTTTCTGTGATATACTAAGCTAACACTTTTACAGCAAAATACTTTCTGTAAAGACACCATCTTTCCAATTCTAATGCAGTAACTCAGATTATTTTGCAGATTAATATCCTTAGTCTTTGTTTTTGTTCCAGTGTCCTACCGGGGGTACTTTATTCAATGATCATATACATGCATACAATGTTATATATGTGTCAATTTAAAAAGAAAATAATAAATCTGTTTTCATTCACAATACTATTCCAATCAAAAATTCCATTTTGATAGAAATACTTCTTAGATGTTTAACCGACTGCTGATGACATTTTTGCATGTCCTAACATGACTGCATACTAAGAATTATTAAGTAGCATTCTCTTTTCACCCTTTGTATAGAAATAATCAATAAAATCTAATTGTAGAAGTCAAATATGACTTGTAGGCATCAAATATGAATGTGTATTTGAACCTGATTCATTGCAAATTATTTACTCCATTTCTGCCATTGTTTATACAAAAGTAAATGGTTTTTAAACTGATCAAACACTGAATAACATGAATACTTTTTGGTTATCACAAAGATAACCATTAAGCTTAGAAAAGAATGCAAGTAACCATTTCTTATACACTTTCTTATACTAATGAATAGTATTCATAATCATAATAAGAAGAACAAAACAAAAAATAAGTGTATAAAGTATAAAGCTGTCAATTCAGTGGGTTTAATTCAGTAGATTATTTCATAAGTACCAAAGAGGAAAACACTGAGATTCATTCTCACAAAATGTTATATCCAATAAGAATGTAAAGCTAAAGTCATCATCATATATTTCTGTTTTCTATCTATCAACCCACCCACTCAAACACCTACACCCACATACATGTCTGAATATGTATAAATCTCTACATATAAAAGGCAGGATGTGTGTGTGTGTGTGTGTGTGTGTGTGTGTGTGTGTGTGTGTGTGTATGTAATGAATGCATGGCTGCAATTTTTGACAGATTTGCACCAAAATCTACATGCACATGCTCCAAGTTAGTAAAAAGTCCAAGACCAACTTTGTATTTCCCAACTCCCATCGATAGTGGAAATAATCGATTTTTTCATGCTTATACGGCAGTTTTCATGTAGTTTGCGGCCATTTTCTACTGGCCAGATTGAGAGCCTATAGCTGGCTGCCACGAATAGGCAGGAAGATTCTATTGGCCAGCGTGTGAGCCAACAGCTGACTGACACGAATGTTAACTAGCATGCTAGCATGCAAAAAAAATCGATAGCTGCATTCATCACAAGTGGGAAAAATTTAAATCTGCATGGCACTTTACTCCAATTGGCTCATTTGCTTGCTTAAACTCAACATTGATTCTGATTCCGCAGAACTGGGTTGGGTGTGAAAAAGTATTTGTTGTTAACATTCTTTTTTCATTCGGTTTTTCCAGTTATGAGTCCTTTTTAAAGCTGATCGTTTTGGGTTCATTTTGTTTAGTTCTTTTTCGTAACAGATTTAATGTTTAGTATAGAGCTTAGAAAAAATTTGCAGTGTGAGATAGGCAAGAAGTAAGGCATATAGCAACATCAGCATAGCAAAGGGCATTCCTTTAAAGGCAATGAAGAGTAAAAATATTTTAAGTCAAGTGATAGCGATTGCTGTATGAGTCGTATGATTTTTGAATCAAGCACGGACAACACCGGGGCCATGCTGCTAGTAAGTAATATGTGATCAACTAATAAGAAAGTGATGTTGATTTTTATGATATTTCAATGTTTATTCATATCATTCTAATATCAATATGTCTGGCAAAGATTAAAAAATAACTGAAAACTGGTTAGTTTTTACCATCTAAAATTTTAATTTCTTCAAAATGAAAAAAATATACATATTGTTATCAAATAGGGAATTTCTAAAAAGCCCTAATAAAAATAATCTTAATTTGTTTCTTGAACTTAGAGCTGATATTATTTCTGTAAATCTTTGGGTATATTCACATTCATCATTTTATATATAGAACATGGAAAAAAACATGAATCATTTCTCTTGAATTCAAAGAAAATTCATAAGGTTTTCGATCTAAACATAAATTTATAGAATCTACAAAGGCTAATAGAATCTACTCTGAAAGTTAAAAGGGAATATCCTTCAGCCTTTAATAAGTCTAAACTAATATTTACCAACTACTTCTTACATTTCTTTATTGTCACTCTCTTCATTTGAACACAATTATTGAAAACTTCACATACAAACTACTGCTATTATAATCATAGTTTGAATTTCTGTGAGATATAACATTCTTCACTTACCCTCCATACCATATTCTCCTCTACCATATTTTATTAAAGAAAACAACCCATTGCTTTACATTTTTATTTCTCGCAGTCTGTCTTAACTATGACAGTTGATCTTTAGGAATTCAATTCAAATAGCAAGACTCTTATTATAGATTTATTCATCTTATCTATAAAACATCTCTCAAGTAATTGCAGGTTTAATCTGGTTTATATCCCAAATTCTGAAATGGCTTACTGTTTTAACTTATTTTTAATTAGCTTTATATTATTCTTCCATGAAAGTTAATCTAATGATATTGGTTCTGTATTGATAAAATAGACAGAATAAAATTAAAATTGAACATAAAACAGGAGAAAAAAATGAACTATACTGAAACTGAAACTGAATGATAAAGTCATGAGTAAATAAAAAGAAATAAATTTATAATCCTTGAATATATTAAATTTCTAGAATATAGATTTTTTGTTTGTTGTATGATACCATAGAATGAAGTAAATCCTTCCAATGTTAAAAAATATTAATAAATTAATTGATAAAATAAAAGAGTTGAGAAATTATTAGTAAAATATGACTGTTTATAGATTTAACAAGTTGGCCATGATGATTTGTTCTAACTTGAAGCCAAAACTTTTCTTTTAAGTAAGATTAATCAATAAATCTCACCTGCTCAATATCTGAGATTGAATAATATACTTTATTGTTTTTATGGTAATTTGCTATTGAGTGATGGCTAGTTAGCTGATCTTGTAAGTCATTGTTAGTAAATTCCATATTTACTCAAAACCATGCTATTGTGTTTTTTTTCTTTTTAATAAAAAGAAAAATAACATTCTTGTGAATTCTTAATAAAAAGTTACTTTATTACATTTGTTTCAGTGTTATAATCACAAAGCAATGTTAGATTTTTCTATGCAGTCTTAATGTTTTACTCAAGCATTTAAATTCTGGAAGAGAACTGTTTATCAGTGTGACTTAGAAAATGTATATAAATTTTTAAGCAGTAAAAAATAAGAAATAAAAGAATAAAAATAAAATAAAAAACAAATAAGTGGGTTATCACTATTAGTAAAATAGCCTAATTATTTTGAAGAGTGAATCTCATAAAATTTGGGGAACTAAATCTGATAGAAATTATTTTATGGTATAGTTTTGTAAAATGATTAATGCTGAAACACATTAATAATTGTATGTAAAGATTAAAGACATTGCAAAATTAGCGTTGTGTATGTTTTTAAGAAGACTGGTTAAAGGGAAACAACAATCTTATAGTGAGATTTGAAATTGCATGTAAAATTTTAAAATAAAAATTTTAATAATCTTTCTTCCATCCATCTAATTAGACATGTAAATCGAGAATAATTCTCATTAGTTTAGTTTTAAGCATGAAAAATGAATTTACTCCACTTATTTTGTAACTTTTAAGCACTTTGAGACCTGCATAATGTAATAAAATTAGATTTAAAAAAAAATAAAAATACAAAAAATAAAAGAACATATATTTTATATCAATAATAAATATATATTTTTCCTCACCAGTAGCAGAACTCTGAATTTCATGCACAACACAATTGTCAGGTGCTGATTGAAAACTGACCCTTATAACTATTGGGGCAGTTTTTAGTCAGCACCTGATGATTGCTTTGTGCATGAAAGTCAGAGTTGTGCTACCATTGATGGAAAAAATGTATATTTTTATTAATATAAATTATAGCACTGTTATTATACATTAAGCACTATTTTATTAGTACCATTACTCACTGTGCAATATTTTATAGTCATATATATATATATATATATACTCAATTTTCAAATTTTATTTAATGTAAAGGTATATAATTTTCCATGACTGCCTTATGAATTATCAAGATTGCACAGTAGAAAATTACTGAAGAACATATGTATGATATATGCACCTCTTCCTCTATCTGTGCACACACACATACACATATCCACACAGTTTGAAATACAATGAAAGTTCTTTAAGATTTGTTTATTTAGTTTTTTACAATTCAGACTATATTTCTGGGGAAAATTAGAACATAAATTACATAATGTCATCTGAGAACTTTTGACTTTCACAAAGCATTATCAAAGAGTTTTATTTCTATGTTGATAGTGTTGTGTCTGTGTGTACATTGTATTTTCTTTGATAGTTTTTGAAAGTCACTTTTTCACATATCAGTGAGGATCATGTCATCTTTTTCCAAGTAACCCATTTATTTACACATTTAAAAATCAAAACTTGAACACACCAATGTTGCCTATGAACTTACTTGTCCACTTGGAAAATATCACTCTAATAATAACAATTCAAAGAATACATACATTGGTTACACAATCACTATATTATCATACCAGTTAACTTGCTATTTATCTTATAATAGCCCAATTAAATATCACCAACTAATTCAACAACAAAACACAATGAATATTTGACAAATCCATATCAATATCACAAAAATACTATATCATAAATGCTAGAAAACAACTACAAATAAAAAAAACATAAAAACAAACAACCCAGCATCAATAAAATTTAATTCAATTTAGGAACAATCACACTAAATATAATTCATAACTAATAATATAGAATAAAACAAAAAAGACACCAGTGACTTTGTGATAGCACAACCATTGGTAACTTACAAATATGTTTTGTCTGCTTACTTTCATTCACAAGCTTTGTTTTAACCAGTGGTATTTTTTTTTCAAGCATTTCCCAACAGTGTGCTAATATTTTTAAGAAGTCACTCCTTGACATGAGTTAAATTTTGTTTCATTTATATTTGAAATGTGGCTGCTTGGTGTGTAAAAAAATGGGTCGAAAAAAATTTTGTAGATTAGTAATTAAAAATTTTTTTCTTGATTTTCTACGTTGACTATGAAATATAAATAAAATAGGAGCTTTTATTAAAATATATCCTTGTTGCAAATATAAAAATTGTACTTAAATGCATAATGTATGCATATTTCAAAAATTTACCTAGTTACACTTGAGATAGAGTACGAGTTGTTTAATATAAATCCACTTCAATAAAAAATATTAGAATTGGTTTTGTTTGCACATATATATATATATATATATATATATATATATATATATATATATATATCAGATTATTTGATATACATATGTGCAAACAAAATTAATTTTAATATTTTTATTAATAATCAGTGTCATTCAACCACACCATACACTCATTATTTAAAAATAATTACTTCTTTCATGCCACTTGATAGAAATTTGCTCATGTTTATGTTAAGAATAAAAAAAAACAACAGCTGATAAGGCAAAAAATATGAGTGGGTGCTGAAAAATTGAAAGCCAAACCGCTTTCCAATTAGAAATCTTTTTTGTACTGCTTCTTTGTTCAGCAAAAAACTTTTCAGTACTCCTTTACCTTTATTCACTTCTCCAGTACAACTTAAATATAAAAACAGCATCCATAAATAATTGAAATAGGATAAAAAGAAAGAAAGAGATACAATTGCAGAATTATCAAGCAATATTTCACGAAATTAGTCATCGATATTTTAATATTTATATAATTATTTTCGTAATATTTACATAATTTACGGACAGTCTACAAGGGAGGGAAATCATGATGCTGTATTTTACAGCATATCTTATTCACTCCCTTTAATATATATATATATATATATATATATATATATATATATATATATGTAACTCAAAGATTTTTCACAGATAACAAACTGTAGGTAATATTTTTATATTAAATTACATGAAAACATATTTTATATTAATTCTGAAAATAACTCTCAGTTCAGTGCCATCAACCTGACAGTTTTAGTAATATTAAAATGACTGATAAGGTTATTTCTGTTAACTTTTTAATTGTATTTTTCTTGTATACAAACAAGATATTTCTTTTTGGGACTTAGTGTGTGTAGAAATTGTTGGAATGATTCTTTCAAGCACTTTAGACTAATCTATTAGACATTTTCAAGAATATTTGATGTGCTATTGTAAATGGTGGGTAAGTTGTTAAAAGGTGGATATTTTTAAATTGCAAATATTATTATTAAATTGTGAATATTATTAGAAGTTCTTCTTTTATTTTTCTGATAAGAACTTCAATTATTTTTAGAAAAACTTAGCAGAAATACTTTGTCTATAAATTTTAATGAGATATATATTAGAGAAGGATTAATACCGAAATACACAACTATCTATCTAGCTTAGAGGAAAATTAGCAATAATTAATTTTAAAAACCAAAATAAACTCTTAAACAAGAAAACTGAAATAATGGGTAAATATAGGCATATAAATAAATACTTACTTTGCCATCTAAGCACTAATTAAAAATAAACAAATAAATAAACTTATATTATAATTATAAATTTTATAAACAAATATAAATAGAATAAATATAATATAAACTTAAGTAAATAAGTAAATGAAATAAATATATCAACTTAATTTATTAATAAGTAAATAAACAAACACATATTAAACCTATATGCATATGTGTACATGGACATAGAAATATATACATACACACTAAAAAAAAACAACATAAAATGAACAAACCTAACCCCCGCCTAATTAATACCTCAATATATAACACCAAGGCAAAAACAAAAAAAATACTAACCATTAAA